>MEJB01000014.1:4624483-4817821 GCA_001752375.1 Rhazya stricta
ACTAATAAGTGTTGTACAATCTATGTCATCGAACCCTTCAAATTGAAGTTTCTAATCTTACTTCGAATAATCTTAGTATCTATGGTACCCGATGTTTGTGGACAGTCATGTTGAGTTAGCTCTTTAAGTGGTTCCGCTTTACATACCTATGAACTCTAGCTACGATATAGAGTTGATAGGCTACATTTACTACTAGGATTGTTTTATCCATATTTAGAATTTAATAAGTGCACACGGAACGAACATTATTCTCTAAGGAAATATTTTAACACTTGATGTAGATAATTTCAATAACCTTTTCCTTTTTTCTTAATAAAATTACACTTAATGTATATATAATATAAAAAGACTACAACATTTAGAGCATTAGTTACTTATTATTATATTGTGTATCGGATGGAGACGTTTAACATCACTCTAAATTAAATTCACACGTCCGTAACGGTAATGTTGTGGCTCTAATCAATATAATAGAGACATTTATATATTTTATTTTTTCTTAAATGAACTATCCATTGCTATCTAAATGTTACTTTTACAAGTTTCTCTGGTTAAATCATTGTTTGTGTTGAGTTGTTTCAAAACTTTCTCACTCTTTACTCTACTCACTCTTATCAGCAAGATTCGTGTAAACTCTCGGGAAGCCTTGAAAGAACGGTGTACGTTAACTGCTCGTTCGACTCCCTTTGACCGTTCAAGTTCTAACTATGGATCTTGCGAACGAAAATTATCATCACGGTTTCCGTCTGTCGCCGTGAGCTCCAGCTGGTTTCGGAAGATACTCTGACGTCGTTCCAAACTGACCTCCCGAATGGCTGGACTTGAAACTGGTTTAGAAACTCGTCTAAACGTGTATGGTTCAAAGTTTCACAGATGACCTGGTAAAAGGACTACTTCCGAAGCCGAAATCCAAAGCTGTTGGCCTAGGTGGGAGAGAGAGACCTTAAAGCCATCGTCACTCAAATATAAAAAGTATGGACTACTATCCATTATAAAAGACCATGATGTGGGCATTTACAGATGAGATTCTTGAATCTCTCCCAAGCTAGCTTGACTCTTCATCTTGTTGAACAAAAGTATCAATTTCACTTCTAAGCCTCAAAGTTATTAATGGAGGGAAGTACTTCTTCAGAAATTTGATGCCCAATTCATCCCATGTAGTAATACTCCTTACTAGCACAGAGTTCAATAAATTTTTGGCCATATCCCTTAAAGAGAAAGGAAAAAACATTAATCAGATGACATCTRATGTCTCTGATATGGGTGAAAACTCATTACTTTTATATGCGTTTAGTATATCATTTTAACCCTCTTTATATTGTTTAAACATTCTTTATACTATTTTAGTCTAGGCAATTGTCCAATTACTAATATTTAGCTTTAGTTTTATTAATGTGTAAATATTGCCAATTAATTACGTTTATGTTGATAATACTACCTGTTTTGCAGGAATGCTAATATATCATCATTAATCAGAGTTGATTTTCACTTTCCAATTATCAATTACTACTGTATAATCATCCTTCAAGTTCAGAAGGGGATTGCGTTCTGTAATTATATGACAAATATAAGAAGAAAATTTCGGACAGCCGGATACTACAGGCACGTGACAAGTTGGTCGAACTCAATTCTCAATTTTTGTCGTTTAACAAACATGGAGCCCAATACTATGAGCCGAGTTTTCAAAGATCTCAACTGACGTCTGGCCCCGAAGAATATGGTTACCCTGTTCGAAACGGCACCGAGAAGCTCATTTGCCGTACCTCGATGCGGAGTTTTATTGACTGTAAATGCATTTTTCGTACTAAAAATCTTTCTGATTGCTCTATTGACAGGTACAAAAAAATAACTTGTAGCGAAAGAATTTTATCAACGCGTAGATATTTTTGATCATGACACCTTCAGTCCGTGGTCAAGCCTACTATATATTATACGAGTTGTTAGAAATTTAGGTTTCGACGCGATTCGGCCATCTCGCCAACTTATGTGAGCCGTACATTCCCACAAGATCATCTATTTAAAAATATCTAACGGGCACGCGGGCAAAATTGGAGAAGCTATTTATGGTTTAAAACAAGAAGTACAAGCTCCGTCAATTTCCAGTAGTTCTTCTTTCAAATCATGCCGACACCTCTCGTCTTTGTTCTCAACCACAGTAATATGATACGGTGATCTACTTGCATATGTGGACAACATAATAATAGCAAAAACAATCAATTTGGGATCTTTAGGGCAAAAAAATGAACCGTCTCTATCTACTTTGAAAGTTCGCATCTATATTTGGGATGTCTTATGATGAATACCTTTTCCGTTTAAGATAAATATAATCTTTCATTTAAACTTTCACAAATCACCCCTTTAAATTAATGTAATATAATCTTTCATTTAAATTTTCACAAATCACCCCTTTAAATTAATGTAATACTAGTTTTATTAGAAGGTGTTAACGCTTAGCTTTGTTATGTAAGCATGTTTGATAACTCAATTTAACATTTATAATCAAACGAATTGTAAGGATGTAAGTTTTAGTCATTTATCACATGGAACACTTTGAATTTTATTCTTGTTTAGATTGGATGTATTTATAATATATGGATTTGTAATTTAAATATAAATATGAGTTATCTTTTTAGATAAAGAATTCTAATTCGTTTAGGATTTGTATTATTGATCCATCTCCAATGTAATTTCAGTTGTAAGAGAGGCTCTATAAAGTTTTGTACATAATGTGAGAAGTTTAAAAGATATAGGGAGAAGAATTGAAGCTCCTTGCGAAACTCATAACTGTATTTGTTCAAAGCTTAATATGAATTATGCTTACCCAATATTGATCGGTGTTTTTACTTGGATTTATCCTAGCTGTTGATCCAATCTTCTACTTAAAATTCATCATATTCTGAGAAAACTCAGGAAGTTAGCTGAAAGAATTTTCAACATCAGAAATAAGGTGGTGTTCAAGCATCTTTGTCACCAAACAATTGAAAAATCTATCAACGGCTATAAAATTCAACAAAGAGGGAGTTTTAATTTATTAAAAGTTTTAATTTGTTGAGTGATTGATGTATAAGCCGCTCAAACTCTTTGATTTAGTGGAATATGTTTGACACCTAGATGTGGTCCCTTGGATGTAGACATTTATGCCGAATCATGTTAAAACGTGCCTCTACTATCTTGATTATTGTTTGATATTTTTGCGTTCAATTGGTAAATCTTAAACTTGTAAAGTAACTTACTAAATGGAAGTAGTAATCAACACCATCAAGTGGTATCAAAGCAAGTTATCTACTCATTCAGTTAGATATATATAATGTTGATTGTTTGGCTTCTTAGTATCTTACTTATCGTTTTGGATTGGATTGTATTTAACATATCATATCTGCGGTTTTTCTTTAACTATGGATCACATCCGTTTCTATATACACACAATGATACTAATGTGTTTACTATTATGGATGATTTCCTTGACCTTYGTAAAGGAAGTTTAACTCATAGACCTCCCTTGTTAAATGAATCTAATTACCTAATCCGGAAAGCCAGAATGACAATTTTCTTAAAAGTTAGAGATGAACATGTTTAGGTTTCTATAATTACAAATTATAGTTCCCTGTAGATTACTAAGGATGGAACTAAGAGTATTAAATTAGTTCTTGAATGGGATAACGATGAACTAGGTAAGGCTAATTGAAACCCTAAAGCATTGCATGCTATATTTAATGTTGTTACTTCATAACAAATGCAAGTGATTACTACTTGTGAAATTGCTAAGGAAGCAAAGGATAAATTAGAGACAAAAAAATGAAAGGAATAATCAAGTTAAAAAGTCAATGTTGAGGAGTCTCACAACTGAGTTTGAGAATTTATATATATATCTGCGAGTGAATCTGTTGCTGATTTTCGTGGCAAAATATGTAATTATCAAACGAATGCTATGCTCCTGATGAAACTTACTCTAATGCTAAACTTGCATGAAGGTTTTGTGCTCACTACCAAAGAGATTGAAAGCAAAGGTCGCATCCATTGAATAATGCTAAGACATCAACAAGATTGATCTAAATGAATTAATAGGTTCATTACAAAAGTATGAGAAGAACTTAAATAGGTAGAACAAACACAAGCATATAAAAAATGAAAAGGGAGTTATCTTATATCATATTTATTGTGATGTTAGTTTCAGTTTAATCAATCTGAAAGTCTTAGATGAGGATATGATTGTTTTGCTCACAAAAAGTTACAACAAATACCTATAAAGGAATATCAAGAAAAAATTTCAGCCTAACAAAGGCAACACACCTCTACACAGGAATGATTTTCGGAATTCTTTTCCCTTGTTTCTTCTAAACAGCAAGAAGGGTACAAAAAGACCAAAGGCATTCAATGTAATGAATGTGAAGGTCATGGGCGTATACAAGTCAAATGTGCCAACACTCTTAAAAAGAAAATGTGTGTAATGAAAGCGTCTTGGAGTGACAGTGATGAAGCATCACTAAAAAACTATAATAGCAAGCATGAACAAAATTTGTTAGCTTTCATGGTGAAAAATACTAAAGAAGAAGGGATGAAACCTAGCATGGAGGATAAAGAAGAACAATCGGACATAGATGTAAAGGATGAAGAAAAAGAACCAGACATAGATGCAGAGGACCTTCAAACAGCATATGAAGATATGTATTCTCAGTGGTTAAAGGTTATAAAACAAATTAAGGCTACATAAATAGACAACCTTCAACTTGTGAAGGACAACCGTGGGTTAATTGAGAAAACAAAATTGTTAGAAGAAGAACTCATTGCTACTCAAACTAAGTTAGTCCAACCATGAAAGGACCTGGAAGGTGTGAACAATATTTTAAACAAATTTCAAATAAGTACCTCAAAGCTTAATCGAGCTCTTCACATGCAAAAACAAGTATGTGATAAATCTGTACTTGGTTTCTAGAATGGCCACAATGACTGCAGATAGAAAGTTTCACCAAGGAAAAAAAAACTTATAAGGTACCCAACTTTATTCCTACTTGTAATTTTTGCAGTAAAAAGGAACATATTAGGCCAAAATGTTCTAAGCTTCATTTCTATGTGCATAGGATGTTTAATAAATCAAAAATTGCATCTACTTTATCTAGAGGCAAAGAAATGGTTAAAATGAAATGGGTTTCTAAAATTCCTATTTGTTGCGATGAAAATATAAAAGCACTTATCACTAAATCTTCRATGGATTTAAGAAAGTCTACTAGGGTTGGTTTACCATAGTGAGTCATATTTTATTGAGGATAATCGTGTGATCAAGTGAGTCATACTTTGATTTCTGGTTCAAAATTTCTTTGCAATATGTTACTTGTTTAGTTTATGTATGTCCCCTATCCTACGATTGCTCTACCTTAGAAAAAGTTACATCAATATGTGAGTGAAAGTCACGGTTTAGGATTTACTGAGTGATTTATATTCTTATTGTGTCTATTCCTTGATCACAAAAAGATTACTCTAACCAAAGAAATATTATCTCAAATTGAAAGTGATCATGTTTCATGTCTACGAGAGTTGGTATTTCATTTGATATTATGAGGGAAAGGGTTGACTAATAAAATAAGCATCCCCCTTGAGGACACTTGCACACATTTATCTTGCTTGCAATTTGTAGTTGATTTCTGATAAGTATCGTTGACTATCTTAGTCTCCTTGTTATAACATGCTTCTTATGGATGATCAACCTTAGTAACTGTTTCGTTGATAACCATATTCTGGAATTGCATTCTCTCAGTCATTTTTCTTCTTGTTAATCACCCATGATTTGCTTTGTCATTAATTTATCCTCTGTATAATTTGATCTTATTGAATAGATATTCTTTGTGGATTTTTGTAACTAGGGTTTAAGTGTTGTTAGGATATTTGGAATTATCTCTATTTTCCTTCTTTGTTTCTGAATTTCCTTTCCTGGCGTTTATGTGTGGCTTCTTTGGAGATTCTTTTAATTTTTTATTTTTCTCTCCTCTATTTTTTTTCCTTTTTACTAACCATTTGTTTGAGGTAAAGTCTCAAGCATGACCTCAAGGGGAGACTTCGGCATTTGAATTGGCCATGACTGAGTCTCCAGATGGGCAATCGTTAATTATTATGCAGTCGTGATTTATTTTGGTGGTTCATGTAAACACAAAAATAGCATCGTACATGCTATATGATATATTTATGTATGTCTATATTATTATATATTTTGATGGCTTTTTGCAAGTTACCAGTCGATTGTTAGTTGGTTCTTCATAATTGCCATAGTTTATGCTACTTGTCTGTTAGTCATTTTTTATTTCCATATGAACACAAAAAGGGAGAAGATCATCATTTTGTTTTTTGCTTGTTCGCGTTTTACTCATTGGTGTTCGAAATCTATTAGTCAGTTTGCTTTATATCTCTTAGTTTGATTTTCTTTTTCTTTTTCTTTTTGTTCATTTAAACACAAAGAGGGAGCATTTCTGGTTATGGTATGATTGAGGTTAGTTCTGAATGGTTATGGTTGCTATTTTGCCTATTGAATGATTATGGTTAACTTGGTTATGGTTATGGTTTATGGTTTATGGGGAATATTATTATACTTTTGGGCTCATGTTTATGGTTATGGTTATGACTTATGTTGATTGTGGTTATGGTTATGGCTTAAGGATATGTGATTGTTGTCTCTTGTGGCTTATGGTTCTCTTTTGACTTAAGATGCTTTAGGGTTATGCAATTACTATTTCGTGTTTATTGTCTACGCTTCTAATATCTACAAAACAAAGCTGTTTTGAGGTTTGATGGATGTGTTTATGATGATTCTGTGTAGGAGTTGATTGCTTTTACTTTCTTACTAAATTTTGCAGCTTCATTATATCATGAGATAGACAAATATTTTGGTTTATCAGTTGATGGATATCATATATCTCTTGTTTGCTACAAGGTTTATAAAATTGTGGATTGATGTTGTTCTTGAAGGTTTATTAATAAATGTATGATTGACAAACGAAATCACAATTAAACAATTGATTATAATGCACCAATATATAAGATTCTCAAATAATGTAGAAGAAGTAAAGTATCAATCCCATGAAGACTGTCAGTTCAAAAAGTAATGGCTTAAATTCCTAATAAAATCACATAGTTATTCATAGTGTCACGAAAATAGAGTAGAATAATCCAAAATTATTTAGTCACAGAGATTCTGAGATAAACCATAGCAATAGCACGCACAAGATGGTTAAGAGTTTAAAAGTGAGTTAGATTTAAGAATCCAATGCACCAATGTCCATGAAATAAAAACATCAATGCTGCAGAATCAACACTACAACAAATATACAACAAAGGCCAGCTACGATAAAAACGTAAATCGAGATAGATAATGACCTCACTCTTTCAATTGGTTGGTTCTTGTTCCTATTTCACTAAATTATTTTACTTGTCAAAGTTACTTAACTTAAGGAACACAAATAAATGTACAAGCCTCATGTGGTTTTATGGTTGAACATATATTTATCTAGTGTTCAATGATATTGCCTAAGATATTTAACTTTATCCTAAAATATTCAAACACATATCTACTTAAGTTTTTCACTTCTTTAATGCTTTTCGAAGTTCAAGAAGCTCACAGAAACACCATTAATAGCCACAAAATAGTGAATGTAGACAATAAACACCCTTGAGTAAAACATAAAAAGTGAGCAAATATTGCTCAAAACATTCAATGAAACATTCAATACATTAGTTCATCAAAGCCCAGCCTTTTAGAAAGTTAGTTCGTGCTCTTAAATGCAAAAAAATACATGAAATTGATGTTCAACATCTCAAAATAATACTAAGAGAAGAAGAAACAAAGCCTAAAGAAATTGTGGTGAAGCTAATCGGTGAGTTCTCTTGAAACTTCTTCTTTTTCCTTTCTTCTAAGTTTCTTCCCTCTTTTTGCCTTTTCTATCTCCTGTTTCTTACGAAATGCCTCTGCCCAAATTTCGTATTGTTTTCCTTCCTTTTTGTCATCTAAAGCATCCCTTGGAAGCTTGGTAAAAAATTGTCATAAGCAAGCCACTTGTCAAATTCTTAGTGGATAAAAGACCCATTAGTACTCTATGACTTTGTGCCTTCTACTTCATGGCTCTTTGTCCAAACGTAATCCTCCTTAATTTAAGGCTTCTAGGACATAAAAAGTTCTCACAAAATTGACTTCTCAATGTCGTGCTGCTCCTGCTCAATTTCCATTGCTGCAGCATCTCATTTCTATAGCATTGCTCAAGTCTTTACTTCCTCATCAAGAAATGTTCTATTTCACTATAGAATCCTTCTTCCTACAAAATAATGTTTTTTACCTCGGTAATAGCATATGAATTCTATGATTTCACAATATTACATAAATAAATCACTTAATTGAATTTAAACAATGTTCAAAGCAAATGGTATAATGTAGTTACTTCATCATATTAAAAATGGTGAAAATGTTCACATAATTATTAGTAATTATCAATGATTTTTCATACATATCAGTGATTCGTATGGATCTACATTGAAATGATTGCCTATGACTGCTTACTAAGTTATGTAATATGCCTATTTGGTTATTGTGTTGATAAGGTTAATATGTATTTGTGTTCATATGAAAACCAAAAGGGGAGATTGTATGAATATAGGGTGTTGGTCCTTTATCATATAGAACACGTGAATTTATTTTGCTCATTAAATTCCTTCATACCTTGAGTTGTCTTTTCAAATAAGGTACTCTAATCCTTGCAACAAGAGGCTCTATATAGTTTTGAACGTTAGTTTGATAAGTTTAAAAAATGCAGAGAGAAGAATTGAAGCTGCCTGTGAAACTCATAATTGTATTGGTTCATAGATTATATTGACTAATATTTACTCAATATTGATCAATGTTTTTGCTTGAATTTATCCTAACTGTTGATTCAACCTTTTGCCTAAAATTCATCATATCCTGAGAAAACTTAGGAAGCCAGCTCATAGAACTTCCAGTAGCAGGAACAATGCGTTGTTCAAACATTTTCGTCAAGAGACAACTCAAGCATCTATCAACAGCTACAAGATTCAACAAAAAGAAAGTTGTAATTTATTAAAAGCTTTAATTTATTGAACGACTGATGTATAAGTCCCTTAAACTCTTGATTTAGTGGATTGTGTTTGATACATGGACATGGTTGCATGAATGAAGGCATTTATATCAAACCATGTTAAATCGTGTCTTTACTATCTTGGAATTGTTTGATATATTTACATTCAATTCGTAAATCTTAAACTTGTGAAGTAATCAACACCTTCACGAATTAAGAACTTATTAAATTTAAACGGTTTGATAACATGATTTCATAATGTCTTACTACATGCATTAAGTCATTCTTAATTTTTTTATAAATTTTAGGTCATAATATTCTGACTTATATATATTAAGACATTGCACATTTTCATATTCACTATTCGATATTTATAAATTCAGCTATTTTTTAATCTTCATACCTCAATTTGGCACTGAACTTACAAGAAGACAGCAAACCCCCCACGCCCCCTCCCTCCCCCCGGTATGGTCCACACCCTGCGTCTATGGCACATACACGGTTAACCCACCCTGCTCCCGTGCTACCAAATCAGGCTTCGGGGACCCATACTGCCGTGGCCATGAATCTTGGTCATCTAATAATTATGAAATGTGAATTGAATAAGAACAGTTATTAGGATATTTTCTGCTGCAGCTGCAAATCATTCTGGGACGGACCCCGTAGTAGTACATTCTAATGGATGCCCGTGAAGCTTGAAGCACATAAACTTCCATCCACATACTGCCAATATTCAAGGGAGAAGGTTTAGTCGTCAAGCGTGTAAGATAACTCAAAATGCTAATTTCAGGAAGATGGGATCAAAAAGAGTTTCTGGAACCACGTATTTACAGTTAAGCTCGAATTAGTACCTAATCATATCCTATAAATTGATATAGGATTATTCTCGATTATTTAAAACAAAGTATTTTTAATTTTGTAATTTTAAAGTTATTATGAGACGCTCCCATACTTTCTCACTTCTAATTTTAACTACAAAAAAAAAATTAAAAAAGTAATCATGCAACTTATCAAAAATACTTATAATTGAGAAAGTATCTACTTAATAATTTTAGTATCTACTTAATAAGAACTTTCCCTTATCAAAACTGATCTATTTATTTGAATATGGATGAAAACGACCATTAATTAAGTCGATGGAATTGACAAATGAAGAAATGAATTTTTTTATAGCAGGAGTTTGACCAATGGCTAGGGTTAGCCGAATGTGTCACCTTCAAGACATTCAGTCGGCGCCCATTACAAAGAGCGGAGAAGAATGGTTAACACAAGATGAACCCTTGACGCAGTGTTTCACTTGAATCAAGAAAACTATATTCGACAATTAGTAATTTAGGATTCAACTTCAATAGGAAACTTTTATATATATATAGCATATAGTATATAGTCTTTGATGAGATAAATATCATCTCGAATTAGGTCAAAAAAACTCCAAGAGACCAGAAGATAATTTTAAGAACTATATTGAAATAGAACTTTCAGAGACGAACATGGCAATTTGCAATCGCCATTCACATGCAGGCAGCCAATTGTTCTGCCAAATCTATGCTTGTGGTGCCAGCTAAAACGCCTAGGACATATAGGGACCAAGATGATTTTTTTAATATATATCTCAAAAAATAATCAGAAAATGCACTTGTTGCTCACTATAAAACCCCACTCGCTACCATAAGTCTATGCATCCCATTCCAAGGAAACCCTTGTCTCTTAGAGCAAAGGAACTCTTTTATTGTCAGGGTTTTGAGAAATGGCTTCCAAAAGCACCACAACTCTTGCTCTCTTCCTTGCTCTGAACCTTCTTTTTTTCTCTCTTGTCAGTGCCTGCGGCGATTGCCCAAAACCAAAGCCGAAGCCGAAGCCGAAGCCGAAGCCGATGCCAAAGGCCTGCCCACCTCCTCCCTATGCTCCTCCTAAAGCAACTTGCCCAAGAGATGCCCTAAAGTTGGGCGTGTGCGCCAATTTGCTCGGCGGTTTAATTGGTGCTGTTATCGGAAGCCCGCCAAAAACTCCATGCTGCAGTCTCCTTCAAGGCATTGCCGATGTCGAGGCCGCTGTTTGCCTTTGCACTGCCATCAAAGCCAACATAKTAGGAATTAACCTCAATGTGCCACTTTCCGTCAGCTTGCTCCTTAATGTCTGCGAGAAGAAGGTTCCAGAAGGTTTCAAATGTGCCTAAATCCTAATCTTGCTATCTTTCTTGAATCTGCTCCTTCGTTTTCCTTTCTCCTATAGTACTACTCCTTATGATCTAGAAAACGGAAACTTCTTGCTTCCCCTTCCTACTACTACCAGATCTGGTTGACGGATTGTTTTCAAATAAATCTTTTACATGTAAAATTTACAAGCATTGGGTTCATAGCCTGTATTCCTTTATAATCAAGTTGGAAATGAAACTTCATATCCATTATTTCATTTTTCTCTTATTTTACGTACTCGTCATATGCTTATCACTATGATTCGTTACTATTATGCCACTGTGCTCGATTGGGATTTGATCACTTTGAAGGGGAAAGTGTATGAAGTGGGCCAATACAAAATTGACTTAAAATGTTTTCTATTGCATAATCTAATTTCATTTCTGATGGCCAATATTTTTGGACAACAAATCCGATTGGGATGGAGTTGTATCCACCCATATCGCCAAAAAGTAATTATTATTATTATTATCTACCAATCAAAAATCACCGGAAAAATTTATAAGAAGAGCTTCAAGTCATGTCTAATCTTTTCTTTTCCACCACATGYAATTTTACACAAAACAGTTAGGTCTTCCATCGTCATCATTCCTATTGTTGACAAATACCAGTGGCCCCTCCAAACATGCCCACGAATATTTGTATGGTGATTTCCCTTGAAAACTAGGTTGGCATGTGTAGTATTTCTTGATAGCGTTATAGATTGCTTTGCTCTTCATTGTTCTACTAGCAGAGGGTGAAATTTTGAAGGAATCGAGTTGGAACTATTCGGTAGGGTTGTTCTGGGAATCTAATTTGGTGTTTCGGGAGGCTCTTTCACAGCTGAATGAGAAAGTTAGTTTCATTTCATTTGTGTAAAAAGCAAAAGATTCCGTCCTTGCCCACCGGATTGATTTGAGCTTTCAACACGGGAAAGTTTCACAAAGACGACTACTTAAATCATCCAAAATGGATGCTCCCTATCCCAACTTTAGGAATGAAAAATCTCGCAAAAATCTAATGGAATTGCACTGACTGTTTGCCATCAATAACAGATGGTCTAAATTCTTCTGAAAATTGCCTGAGTCCATTTAAGCAATAAGAATGTTCACAATAGAAACATACTGGAAATTTGCAATTAGAGTTTCGTTCATTCTGGAATTCCTTGGTTACTCACTCAAGGTAAATGCAACTCATAATATCTTTTTAGTAATATGCTTTTGTCACTACACGGGAAAATCATGACCGATGGTGATGCTTTCAACTGCTACTGGTACTAACGCAATTCCCAGCGTGAATATTCTCTTTTTCAATTCTTTTTCTTCTTTCTTTCTTTCGACTAGACCATCTATTAAATTTGGCCCCAATTAAAGTATTTTCCTTCTCGCCTTTAGTCTAGCTAAAGTAGTAGTCATCTAGGGCCATCCATGATTACCGCTAATTCGTCCAGTTGCTCTGCCAAGTCGTTGGCTCTGGCCCTTTTCTACCATTTTTGTAATATAATCTCCATAACCATCACGTGAACCATTTCTGGCACATCCACTATGGATTAGCAGTATCTCATCCACTTGTTTTCTGGCTTTTCTACAGCTGTTTTCTTTGATTTTACTGTTGACCTCAGATATCTTTCARCTTGACCGGAACAAAAAACTATACTKACAAGCACTAAAAGAGGCAAATGTGAAAACTGTACTTAGAACCGATTCTTCAAGCTGCTTGTTTTGTACTTTGTTTTGTCCAAGAAAATTAGGGAAATCATCAAGAACAAGGAAATTTAAAGAAACACTAAAGGCTAAACTTCAGAAAGATCAAAGATAACGCAATTCAGGAAACCCCAGAGATATATAGTACTTACACAGGAAATATGAACGTCTAAACAAGTGGAGGACATACAAAACCAGGTGGAGGGGTTAGGCCACAAGTTGCCAACACTTGAAGTGCAAGAGGCAGGAAGATGTTAAGGTTTAGAAGTTTAAGCCTTATAGCTGTGCAAAGGCAGATAGCTGCCTCTAGCTCCAGCAACCCTTGAATCACTGGACAGCAGATGTTCTCAACAGGGTTTCCAATCCCAACATGGATTAAGCCACCGAGCACGTCCAAACAAAGTCCTAACTTGAGTGCATTAATGGGACATGTAGTGCTGGTTGGTGGACTCACACCAGGAGGCCCCCCTCCACCTCCACCGCCTCCTCCTCCACCGGGAGGTGTGTAAGGTGGGTATGTAGACGATGGTGGTGGTCTTGTCACTGGAGGCGATCCAATTGGAGGATTAATGATGGGCGGCAGGATGCCACCTGGCGGAGGAGATATGCCAGGAGGATTTATTATAGGAGGGAGGATACCCCCGCCTGGAGGGTTTGTTATAGGAGGCAGGATACCACCCGGTGGATTGGTTATAGGAGGTAGGCCACCACCTGGAGGGTTTATTATAGGAGGCAGGACACCAGGAGGATTGGTTATTGGAGGAGATATAACTGGCGGTGGCCTAACAATTGGAGGATTCGTGATGGGTGGTGAAATTTGTGGAGGACCACCTCCATGGTGTGGTGGTGGTGGTCTAGTGGATGGTGGATGTGGCCGCGGCCTGCTCGGAGGGTGTGGTCTCGGAGTCTTAGGCGGGTGAGGCCTGGTTTTCGGTGGACTAGGGCGGTGGTAAGGAGGGTAAGATGGTGGACAGGAATTTCCCCAAGCATATGCAGGTGGCAATGCCATTAGCATGCAAAACATGCAAATGAAGAACGTTGCTGAAATCTTTGAACCAGCCATCCCTTTTGAGATGGTTTCCAAAGATCGATGACTCCATTCTCCTTGATCCTAACATTTTATAGCTGAATTTTATGAAGAACCCGTGAAAGGTTTTGTTGCCATGGAAAAGATGGAATGATGCAATCACTGTGTGTGTGAATACCTGGTTGTACTGGACGATTCCAAAGAGATGAACAGGGAGATGAAATTGAAGATTTTGGATGCTTATTCGCTGTTCGCGAACTTCAATATATAATCCGTGACTCGACTTCAATCCGTGAAGGAGTCTTTGATTTCATAATTAAACCATTTTGCACGGAATCTTAGGCTATTATGTACTCTTCGTCTTCTTGCTTCATTTTCAGCACATTTTCCTCTGCATCAGTTCTTATCTCTTCTCCATTTCTTCTTGCTGCTCTATATGAGGCTATTATTTGTGGTGTTATTCTGATATTACAGATGAAATTGGTGGCACAGACTGCTAGTCTCTGTTTGGAACCAGAGTCTGCTAGGTTTTCTAGCCTGCTACTGAATTAATGAGCTTGMTATGTACTACTATCTTGCATGTGAACTTTGTCATCTACTATTGAACAAGAATTTTTCTTTAAWTTTCCTCTGAGATTTCTTGAAGATATATATGAGCAGATCGTCTTGCCTATCAAATCMAAAAAGTTCTAAGGAAGGTAATTTTTWCAGTTTTGAATTAAYAACCTGAAATCCTTTAGCATATCTCTAGCAGTATTAGAGCATCTCCAATGCTCGCCATAATTTTTATTTGCAATGCATAATTACTCGAGCTATGTTATGCTGAYGTGTAAAGAATAAATGTTARYAATATCTAGTTTTAGAAAGCTTYTTCAATATGTTGACTTGGTCATCGGAGATAATTATTAAGTTTAAAAGCTACTTTCATATTATTGGGGCATAACTCTTGACTTTAAAAGCTACTTTTTATTATGTTATGTTAAAGAAAATAAATGTCATCTGGATGAGATGAAATGAAGCTAATATGCATTGGAATTAATTTATGAGTTTTATTTTTCTTTCTTTAGATATTACCTAACGTGTATTGACATTCTATATATTAACTACCATTTGTCAAGATTTGTTCAATATTAACACTATATTATTGAAAATGCTCTTAGTAGCTTGCAACGACATTGTTGAGTTGCAAAGTATTCCTATCGTTCAATGTATGTTACAATAAGGTAAAATATAAATATTACGGAGATAGTAAATTAGTTTGAAATTATCATCAAAATGACATCTTTACCCTTATATTAGAAAAAAAAGATGATTAATTACATGGGAAAAAAATAAAATAAGAGAAAATATATTCATTTTGTAGGTTGAATGGGATAAGTCCGACAATTAAATAATGATAAAAATGAAAAAAAAAATTAATGATATGTTAACTATTGAGATATGACATACCTATTACTTCTAGAAATAAGGGAAAAAATTCWAGCATGACATAATTTAAAAAACAGGACGAGGGGGTAATTAGATTAGTAACAAAAATATAGTTTACAAGAAAAAGATAAAAATTAATTAAGTTTCTATTTCAAGCATTAAAGAACTTTGCAATCTTTTGTAGATTTAGAATAGTCTTCCARGGAAAAAAAAAAAAAAATARGATTACATACACCTAGTTTGTTAACGTGTCTAAATTTTTTTTCTTGGCTCTGTACTGTAGCATGAATGACAATATATGGAACATAGATTACTTCACTATTTCTGGAAAATGATAATGGTAATTAATGAAAGATTACTTCATCTCAAGAAAATAAAAATAAAAATAAAAATCAACAAAACAAGGTCAATCCGTTTTCTTTTATCTTCCTTCTTTTTTGTGGTAAATAGTTTTTTTTTTTCCTTTCTTTTTCTTACCACTAATTGACTTGAGAGTTGAAATAAATATGCGTGTCTTGAACGTTTTCCGCTTAACATTTTTTCCCGTAAAAATAGTCAAACATCCTTGGCACAGTGTTCACCACAGACAACATCAGGGCCATTTAGACCGGGTAACCACGAAAGTTTCCTAATTTTTACGTCTCGGTCCCCCAACCTCGCGCTCTCTCTCCTTCCCAAGCAAAACCAGAGAGGAAAACAGATTGTAATCTGCATTCTTCTTCCAATTCATCTTTGTCTCTATCTGTCTTTTTAAGAATGTGTTTATTCACTCCACGTTTTTGTTTTGGTTTTTCTGTCAAAACAAGACCTGCAATACTTCATTTGATGTGAGAAAAGGAAGAGGCGTTTGGTGTTGAATCATCAGTAATTTTGCTGCTATTAATCATCAATCAGAAGTGTCAAGCACATGTTTAGAATATAATCGAAGGGAAAAATTGACTGTTTTGTGATACCAGAAAAGAAATGGCAGATGTAATAGTCATAAACGAATCAACTGCAGAGGCTTCCATTGTTTGTTATGCACCGACCATGATAACAACAAATGGTATTTGGCAAGGTGATAATCCTTTAGATTACTCCTTGCCACTCTTCATATTGCAATTGACGATGATTGTGGTTGTTACTCGGCTTCTTGTTTACCTCTTGAAACCCCTTCGCCAGCCTCGTGTTATATCTGAAGTCCTTGTAAGTCTTGTTAATTTATTTCTTCGTTTTTACAATATTTGTGGTAACTTATGAAGCTCTCACATCCTTGGAAAACTTGTCTCATGATGCTCTGTAACATTGCAAGAAATGGACAAATTCATCACAAATCAAAGACGGATGAATATTTTTTGTTTGTATCAGCTGTTTTATGAAATTGCAAAAAGGAACAAAGTGGCTTCAGCATTTCGTTTCCGATTTGTATAAGAGAATAACTATACGTTTGTAAGTTTTGAAGCATTTACTCAGTTAATGGTGTGTATTCCATAATCACAGGGTGGAGTAATACTGGGTCCATCAGTGCTAGGACAAAGCAAAGTATTTTCAACCACAATATTTCCCTTAAGAAGTGTGATGGTGCTCGAGACAATGGCAAATGTAGGGCTTCTTTACTTTCTTTTTCTAGTTGGAGTTGAAATGGACCTTGCTGTAATCCGTCGAACGGGGAGGAAAGCCTTGGTTATTGCATTGGCTGGTATGATACTTCCTTTCCTCATAGGTATCTCATTCTCCTTTTTGATGCATCACGAAGCAGAGCGTATTAGACGAGGAACTTTCGTACTCTTTCTTGGAGTTGCTCTTTCCGTCACTGCATTTCCTGTGCTTGCTAGAATACTTGCTGAGCTCAAACTTCTCAACACGGAGATGGGAAGGCTTGCCATGTCATCGGCTCTCATTAACGACATGTGTGCGTGGATTCTATTAGCCCTGGCAATTGCCATGGCTGAGAATGAGAGCATGACCTTGGCTTCATTATGGGTGATCTTGACAAGTGCCGGTTTTGTGACATTCTGCATATTCGTAATAAGGCCTTTGATTGCGTGGGCAATAAGGCGTACCCCAGAAGGTGAAAACATAAGTGAATTCAACATATGTCTGATTCTTACAGGGGTAATGATATCTGGTTTTATAACTGATGCCATTGGAACACATTCCGTTTTTGGAGCATTCGTCTTTGGCCTAATTATCCCGAACGGACCTCTCGGCGTGACGCTTACAGAAAGGCTTGAGGATTTTGTTTCGGGACTTTTGCTTCCTCTTTTCTTTGCCATTAGTGGTCTTAAGACACAAATTCAATCGATCACAGGAATAGGGACTTGGGCCATCCTGTTTTTTATCACTTTTCTTGCTTGTGCGGGTAAAATTGCAGGAACAGTCCTTGTTGCTCTCTATTATAAGATGCCTCTTTTTGAAGGTCTTACCCTTGGTATACTCATGAACACTAAAGGGCTCGTTGAAATGATAATTCTCAATGTTGGTATTGACCAAAAGGTGCGCAGTGTTTCATCTTTCTTTCTAATCATTTCGGATTTCACCAATTGAATAGAATAGTACTAGCGAATTTGATATGGTCCATCTTTATTTTAAGAATCACACTTACTTAGATATCTTAATTGTTTATGCCTTGTACTGTTGACTTTCTTATCGGACTGTTTATGTTATATACAGATATTAGATGAAAAAACTTTTGCAATTATGGTGATAGTAGCAGTGATTATGACTGCAATTATCATGCCGGCTATCACAGTAATATATAAGCCGGCAAGGAAGTTTGTACCTTACAAAAGAAGAACAGTTCAGCGATCAAAACCAGATGGAGAATTTCGTGTATTGGTTTGTGTACACACGCCTAGAAATGTTCCGACGATAATCAACCTTATTGAAGCATCGCACCCTTCAAAAAAATCTCCCATATGTATATATGTTCTCCACCTTGTTGAACTCACTGGCCGAGCATCTGCCATGTTGATTGTACACAACACCCGGAAATCAAGTCGCCCAGCCCTTAATCGAACACAAGCACAGTGTGATCACATCATTAATGCATTTGAAAACTTTGAGCAGCATTCAGGTGCTGTCTCGATTCAACCTCTCACTGCCATCTCTCCTTACTCAACCATGCACGAAGACATCTGCCGTTTGGCTGAAGACAAGCGTGCGGCGTTCATTATCATTCCATTTCACAAACAACAAACAGTTGATGGTGGCATGGAATCAACCAATCCAGCTTATAGGACAATCAATCAAAATCTATTAGCCAATGCACCGTGCTCAGTTGGCATCCTTGTGGACCGAGGCCTAAGTGGCTCAACAAGATTAGCAGCTGGCCAGGTTTCTCATCATGTTGCTGTATTATTTTTTGGTGGGCCGGATGATCGAGAAGCACTAGCTTATGCATGGAGGATGAGCGAGCATCCGGGGGTCACTCTAACCGTGATGCGGTTCCTCTCCCAGGAAGAGACTCTCGAATCAATGTCAGGGTCTAGACGAAGCCAGAATACTCAACCTGGGATATTAACAGTAGTAACAGGGAATGATAGAGAGAAACAGCTAGACGAAGATTACTTGAACGAGTTCAGATCAAGAACTGCCAATGATGAATCGATAGTTTTCACGGAGAAGGTGGTAAACAACGGAGAAGAAACAGTGGGATCAATAAGGACCATAGATAACATCCACGATCTGTTTATAGTTGGCAGAGGACAAGGGATGATATCACCCCTCACAGCAGGGCTTACTGACTGGAGTGAATGCCCAGAGCTTGGTGCCATTGGAGATTTACTAGCATCTTCAGATTTTGCAGCGACAGTTTCAGTACTTGTGGTGCAGCAATATGTGGGCATGGAGGTACACGGGGATTATACCTCCAATCCAGACAGCCCAAGTGAGTTGCCGCACGATCACCTTGTCCCCATGAATCGACGGACRCCACAGAGAGACCAACCTATGTTTCATTCACAACCCTGACAAACTAAAATGCCCTGTTCTTTTCTTTCCTTTTCGAAGAGCCATTTTCTTTCTCCTTCATATAATTGTTTGTTAATTATGTCCAACCTGAGAAATGAAATTGTAATAGCAATGCAATTTTGTATAGACGTTTAGGTTATAATGGTCAGAATCATGCATTGCAGATATTAGTAGCCCAAGATTTTTTCGGTTTGGGACATATATAAAACATAAAGATAATGCTTCGAACCTCTAGTAACTTTTTTGAAGAGAGCAGATCAAAGATTATTCAATGAACACGAGCTGAAAAAGTGGAGCTAAAATCTAGACCAGTGATGCAATGGAAAACAAAGGAGTAGGTGATTAAATAGAGGAGTGGTTGAACTTTGTTTGTGATTTTTTGTATGCAAAGTAGAATGTCACTAATTCTTCATCTTCTTATTTGTGACCATAAGTTCATATTTATACATATTTAGGTCAGTGAGATAACAACCGACCTTCTTTCTTCCACAATCTTGTCTAGTCTAGGTCTTTCTTAAATCTTTCTTCTAGAGACTAATGTTTATTCTATATCTTTAAATAATTTTTTGGATTTTTCTAGAAATGGCATTATAATTTTAACACTCCTCCTTAATGCCTTTTCGTAATTCCAATTAAAGTTGACATCGTCTCRAACTTTAGTCTTGGAAGTTCCTTCGCGAAAATATCTGCTTTTTGCTCATCCGTGCTGCAGTAGTTTAACTTGATCTCACCATTAGCCTCAACCTCTCATAGGAAATGATACTTTATGGCTATTTACTTAGTCCTACTGTGATATACCAGATTCTTTGCCATGGAAGTAGCCGATTTGTTATCGCAATAGATCACGGTAGATATTTGTTGCTCGCCCATGTCTTTCAGTATTCTCCTTAGCCATATTGCTTGACTAGCTACTGTTGAGGCTGCAACATATTTTGTTTCTGCAGATGATAGAGCAATTGTATCTTGTTTCTTGGATGACCAAGAAAAGATTCTCGATCCAAGTGTGAATGCATATCCTGATGTACTCTTCATATCATCAATTGATCCAGCCCAGTCACTATCAGTATATCCAATTAGGCTTGATGTTTGAGTAGGCTTATACCAAATTTCGAAGCCCATCGTACCTTGCAAGTATCATAGTATCCGCTTTGCAACTCCGTAATGTACTTGATTTGGTGCCTGATTGAACCTGGATAATAAGCTCGTTGCATACATTATGTCTAGCCTTGTAGCTGTGAGATACGGTTAGCTTCCAATGAGACTCCTATATTTTGATGCATCAGCTTCCTTCGAGCCATCATCTTTCTTATACTTCTCATTAGTGACTAGTGGTGTTGCAACCGGCTTGCAACCATACATTCCAAATCTTTTCAGAAGAGTTTCTATGTACTTCTTCTGGGATAGAAATATACCATCTTCATTTTGATCAATTTCCATACCAAGGAAGTATTGCATAAGATCAAGGTCGCTCATTTGAAATGTTCTCATCATGTTCACTTTAAACTCTTGGATCATCTTCTCATTATTTCCTGTAAAGATAAGATCATCTACATATAATGAAACAATGAGAGTATCTAACTTACCTTGAGTCTTGATGTAGAGGGTTGGTTCACTTTCGCTCTTCCTGAATCCTTGATCGATGAAGTAACTATCGATCCGACTATACCAGGCTCTGGGTGCTTGCTTAAGCTCGTATAGTGCTTTCTTCAACTTTAGTACTCTTCCTTCACTTCATTTAACAATAAAACCTTGAGGTTGATCAACATATATGTCTTCCTCAAGAAGCCTATTTAGAAATGCTGATTTCACATCCAATTGATAGATTTTCCACTTTTTTTGCGCTGCAAGTGCCACTAGTGCTCGTATTGTATCAAAAAAGCTATTGGAGCAAATGTCTCGTCATAGTCGATACCTGGTTGTTGTGCGTAGCCTTTGACAACAAGTCTTACCTTGTATTTTTGAATAGTTCCATCTGAATTAAGCTTTATTTTGTAGACCCACTTAACTCCGATGACGTCTTTGTCCTTCGGACGATTCAATAATTCCTAGGTTTCGTTCTTTTCTATCATCCTTATCTCTTCCTCCATAGCTTTTCTCCAAACCTCTTGTTTAGAAGCATCTTCATAGTTGTCTTGTTCCACAGCCACTAGGTTGCATGTTTCATAGATTTCAATTAAAGATCTTGTTCTCCTTAGACGTGATGATGGAATAGGTTCTCTCGAATTTCCTTCGCCATTAGAGAGTGAATTTGGAGGTGACTCTTCTCTGGAGGCTTGAATTAATTCAGACCTTAGGATAAATGGTGGTGATGGATCACTTGTGGGTGGCGTTGATGGCTCCACTTCTTCTTCATGGTTGTTACTTGTCCCCTTGGTTGATATAACTTTCCTCGTCTCTACCTTTTCTGCTTCCCAATTCTATGAGGAATTTTCATCAAACTTGACATCTCTGCTGATCATGAGTTTGTTAATCTTCAAGTTGTAAATTCGATGGCCTTTAGACTGTGAGCTGTAGCCTAAGAAGATTCCTCTCTCAGTCTTTTCTTCTAGCTTCATTCTCTTAACTGCGGGAACATGTGCATAGCATATACATCCAAACACTCTTCGATGTTTTGCTGATGGCTAGTGACCACTCCATGCTTCTATTGAAGTTTTTCCTTGGACGGCTCGGATTGGACATCTATTTAGCAAGTAAACAGCTGTATAGATAGCTTCTGCCCAAAATGTTTTGGGCATTTTCTTGTCCTCGAGCATTGATTTGGCCATTTCCATGACCGTTCTATTTTTCCTTTCAGATATGCCATTTTGTTCTGGTGCGTAGCCGACTGTAAGTTGGTGGTCAACTCCTTTATCTGCACAGAATTGATTGAACATGTTTGAAGTGTATTATGTACCTCTGTCACTCCTTAGCACTTTAATATGGCAGCCACTTTGTTTCTCAACAAAATTTTTGAATTTTTTGAAAATATTGAAGGCTTAGAATTTTTCACGCATAAAGTAAACCCATGTCATTCTAGTATAATCATCAATAAAGAGTAGGAACTATATGTTTCCAGCAAGCGATTCTGTCTTCATTGGACCGCAGACATCAGTGTGTACGAGTTCTAGAACTTCCTTGACTCAACATGCGCTTCTGGATGGAAACGACTTCCGATGTTGCTTTCCAAGCATGCAACCTTCACATACATCTTGAATAACTTCAATAGGTGGTAGCTCACTTATCATATTTTCCTGTTGTAGGAACTGCAGGCTTTGAAAATTGTAGTGGCTGAACCTCTTATGCCAAAGCTAGAATCATTTTCAACAACTTTCAATGCAATCTTCATTGAGTAGCGCCAATTTATTGGAACACTTCTCTAGCCTTGCATTTTGACTTTAAAAATAGGTATGTTCGTATCTTTATTGTCATAGATAGTACATGTATCTCCTTTAAATAGTAGTGAATATCCTCGTTCCATCATTTGACCAACACTTAGAAGATTTGAGGCTAAAGTAGGAACTAAAAGAACATCTTTGATATGTTGCATACCTTTCTGGGTTTGGACTACTATCGTTCCTTTCCCAGCAATTGGCACAAGCTCTCTATTTCCCAGATGAACTTTGGACTTGATTAACTTATCAATACCCTCAAAGATCATCTCGTTACTAGCCATGTGATTGCTGCATCCACTAGCTATGTACCACCTCTCTTCTTTAGCTTCGGAGGCACCGTGGCATGCATAAAAGAGGTTATCACACTATTCCTCTGAGAAGTTAGCCTGGTGCCTATTTTTGGAGTGATAATCTTTCTCTAAGTGACCAATTCTTTTGCAAAAATTGCATTGAGGCCTTTGCTTATGCCAACAATCTTTCTCAGCATGATTTGTTCGTTTACAATATCTACATGGAGGATAACTCTCCTTTCTCTGATTTGTATTTATACCCCCACTTTTAGATACTTCTCCCTTTTTAAAATTTCTTCCACCACCTTGAGATTTCTGAGACCTTAAATTTAATTTAGATTGAAATGCATTATCCAATGAATTTTCTTCATTTCTCCTATTAATTTGTTTCTCATATGCCTCTAGAGAGCCTATCAACTCGGTTACTGATAGAGTTGATATATCTTTGGTTTCCTCAAGGGTAGTGACTATGGGATCATATTTCTCCATAACACTAACTAGAATTTTTTCAACTACCCTTTTATCTAAAATATCTTTCCCATAGGCTCTTAATTGATTTGCTAATTCTTTTAGTCTAGTATAGTATTCTTTAATCGTTTCAGAATCTCTCATTTTTGTATTTTCTAATTCTCGCCATAGGGTTTGTAGTTTAACGGCACGTACCTTTACATTTCTTTCAAACTCCTCCTTAAGAATATCCCATGCCTCCTTTGATGTTGTCGCTTGACTAATTCTGGGGAACACGGAATCATCCATCACCATTTGCAAATCGTAAAGTGCTTGATAATCCTTTTGTTTTTTAACCTCAATCTCCTTCTCCTTTTGGGCCTTTTTTGCTGTTTCCATGGAATTTGGATTAGCGAGTATAGGTACACCCGTACTAACTAAATTCCATAAGCCTCGAGACAAAAAATATATCCTCATCTTCTTGGACCAATATGCATAATATTCTCCCGTAAAGATTGAGAGAAACGTAATGACATTATGATTATCATGTGCCATGATACTACACCCAATATATAATCGAAACGAGCTCTAATACTATTATTGAAGAGAGAAGATCAAAGATTATTCAATGAACATGAGCTGAAAAGGTGGAGCTAAAATTTGGACCAGTTATGCGATGGAAAATAGAGGAGTAGGTGATTAAATAGAGTAGTGGTTGAACTTTGTTTGTGATTTTTTGTATGCAAAGTAGAATGTCAATAATACTTCATCTTCTTATTTGTGACCATAAATTCATATTTATACATATTTAGGTCGGTGAGATGACAACCGACCTTCTTTCTTGCTCAATCTTGGTTAGTCTAGGTCTTTCTTAGATCTTTCTTCTAGAAACTAGTGTTTATTCTATATATTTAGATAATTTTCTGGATTTTTCTAGAAATGGCATTATAATTTTAACAAACTTCCTTGGTTAAGTCGCTTAACAACTGATCATCATCACCAAGGGAAAAGACTTTAACTGTAGTATGATGAAGCGACTGTATATATACTACTACTCAACTTAAAAGGGGCTGCATTACCGTGAGCAAGCATTGAATCAATACATAAGTAAACTGAACATTTATTGACAAATCTCTTAGACATTGCTGGATTATTAGGAAACAGAAGGATGAAATAGACGAGAAGGAAAATGAGGAATCTTCCCATAGGAAGCTCATACAACAAACTTTTGTGGTCTTATATATGACGATTGAACACAAAGTAAAACGAAATTTGAAAAGCTATAACACACTGGCAGCTATAGAACGGATTCAGCTGATTTATGCGCACTGGAAGCCAGAGGGAACCTTCTTCCCACAGTAGTTGAGCAGCAAGCTCAAGGAAAGAGGAACGTCTAGATTGATTCCGAGGATGTTGGCCTTAATGGCAGTGCAAAGGCAAACAGCCGCTTCAAGATCAGCAAGGCCTTCAATTAGAGTGCAGCATGGAGTCTTTGGTGGTGTTCCTACAACAAGGTGCACCAAATCATTCAACAAGTTGGCGCAAACTCCCAATTTAAGTGTGTCCTTAGGGCAGCTAGCCTTGGCTGGTGGGCTTGGCTTGGGGTGCTTGTTATGGTGGCTCTTCTTGGGTGATGGTGGACATGCCACATTAGTAGAGCTCACCAAGGTAAAGAAAAGAAGGTTGAATGTGAGGAGAAGGGCAACGGATGCAAGGGATTTTGAAGCCATTTTTTTAGGACGTTGAAGGCCTGAAATTGCTACCCAAATACGGAAAGCAAGAACAGTACTGATGATAGAAATGCTGAAGGTCCAGGTCTTTTATAGAAGAAGAAGAACACATAATTTGCAATTCTTCTTTTTCTTTTCTTTTCCCTTTTCTTTTCTTCTCTAGATGAAAAGAACCCATGTGGGCAGATTGAACAAAAACAATCTCTAGCATCCAAGCCAAGCTGGAGTTACAACTTTAAAGATGAGTCTAGAGATTATAGAGTTTGGAATTATCTGCATCATGATTATTTGTCTATCTTCTCTTCCACAAATAAATGATTTCAAAAGATGGATCTGGATCTACTCTYCAAAGAATCAATTGATGTATATCACATCTTTTCAATTTGATGAGCAGGCTGTTTCAATAATGTTTAGTAGCTCAAGTTTTAGTCCAGTTGCTTCTACTATAATAGTGCAAGTTTTACATTTATGGAGTTTGTCTGGAATTGTAAAAAATCTGCAAAATATCGAGCCATGGGATGTGACATTTTAAAGTTGTAGATCAACTTTAGAAGATAAGAAATAGTAAATATCTTCTTCATTAAACATTTTGTCATCCTTAAATTTCAACCTCTCATGATCAAAATTGGTATACTAAAACATCTGTCTTTTTTTGGCAAAAACATAAAAAGTTAAATGACATTAATTGTTTATATTAGAATGTATGAAAAGATTCGAAATCAGTTTAAATAAAAACCCTCCAATATGGAATACCAACAAAACCATGAGGCAGTACTAGTAACTAAAAAGCCAAAAGAACAAACGGAAGGGAATGCGATAATCACATAATTAACAAAAAGTAACATGTATTATAATGCAAGATACTGTGGTTCATGCTCTCAATCCACGAACTAAAGATCATTAGAGAATTAAACGTGGCAGTAACCAAGATATTAAGTTCAAGATTAACAGACAGCATTAACTTAATCAGTGGTAGTATTTTATATTCCTGGAATATCTTGTAACAAAATGACGAAGTCAAGAGCTGGCCTTATGTGATTCCTGTTTACTAACTACTCGAATCACTCAGAGAAACAAATCGAAATTGCAAAGCATTCTTTTCAACATCAAGAATGTAGACTGTACTTTCCTGTATAAAATATCAGAGGAGCACATGATCTTTTAAATCCACTGCTCTTTTGGTGCTCAATTGTTTTCTGTCTACGTCAAAAGCTGAAGAATTTTGCCCATAGTTGTAGCCATTTTTGTCCATTTTATACAAGTCTAGATCTATTTTCATTCTTCTTGTAGACAGATTCATACATCTTGAAAAGTACACATGATGTTCGAGCTCATTTTTGGCTGTAAAATCAAGATCGAGCAGCAAGCAAAAAGCATGTTGATGAAAATGGGCTTCCTCGTTCTTTCAAATTCTCATGCAACAGTCTTTATCAATCAAAATCCATCCTCTGCTAAGTGAGGAACCACTGTTCCCAAGCCTAACACGTAAAGAAGGACAAAAAAGACATTTCACATTTCAAGTATTTTCTTTCTTTTTTAAAGTAAATAACGTTCTTACTTTTAACACTATTACTACAAGAGAAAAATAAAAAATCAGAATTGATCAATAAATTTCTCGAAACAAACGAAAGATGAAACAAAATATAAATCATTGATCAACTAAGCTCTTTTGGGGATTTTCTTGGAAGAGGAACCTCATGTAAATATCATGGAGTAAGAGTTGATCCTATTTATAAGGATTCGTAAATATTCCATGAAAAGTTCGACAAAATTGAATTTCTTTTTTTTTTTTTCAGAATTGGATGCAATTATTAATTCAAAATCTGGCATAAACAAAATGAAAACTTCATTCCTGATTCAACAAGAATTTTTATGAAAGCCTTTTATTTACTTCTCTTCGATGGAAGCTTGATTTTTCAAGAATATATCTTGATTTTTTAGCCTAATTTTTCTTCTGACGATTGATTGAACCTCGAATGAAAAAGATATATAACGAGTTTTCAAAAGCACCTAGGTAGATTCTCAGTCAGGTCTTTTTTAGCCTTCTTCTAAATAGCTTTTAGCTTCGAAAAAGCTGAATGCAAATTATTTTAGACAATGAAATATAGGGCCATAGTAGTAAGCACCACAGCAATATGCATTTAAGCTTGAACTTGAAGGGTGTCCTGGGACAGATACCCCAAGAGCTTAAACTAATTGGATCTTATGAACATTTTACTTCGATAGTGCCAATTAGGGTATAACTCATTTCTTGCTCTGTCTTAACAATGAAAATACAGGCGTCACCAAAACATGTAATACAAATTTGCTACTCCACATCGGAGTTGGGATTCCAATCTAACCACAGCAAAAGGTGATTCTGGGCTTAGCAAGGGACAGGTACCCGCATGTCTTTAACTTTTGATGTAGCAAAATGACAATTGGCGAACATCCAAAAGAAAGACCAAGAGGGATAAGGGCAAGGCTCAGTGGAGGTGTTGTTACTACTTAGAGAAGTAGGGTAGTCTAATAACAGAGGGATTTGGATGCTTCAAGAGGTCAATAGAAGTTGCAATTTCCGTAATTAAAATTCAAGGATTAAACAGGATTCAGTCTGGCCCCTGATGCCAATTTTTTTTGAAAACCGAGATGAAAAGAATGGCCCGGGAATAAAGAGAGCCCCAAGTAATAGCAACAAAGGGAAACTGCAGAATGAGAAGCCCGATTGAAGATAGAGACTCATCCAATACCTAATTTGCATTAAATAACTTCCTCTCTTTCTATCCTCCTATACCCCCACAAAACCCCACCCCGCGCAAACAAGGTTTCTAAAAAGTACTGGAAAGTTGAGGAATTCTGAGCTTCAGTTCCACAAAGCAAATTAAGCCACGCAATGGCTCCTGTAATGATATATTACCCGCAAGGGTAAAAGTTGGAGAGTGCAGACAACTCAAAACCACAAGACAGATATTTTATCAGACGAAATCAATCTCCTTTTGAGTTGCAACATTTTGTTTTCCCATATAACTGGACTTTTCTTAACTTTCTATATATTTTCATTGTCTTATAATTTATGTCGTGAGTAGCAGTTGCAAATATGGAAGTGATTATCCATTGATAAAAATCATAAATTCACAAAAAAATATATAWAAAAACTTATGGCTTTTAAGCCAATSAAAATTGAACTTTTTGGTCAAGGATGTTACAGTTCAGCATTGAGCATTGAGTACTTCATACAATTTATTTGAAACATCAAAGAGATACACAAGAAGGCAAACAAGCAACTCATCTGCACATCTAGCTGGAACTTGACAGCTCAGGTTCTCCACCAAGCTCCACTTTTAGGTTGTCATATGGATAGACCTTTGGCACCTGGTAAAGACCAAAAGATCACAAAATGAACTAATCAAGCAGAGGCAGATAGTTACAAGATACCGGGAAGGTAACAAGTTAAGCAACTATATCTTATTTGAGCACACACGAAGCCACAGCAAAAGAATTGACTAGCAATGGCAAACAAGCCCAGCTAGCTTGGCTCGGCTCGTTTGGTTACTGTAGAAAAAAAGAGCCGAGTTGAGCCAAATTAGTAAATGAGCGAGTTTCAAAAGTTCCAACTCATCAACTCATTTAATTCGGCTTGTTTTCGGCTCGGCTCGCCTAACAGTCAATTGGTCAATAGCTCCTTTTTGCAAGCTTTAATTTTTTTTTAAAAAAAAGAGCTGTTCATGTGAAAAACAGCCAACTCAGCTCCAACTCGGATCGGCTCGCGAAGAATTTAAGTATGTTATAGTTGCTTCTTTTTTTAAAATTTTAAATATTTTTGTATTGTTTTTGCTAGTTGAATATTTAGAAAATTCTTCGCTTCGTCCACCACTAACTCACACGAAGGCTTCGCTTTAAGGCGGAACCCTCCCCTACCAATATATTTTTACATCCCACACCTTCAGCAAATCACTTACCCCATTCATCTTCAGCACAAGAGCGCTCGATCAGTGAGCTATTGCGCACTCTTTCAAGAGTGGCTGCTTCTAGGCAAACCTCCTGGCTGTCTCTGCACCCCTACCTCCTTTATCACTGAGCGGTCATTTAGGAGCCTCAGCTAGTAAGTCCCCCTCCTATGTATTTCTTTATTTTGATTATTAATAAAACCAATTGGGTCCATGCCAAACCCTCCACCATGCCATGGTGGTTTTCTGCTACAATATGTATTTACTTACTTATTATTTCCTTTCTTCCTTTTTCTTTAATAAAATTTGTATTTCCTTTTTCCTTTATTCATTAAGCAATAATAACTTCCTTACATAAAATAATCATGAACAACAAACATAACTTAAAATAAGACATATATTAATAAAAAATAAAAAATAAAAGCAAAACTTGCAAACTCGCTTGGCTCCGCGAGCTCACCAGCTCACGAGTTTTCTGCTTTTGGCGAGCTAAGCTCAAGTTTTCAACCCGCCGGCTTGGCTCATGTGAGCAAGTTGATAAATTAAGCTCGGCTCAGCTCGGCGACGCAGCTCGTTTGCCATATAGAATTGACAAAATTTCCCAAACAATACCATCTGGACTGTTTTTTAAATCCTGGATTCCAATTTTTAATACATGAAACGTAGGTCTACAAACTTTAGACATCCATCTTATTTAACCTGCCTAAAGAATTTGAAAACTGGAGAACCAAAATCAAATGACTAATCTGGGGTAGCTTTTCAAAAGTACATGGTTCTTTGTGCTGTTACCTTACCAACCTATGGTCTGTTTAAATGAGGTTGCAGCATAGAACCTCTAATCAAATGCATAGGTAAATTTTCTAGCTAAAAAACAGATCCAACCTTCTCTTGACATATCTTTTTCTCTTCCTCTCCCTCTTCATTTATCTCTAGTACTGCCTCCCTAACAAAGGCCCTACGTCTCTTTTCCCCCTACTCCCCACCTGCTCTTCCTCCCTATCCTCTCATATACTTCCCCTTCACTTCCTCCCATTAGTTTTTCCTCCCCCAACCCCCTCCCTCCCCCAAAAAAAAAGGTTTTTGCCCTCTCTTCACTCTTCACTCTTCACCTTTGTTAATCAAAGTGTCAACTCCGTGCACAAACAAACACCAAAACATGCACAGCTAGTAAATTGATTACATCAATTGATTCACAAATAAACTACGGGCTGGCTTGATCCATGGTTCATGCAATACTACCCTGATTCTTTAGGACCACTTCAGTCCTTGGGTAAGTATTTGTTCTCACTCAAACCTCCGTAGAGATTTAAGGAATGAAATTTACGTACAGATTAACAAAATGTTCTCTCAGAGGTTACTTGATTAAAGAAAATCTAGATATCATTTTTTTTTCCCAATTAAAAAGATGAAAGCACCATTGTCATTGCCTCTTAATGATGAATACACTTGTATATCCGTAAGCAGTGACAAGTTGAGTACATGACATGGAAAAAAAGGCGTGTCATAAAGGAAATCCAACACTAACACTACTAGAAACATCTTTACAACCTTCAGCTCAACTAAAGCTTCATATATACTATCCATAGCTGTTGGAAAAATCCTTTTTATCCATTTTGTTCTGTATAGATAATGTCCTCCATTAACCCAAGGGTYATATCCATTTCCATGCCCTCTGGTTCTATTCATCCAGCTACTATTTGTAGCTCATACATCCAGTGCAACTAATGTTATATTTATACAAGATGAAAATATATTCTCTTCTGATCTTCTCTTCGGTTTTAATCTGAGAGGGGAAAGGGTGGAGGAGGATTTTTGTCCTCTTCCATTTCAACTGACTAACAGTCAGCAGAAAAACTTTTATTTGCATTTCTAGCTAGCCAACTCAAAAATTAGAGTCCTAAAGTTGATCGATTTAAGCAAAGACTAATCAACCAAGACCTGCCTGAAGATCATCTGAAGGTTCAGGAAATATTTTAATACCATGTTTTTATACGGCCATGAAGTTTACAAAATTACTACCATTTACTTGTTGATCTTTGTTAAAAAAGATTTTTCTTTTATAAAAGAAAAATAAATGAACTCTCTGGCACATGTCCAGCAACATGTCAACTGATTGCCCAAGTACCATTGTATAAGCAATGACACAAATTTGGACAATTTTCTTCCCAGATGAAATAAAAGTTCCACTGAAAAGAAGAACAAGAAAGAAAATGAGACATCCTCATGACATGCACTATCAATGCTATCTCTTGAAAAACCATAGATGCTACTGCCCAAAGAGATGATAGAGAAACAACTTTGTCGCAAAGTAGCTCAAGTTATAAATTATTCTTGATTGTAGGTTAACGTAGTTTTTGATGAAGTACTCAGTTACCTTCCAATCCAATTACTTTATAAAAAATAAAAATAAATGAATAAATCATAATTCTTCATGATAGCTCATCACAAGAAGAAAATAAAAGAAAAGGCATTGTGCGATAGAAAGAGAGCAATAGAACTCATACACCATGAGCTACTTCTTACATTTTCCTTAAAAGTGCACAATCGATTTGCCACCTACATTCCATTAGCCACTAGTGAACCCTGCCTACTATGAACACAATTTCCATCTCACAAAACAGCTAGAAATATCCATTCTGGAAACTTCTAAAACACTTGTCTTTGATATGTTCAAGATCTTAACTACTCACTGTTGGATCGGCAATATACTAATTTTCTCAGATTTTTAAGATTGGTTACTGCAGCTAAAAGTGAAAGAAAACTTGAATCATTAAAATAATTTAACAGAAATACTTACTTAAGTGTGACACCTTTAAAATTCTCAGTTCAGTGAAAAACATTAAAATTGAGGCAGAAGCCTATCCATCAAAACCAGGATTGCCTTAGTAAATGACCAAGTCAGCAAAAACAAAATCTTGATCATGATAATCAATCTCATGTTCCAGGTGAAACATCACTCAACTAATTTCTCCCACAAGATTCTTAACTCCTAATCTCAAGCGTAGGACCATTGATCATTCCACCTGGCCAAAACTTTTCATGCAGCCAACAATCTGGCTGCCGAACCTTAAATCAAAACAGCTCATGATAAAAAGGAATTTGTAATGGTCAAGCTAGAGGTGTTTGATATATTGAAGCATGTTGAAGAAAGGTAGGAGAAGGAAAAGAAGAAGCAAACTTTTGCAAAGATCCTAAGTGAAGCTGATGGACTGACCAGCCATATGATGCTATACACCAAAATTTACCATTACAACATCCAAAGTACACAATCATGTCAGAATACTTTTTCTTTCTGTGCCACTAAATCACTGTAAAGCAGCCAAAGACGTACTTAATATTTTACAATAGAAAAACTTCTCCAATTTTCTTCGTAATCCTATTGCCTTATACTAAGCTCCATGAAATATTCCATCCACCGATTCTCCAATAATCTTAATGAAAAGATAAGCATTAATTACATTTTTTTACTAGAGAAAATTTAATTCAATTCAACAACCAGAATCTAGCACTAAAATCAGGTGCCACACAGAATTAAGTTTCAAACACAATTGTTTTACCTTTACATCAAAATAACAAAAGAAAGTATGTTTTAATTCTGAAAAGGAAATGTAAAAGAGGCTGAAAACTTCTTGACTTACGTAAGGGATTGTTGAAGCTTTGTCGTTCCACACAGCTAAAAGTCCAAGCGTTGCAAAAAACCCTAATCCTCCAGCCCACCAAGCCAGCGCTTCATACTGAAACCAATAAYAAATATTATCCCATATCCGATAATTAAGCCCTAATCACAGGTCATAAGTTCAAATGTTTCCATTCCCATTTCAAACATAAGTCCTAAAAGACTTAAATTTTATTGAAATAAACAAATTCCAATAAGCTTCATAATGTCAGAAATATTTCACCTTTCCAACCGTATCAGCAATACGGTCAATGCAGGGTTCCGGAAATGGAGTCCCGTTGTCCCACATTAATTCATCATTCACCGGCAGCTAAAATTACAACAAGGGGGGAAAATAAAGAAATTATTTCCACTCCTTTCACCTGCAGGGAAGTTTGTGCAGAAATTTAAAGCAGATTGAATATGAAGATTGGGAAGRAAGGGAATTACGSGTTTGTCGGGGACGATGTGTTTCCCTACTGGGAGGCCCATGCCAGCGCGGTGGCGAAGAGAGGATCCAACGGAGCGGGAAACCACTCCGTTTCCGCCCATAATACACGACGCTACGTGGCTCAATCTGCCAGCCATTCTCGCCGATCCGATTGTGTCCGACAACACCAGTATTTGACACTATTTTTCTTTAGCTCCGAGTATCTTTGAGGTATTCGCAGTCTCTGGAGGTGGAGCATTTGCTCAATCAGATTTTGACCCATCTACCAAAAATATCAATACGACACCGTTAGTTCCCTTTGGCAATACATATAACCCCGCGGACCAATTTTTTTTTTCCTTTTTCTTTTTTTAAATCTTATTAAATCGTTAATCAATTTCATACTTAATAAGTGATGTGATTCATATTTATTTTTGCAGTACCTTGTAATGTTAAATATTAACTGTTTTAGTTTAAATAATCCAGAAAGATGCAGCAAAGAAGAATTTGGAGTATGTGAAAGCTATATAAAATAGTACTACTAATTTTGAAAACATAAATTAGTTAATTTTTCGATTAACGCTTAAAAATAGCTGACATCAACGATTAAAGAAAAAGTCAATGGCTAAATCAATGAAGGCATCTCTAGCAAAAGTTGATTCTCGAGAGAGAAAAAAGAGTCAAAACAACTAAGAATATAGGAGGCAAGCAAAGCTAATGATCAATTGTTGGCCAAAAGGAAAAAGGGCAGCCAAAAAGGCARGAGAAGCGGAATGAACAAGTGATTGACTGATCGACTGGACGAACCAAACCATCTGACTAAGAATTCAAGACACATCTTATTGATCAGTTGAAAAAAGAGGATATGGGCTAAGAAAAGCACGCATAGTGCGAGGCATGGGATAGTTGTCTCGGATTACTTCGTCTCCAAGCAAGTAAGAGAGTCTCGGCCAAGTATAAATAAGATAAGATGAAGATGTGAAAGACACATGAACAACAATAACATCAACCCAAATATCAAGCATATCATCTTCATTATATATCGTTAATTCAGTATTTTAAGTTTTGTTATGCTAGTCTTATGATTAGTTTTTCCTCAGTTATTTCCAATTTTTGAACTGCTTTGCTAGATGTTTTTGGGTACTTCGACAATATTCTATGATATTTGAAAATTTCGTTTTTTAGTTTTTGTTTGCTATTTTCTTTAACCCACTTTGATTAGTGCTTTCATTAACATAACTTGTTTTTAATTGCATTAAGTTTACTGATGTTCTTACTTTTCCAATTTAGCTACAGCTTTTCTTAGCTTAGTCATATTTATAGCTTACTTACTACTGGAATTAGCTTTTCAATACTTAGTCACACTATCACTTTCTTTAAGCTGTTTTGTTAAGCCATTCCTAGTTAACACTTTAAGTGCTTTCAATTTGCTAGCCTAGATATTTGCTTCCTAACATATCTTTACTTGCATACATTTAGCCAATCACTTAAACATTCTTAGCCAGTAAGAGAGCAAAACATTCCATACGATTCAGTCATATTTTTTTCCAATTAACTTGCAAAATTCGCTAAGACTTACTGAAGCTAACTCAACCACCCTACATACAAAAAAATATGTTGCTATAGATCTGACAAGCAGATTCAATGCCTAGCTAATCAAAGATCGGGCTTTATTATGTTGAAAAACTCAGCTCGCCACGACCAAGATAGCCGATTTGGCTAGACATTTTTGCACACCAACACAATTAGCATGTCTAGTGGGACTTGGTAAGCCAGGAGGCAATGAACTTTCCAGCGCAAACACCTCCACCAATTGATGCTAACACCATAGATGATGCTTTAAGGTGACAATTTAGCTTGAACATTGTTCGCCATGATGGCTTACCTACAAGAAGCCTTACTCGATAGATAGATATTGCAACTGCTATGCTTCAGGATTATAAGTTACCTGAGTTCTCTACCTTTCAGGTGATGATGAGAAAGCCACAATGGAACATACCAGCCATTTTACGGCTCAATGGGAGGAATTGAGCAACAACGAATTGCACAAACTCCATGTTTTCTCCTTGTCCTTACTCGGGGCTGCATTCACATGGTATGCCACTTTACCCTCTAATTTCATACACACCTGGGCTGGTATGGAGTGTTTCTTCCATGAAAGGTTCTATCGGCTAGTACAAGAAGTATCTGTAGAGGACTTGCTAACTGTTAAGCAAAAGGCTAATGAAGACGTTGCCAATTTTCTAAAGAGATTCAGACAGGTGAAAGGCAAATTCCCCACATTGCTGCCAAAAGTCGAGTACGCGAGGATCGCAGTTGGTGGCTAAACCCACAGCTTAATGAAAAATTGATACTCCATGAGTTTTTAGTTTTATCTAGGTTGTTCTTGCATGTCATGCGAGCTGAGGAGTTCATCAAGGACAAAGAGAAACACAGAGCCGCCAAGTTTAGCAGGGGACAGACCATGATTTTCGTCATCAAAACATGCAGTCAACTCGGATGGAGATGAACCAACCAAAATCATAGCAGTCGAACTGGTCAAGGGGACACACTCACCTATTTAGTGCTGAGACCGATCTGGGGAAAAGAGTAGGCTAAGCCAAGCAACTCAATTAGTTAGGACCAGCCCCAACTTAGCTCGCTTAGCCCAAATTATTTGAGTTGAGCCTTATTTAAGCTCAGATTGAGCCGAGTTTGGACAGAAATTTTGAGTCCGAATTTAATTTGGGCTAATCTTGGGCTTAAGTATGCTCAAGCACAAACAGCCCAAGCCCAAACTCGTTTATATATACATATATATATATATATTTTGAAAAAAAAATCATATATTGTAATTCACTAATTTGTAAAGTTAAAAAAACTTTAAACTTGTATATCATAAATTCATAATATTTCCAAATTTGTATACCTAAATACCTAATTCAGTAATTCTCAAGCTCAAGCCCTAGAAATTCCTCTGCCTCCCACTCGATGTCGACTGCTATGACTTATGAGCATGAGTATCATCTTCATCTACAAAGATTCGAAATACTTTTTTCTTTGTTTTATTCTTTTTCTCATCTTTGTAGACCAAATGAAATATCAATAATTTCATCTTTGTTCGTTTTCGTTTTCTATTTACTTGTCCCTTCCACTATTACGGTTGGCTTAGCTCACTTGAATACTCTGAATATCTTAATATTCTATTTGCAGGCTTTTATGAACCCTTCCTCTGTTTCTGTATATGTTAAATGTTTACTTAAATTGTATTATAAATTCAAACCATGGGTGTTTTCAAATTGCTTATCAATTGTTTGATATATTGCCTGAGAGGGACACATTGTGACTTGCAGTTCATGGTCATGGGCAAGATGCACAAGTATTATTCAAGAAATTGACCCTAGCCCCTAGAGGGGTTGGTCGAAATGATGATTTGTTTGATTCTTTGTTTGCTAATAACATTTTTTCAATTTTGAATTAGAATATGCTAATCTTACTTCTTGTTCTTAGCCATTAGATGAATTTTCAAAATTTATCTGCATTTCATTACTTACTTTACTCAATTTTAGTTAAAAAAGTTCTTTTTCAATCAATGCAAAGTTGTCTATGTTTAGAGTTGTTTGGCATTTTTTCTTCAGTTTCTCTATTTTCTTTTTCTTATTCAGGCTGAGCCTGAACGTAGCTCAGACTGACTTGAGCTCAGGCTCAGCCCGAACAAGAAAAAGAAAATAGAGAAACTGAAAAAAAAATGGCTTGAGCGGGACTAAAAAATTTCGAGCTAAGCTTGGGCAAGGCCAAGCCTGGCTCACACAACTCAATTGATAGTCCTATTCCTTCAATATATCTAAGGCGAACCAAATCTTCGACCAACTGTTGAAGGACAAGCAGGTTAAGCTCTCGGCTAGCCAAAAGCTACATTCCTTGAAAAAATTGAAAGTAAAAAATACTGCAAGTGGCACAATACCTTTAGCAATGATACCAATTACTATGTGGTGTTCTGGAACATTATCCAAAAAGTCACCCATGAAGGCCATTTTCAGTTCTTGGATAAGAAGCCCARGAATCTTTAGTCCATACGAACTCGTTCCCATCCACAAATGCTAGTGTGATTGCAACTTCAAATGTAGCCAAAGGGACAGAGTGGCGGGCTAAAGGTTCCTAGCATGCTGGAATTTCGAAAGAAATCTTATCAAATAAGTTGTGTTACCAAACAATAAGGCCCTATGGACCCTGAGCAGTTGACTCAGGTGCCCCAAGAACTTATCAAGCCAGTTTGACAAAGGAAAGAGGCTTGGTTCACTTTCATCCAATTAGATAACAAGCCATTTGTCTTCAGGGGTTAACCTTTCTCGAAGAAAGAATAAAGCTAGATCTCACCTAAAAGATAAGACAATAACAATAGAAATCCCAACCATTTAGAACAAATCAATCCTAGTGCCACTGTTATAGCAAACTAGAACTCATATAAGGAGGGAGAAGAGGCTCAAGAGAGAGGCTTACATAAGGAGTACCTGAGAATAGTCGAGGCACAAGCAAACCAGGATATCAACATTAGTAGACTACTTCCTGCCAAATTCAGAAGCATAAATCGGCAAAGTTCTTCGGTCGTTGATATCTTATTAACAAAAGAGGCCATGGCCGAACTGATACCCTTGTAGACGATATCCTCTTAACTGAACCTTAGAAGGGTTCTCTAATCCTACTAGGGAAATAGTAAATCACTCCAAACCATTGTATATCAAGGCTCATCTAGACAGACACCCCGTCACTAGAGTACTCGTAGAGGCGGAGCAATTTGCAATGTCCTGTCTGCTATCATCCTTAAGCATATGGGTAAGACTTCAACTGACCTTATGAATACTGACATTCTGATGACCAATTTTACAAGAGAGGCCATCCAATCAGAAGGGGTCTTAATCATAATAAGCAATACAATTGGCTCAAAGAGTAATACGGCTGCTTTCTTTGTGGTGTCTGCTACCGGCCTACATCGTAAACCAATGCATGCCATCCACACTTTATCAGTAACTCATGCTTTGGGATGGCGACCAAGTCAAAGTTGTCCCAGCAGATCCAAATTTGTTTCGGTTGACATCTAGATGAGTAAAGTCATTCTCTATTCCCTAAGGTTTGAACCGTCCCGTTTCTCCATCTCTCCTTAGGATATGAGTTTGAGGAAGGTCATGAGCATCATCCTATTGAAAGAACAAACAGAAACTTCGATAGATTGAAGGCCTATTCGACCATTTGCCAACGGGCAGAAGATACAGGGAAAATTGAAGTCGAGTGAAACCTCAAATAGCCTTGGATTCATACCCAGGATCCTCTTATAGACATTAATCGGGAGATCACGGAGAAACTAGCACTACTCAACTTAGTGCTCTTTTGGAGGAAGATCAGAAAAAATGGCTAATTGAATTGATCAAACGGTACAAGGGATTTTTTGCCTAGACTACCATGAAGTGTCTAGTTTGGTTCGAAGAGTAGTGGAACACCATTTGTCAATTAAAAAGAGGTTCAAGCCTCACAAACAAGCTGCAAGGAGTTCAACCCAACTCTCTTCCCCAAGGTCAAACAAGAGGTTGAAACCAGGTCCAAATATGCATTGATTTCAGAAACTTGAACCTGGCTATGCCCAAAGACGAATATGTCATGCCTATAGCTGATATACTGGTCTATTCACCCACTGGAACAAGTTTCCTAGCTTCATGGACAGCTACTCCGATTACAATCAAATATTTATAACCGAGGATGATATATATAAGATATCCTTTAGGCATCTAGGAGCCATCGGTTTATTCAAATGGGCCATAATATCGTTTGAATTAAAGAATGCCAGGGCTACCTTCCAGAGAGTCATGAACATGATTTTCCACGATGTTATCGGGCAAAGCATAAAAGTGTACATAAACAACCTGGTTGTTAAATCAGCTACCTTTTCATAACACTTGGCCAATTTAGAGAAATCTTTCTTAAAGATACATATGCACAATCTAAAAATGAACCCAACAAATTGCATATTTGGGGTATCATCCGCACACTTTCTCGTTTCCTATCCATCCAAGAGGAATCAAGGTGGATTCCAACAAGACTAAGGTGATACTAGAAGCAAGACCAACAGGAAACAAGTATGAATTGCATAGCCTAATCGGCAAAATAAACTTTCTGAGAAGATTTTTGGTGAACTCGATTGGAAGCTCAAAGCTTTTTCCTCTCTGCAAAGCTACAACCAGCAGATGTATTCGCATGGGGGGCAAAACAACAAAAATTCTTTGATCAGATGAAATAGAGTTTTATGAAACTTCTAGAGTTGGCCCCACTACGGAATGATAAGCCAATAAAGCTTTACATATCAGCTATAGAAACTTCAATCGATTGCTCGATGGACCAAGATGATGATGAAGGGGTCGAAAGAGCCATTTACTACCTCAACCAATCACTCAATGATGCAGAATCCAGGTATTCCCCTATTGAAAAGTTGTATTTTTCCTTATTTCATCCTTGCACTAAGTTGGAATACTATCTTCTGTCGATAAAAGTTAATGTCATATGTAAGGTAGACTTGGTGCATTTTCTCTTGAATCGGCCTGTCTTGAAAGGCCGTTTGATGAGGTGGTAGTAAAGTTGGTAGTTTTTTAACTAAAGTATGTGCCTTTGCGAGCTATCAAAGTACAAACCATAGTCAATTTTCTAGCGAGCCATCAAAAGGCAAACCATAGCCGATTTTCTATCAAGCATCCATGTGTAGATGCAATCGATCCTTGGGTAGAAATGCAACAATATGTTGGGATAAAACCATGGAAGCTAACCTTTGATGGCTCCAGAGTCAGTCGAGGGGTAGGAGCTAGCATCACAATTGCTAGCCCAGCTAGCCTTAAGGGCATTCTCGTGTTCGAGTTAGAAATAGGCTATTCCGACAACCAAGTCAAGACAGGGCTCTAATACTAGGGCTATGGCTGCAGTTGTCGATGAAGGCTTGAGCTGTACAAATTATAGGAGATTCTCACTTGGTCATTTGGAAACTGGTGGGAGAATATAGGTTCACTAATGTCAATTTAGTCAACCTGTGCAAGGAAACTATTGCTGAGAAAATTCTCCTACGTAATACTCGTACACATACTAAGAGGAGAATATCAAGATGCCAACAACTTGTCTTAGTATGCATCAAGTTACAAGGACACATTGCTAGGAGTTCGATCGGCTCACTTACACCAGTCAATCCTTTACATTGACAACCAGGATACAACTGACTGGAGGGACAAGATAATAGTTAAAGAACCCTTCGGCCAAGGTTAGTATACAACTAAAATATAAAGCTCTAAAGTTTTTGGTCATTGAGGATGATCTATTCAAAATGAGCTATGAAGGTTTGCTTTTGAAGTGTTTAAGCAAGGAAGAGTCAGCTCGAGCAGTAATCAAAGTTCAGAGGGATTATATAGAGCACGCTAGGTAGGGCCAGAACTCAAATGGTCCCTATATCACCATGGATTTTATTGGCCAACCATCACAACTGATTGTTATGCCTATGCCAAAGGCTATGACGCCTTTTCAATGTCCCGACCATTGAACTTCATTCCATAGTCAAACCATGGCCTTTCAAAGGTTGGGCTATGGACGTCATCGACAAAATTCATCCTCCATCTTCTAAAGGACACTATTTTATCTTGCTTACCACTGATTTTTTTACAAAGTGAGTGGAACCTCAGCTGATGATGAAGGTAACTCAAACATCTATTATTAACTTCATTAAGTATCAAAGTATCTATTGATTTGGAATTTTATAAACCATTACAGCCGATTAGGACGCCATATTTATTGGGGATAAAGTAGTTGTCTTTGCTCAGCAGGTTAATATCAAGTTGATGCACTCTACCCCTTATTATGTTCAACAAGCAGGCAAATGCAACCAATAAGGTAGTTATCAGTATGGTGAAAAAAGCTACCGAAGACGAACCTAAGAGGTGGCATAATGTGTTACAAGAAGTACTCTGGGCATATAGAAACTCTCCTAAGGCAGCTACGGGTTTCACACCTTATCGGCTGACTTATGGGCAAGATGTAGTCTTACCGGTAGAGAGTAATATGCGATCGGCTCTGATAGTGTTTCCACACATGCAATAGTTGTTTACCAGTAGGCTTTACTCATGGAATTGGGTCAAGTGAATGAAAATAAGTGGATAGCTTTTGAGCACATTCTAAGGCACAAGCAAAAAGCGGCCAAGCCATACAATCAGCAAGTCCGTGTTAGGTTCTTTTAAGAAGGTGATATGGTCCGGAGACAATCTTGTCGATTACACCCAATGATCCTGAATTTGGTAAGTGGTCAGCCAGTTGGGTGGGGCCATTATTAGTTAGCAAAGTTATTCCAGGGGGAGCTCATAGGCTAATGGAGCGAAACGATCAGGAGTTAGATCACACAATCAATTACAGGTATTTGAAACGATATTATCCTTCATTTTGGACAAAGATCAAGAATCGACCAAATAAAGAAAATATTGAATAGATCCTCATCGGCTATAAAAGTTTTATCGGCTATAAGCTAGCAGATTAACCTAGAGAAATCAAAAAATTCAACAAAAAATAGAAGACACATTCGGCCTTATTTAGAAGGAGCCATCATTTGGAGAGGTTGAGCATCAATCGCCTCTTGGTCAAGAACTTCGGTAGCCGAAAGAACCACTACGATAATTAAGTTTAGATTTTTCTTATAGGGAGCCGATTCTAGTGTAGCTTCAGTCACAACTTTTATCAAATCATCAGAGATGGTAATAAGGAGGGCTTCATGAGACTCACCAATAGGACCCTTAGCTACATGATCATCATATCCTTTGGTAGGAGCATTGGTGGCAGCAGTAGAAGGGGAAGGTATTAGTAGCTTAGCTTAGCTTAGCCAGATGGTTACCCAACAATTGGACCTGATCTAAATTCTTCAGTAAGGCAGGTTAATTCTTGAGTCGTTTGGATTTTTAAATGCTCCGACACTCTGGAGTCAATATCTTCCCAAACCCCCTTGCATTCGTTCAGGCCAAAGGTGCCCTCTTCCCTCTCACTCTCCAGCATGAGGCATTAGCTTTCTAGGTCTGCTAACCGAGACCGCACCTACTGGGCCTCCCTATATAGGCTGACCAAATGGCCATCACGTTTGTTAATCTCTCTCTTGTGCTGAGCTAGCTTTTATCTTTCGAAAGATTGCTTAGGTGTCAGCTAGCTCCTAAACTCTAGGAAAGAGATCTTATCAGAAGGGGAAGAGACTTTTTGCGGCAATTGGTATAAGTTCTGAGCTCCTCATGCATGGAAGAAAAGGAAGACAATTCCTCCAGCTTAGCGGTCGCCTTTTATCTGAAGCCTATGGCTAATCTCCACGGAGTAGGTGAATCTGGTCATCCGAGCATAGGCAATAGAACACATAGATTTAAGCTAGTCTGGCAGGGAAAGATCCAAAGATTTGGCCACTACACTTAAGGCCTTGCGAAGATCCTCATAAACGGCCTTATGCACCGACATGTCACCTGCAAAGGCCACCTCCGGAAAATTAAGAGCTTGGGATGATCCATAGGAATCGGCAAAGAAGTACAACATGTCCTCGGTAAGTATAGGGGGACAAGGAAAGCAAGAGGAATAAGCTTTAGTTCATTATCTTTAGCAAAGCTACCTTGGCTCTCCTCCTTGTCAAGGGAGCGAGTAGCCAATTGGGATCTTTTCTTTTCTAGCTTCTGCAAAACAGGACAGTAATCAGTAAAACGAATGGTATCGAAAATGACAATGAGTGTTAGCAAATTACCTTCACCGAAACCCTAAAAGAAACGCCAGCTACCCGTAGCCATTTTGATTTCCTAGTCTCTGCCAAAGCGGCTTCAAATCGAGGCAGGTCTAGAAGAGGAAAATAAGTTAAATGCTGATTGAGCGCAAAAACAGTTGAGAACTTTCTCAGGTAAAAACAAGCTAAATCTAGTTGAAAGCCACTTTAGTGTACTTAGGATAGAGATAGGCTCACTTGTCTTCCTTTTCTTATTCGAAAAAGTCATGACTGGCGAAGAAATGGCTGGAGAAGAGGAGGAAACAGCAACAGCAACAGCGGCAAAAGTCTTTCTCTTCTACCTTGAAGGGGTCCAGCAACCGAACCACCTGTTGAGGGGGTAGAAGTAGTAGAAACGAAGGCTGCATATATCAAACTTTTGCAAGCAATTGGCTGAGTCGCTATAAAGAAAATAGATTCCACCTGATCAAGCCAAAGCCTTCACATCAATTTTAGTAAGGTTTGCATGGTTAGAAAAAGGACCTAAAATGTGGGTCTACGGGGATGTCTTGATCAAGCCAAATTGTCGAGCACAACAATGAGGGCAATAAGGTTCGGCCGAAGTTTTTGTATACATGGCCATTGGTCGAACCCCATTTAGCAGCATCCAAGGTGTCAAGATGTTAGCCCATACTCCCTTAACTCTGGCATAATTGGAGCATTTAGACCTTTGCTTCAACCACTCGAACCCTTCATCCCTTTGGCAGTATGAAAAAGCCTCATCTGCTGTATTATACCTCCTGGCATAGAGCGAAGTAAAAATTGCTCGGGGAGAAAACACGTGGATGGGAACCTCAGGCAGTCGACACCCCTTGGCTTCCTTAGCTGTCTTAAGAATGTCAACTACAACAAATAGGTGGCTTACCCTAAACTCAGGAATATTAATACAGCCACAATTGGAGTACCCAAAATGGAGCCACCACATTACTAGCATACTCGTCGCTAGCCAGGGCCTCAGTTAGCCGATTCGACTCTCAATACGACAATGAAAGGACCAAAGAAGCCAAATGGAGGGGGCGTCCAGTTAACAACAAGGATACATAATAGTCGTAATTGGCCACCACCTCATAGGAGGCTAAAGAGGACATACTTACACAACTAGCAGAGTAGGAATGCTCCATGCTCGTCGGCTGAAATGGTACGGGTTTGCAGTATGTTGTTCTCAACAAACTTAGCATACATAGCAATGTGTTTACTAAAATTGAAATTGAAAGCTTCCCCCTATCAATATAGGGAAGGAATATCATCCCTCGTCACGAGCAAACCCAAAATAGTTGCAATATCCAGCGGGTGGGGGTGAACATGCCGAACGGGAAGACAAAAGTGTTGATGGCAGAAGCGCAAAACGGGTGACAGTCATGAACAAGCTTTGATTAAAATGGAAAGTAAAAGAGGACAACTGAATGGCATGCAAGATATTCCATTTCCTCCACGTATCTTCTAGGCTAGGGGTGAGCCAATCGAACCACTGATTAAAGATGGGAAGGTGCTCAGCCAGCAACCGAAGTTTTTGGAGACCAGCTAAGAGGGAGATCGAACCCCTAGACTTTAATGAAGGAAATAAGATTAGCATTGTCAAAAGGTGAAAGAAATGAAGGATCCAACTTGAGGTCGGTGATGTCAAGTCTTACCCTATCCAGCAGTCGAGCACAGCCGATTAGGGTGAAGTCTTGGGGACATGTGTTGACTCTAAAAAATAGCCGACATTAGTGGCTAAGAAGCAGGCCAACGACTAAACCATCGAGGGCATCTCAAACCTAGCATAAGTTCATTCTCCCAAGAGAAAAAGAGTCAAAACGGCTTAGGAGTAAAACGACTGAGAACGCAGGAGGCAAGCAAAGCTAAGGACCAACTATTGGACAAAAGAAAAAAGTGCAGCTGAGACGACAAAAGAAGCAGAATCGCAGGTGATCAGCTGGTTGGCTAAACAAAGCAAACCATCTGATCGAGAATCCAGGGCACGTCTTACCGACTAGCCGAAGAAGGAGGACGTGCGCAAGAAAAGCAAGCAGAGTGCAGGAAAAAGGATAGTCGCCTCGGCTTGCTTAATTTTCAAGCCAGAAAATGAGTCTCAACCAAGTATAAATAAGAGAATATGGAGATCTAAAAGACCCATGAACAACAACAACATCAACCTAGAAATCAAGCATGTCATCTTCATTATATAATCGTTAATTTAGTGTTGTATGCTTTGTCATGCTAGCCTTACGATCAGTTTTTCCTTGGTTATTTCCAGTTTTTGAACTATTTTGCTTGATGTTTTTGGGTATTTCTACAATGTTTTATGATATTTGATGCTTTCCTTTACTGGTTCTTGCCTGCTATTTCATTTAACCCGCATTGATTATTGCTTTCATTAGCATAACTTGTGTTTAATTGCGTTAAGTTTACTGGCTTTCTTATTTTCCAATTTAGCTACAGCTTTTCTTAGATTAGCCATATTTATAGCTTACTTACTGTTTGAAATTAGCTTTCCAATACTCAGCCTCTCTATCACCTTCTTTAAGCTGTTTTGTTAAGCCATTCCTAACTAACACTTTAAGTGCTTTCAATTTGCTGGCCTAGCTATCTGCTTCCTAGAAGATCTTTACTTGCATACATTCAGCTAGTCACGTAAATAACCTTACCTCAGTAAGAGAGAAACACCTTGCATACGGTTCAGTAAATTTGTTTCCTAATTGACTTGCATACTTTACTGAGGGCTTACTTAAACTAACTCAAGAATTTCACATATTAAAAAAAAAAAAAAAGGTTGGTGTGAATCTGACTAGCTAGTTAGAGCTCATGCTTCATTGTGTTGAAAAGCTCAACTCATCATAACCAAGATAGCTTATTCGGCTTGACATTTTTACACACTAACAATATCAAATAACAATTCAAAATTATGCTGAAAAATATTTTTAAAATTGATTACGATAAGTAAAATCTATAGACTATATCAGTTTCACAAACAATGAAAATAATAATAAAATACATATCATACTAACTTTTAACTTCAAAAAACAATTCTCATATAAAATCATAGTTTGCCTTCGGTACATTGTAGGGTACTTAGAAAAGAAAATCTATACTAGACTTGCATGATCAAATCATATCTAAAAAATAACACGAGCCATTTATGTATAAAATTAACACTTAAATTTTGTAAGATGAKATTTAATATTGTCCRTTAAAATAATTTGTTAATTAAATAATTTGAAGCCGTTGRAAAATAAATAATTGARTTAAAATTTTCSAATTCAATCTCTACTTTYAAYGTCTATGTTGAAAAGCTTCCTCYARATAAGAGTAAAMTTTTATGAAGATAGATTAATCTCACATAATGAGTAAGGATACCGAGTGATCCAAGAGGAAAAGTAACAAAAACAGACTTCTTCCTTGATTGAATTAAGTTGTTAATGACTGAATAACTGTACAGGTAAGTTTTAAAAGTGCGTGCTTGAGGATTTACTGTGAATCCATAACGCAATGACAAATTTGACACATTTTACAAAAAGCAGTAGCGAATTTGTGGTATTAGTATCACCAAAATTAGACAAACATGGAAGAGCACGTCTCTGAGAACTACGAATTATAGTCGACTCCACTCAAATCTCCAACTGCTTCTGCACCTCAAGAATGGCCATAGCAGAGCTCCTAAGCTGATGTGCTTCCCAGTCAGTTAACTCCACACTGGTCACGCCCAGAACTCCGCTCCTTCCGAGTTGAGCAGGCAAACTCAGGAACACGTCTCCTCCATCGATTCCATACAAACCCTTTGCAAGAACTGAGACAGGGAGAATCCTTCTCTGATCTCTGAGTATTATTCGAGCCAAATTAGCAACCGAGTAGCCGATAGCCCAAGAGGTGTAACCCTTGAGGCTAATCACTTCGTATGCACATTGTACAACTTCTTTTCGAATCCGCTCCAGCGTCTCCTTTTCATACATAATTTGCTGTCTGTCTAAAAAGCTCAGGATGGGAACGCCACCAACGTTTATGCTTGACCAGAGCGCCACTGAACTGTCACCGTGCTCCCCAATTATGTATGCCTGGKGYAGTTTGAAGCATAAAACGATATCCAGTCAGGACAAATATATTGGAGCAACAAGAAACGAAAACTTTACAATCAAAATAAGGCATATAATATCAATCTGATAAGTCAAATTGACTCAATATAGTATACAATTTGCACTGAGGCCACTGCCCACGCCCTGGTCAATAAAACCATTGATAAGCTATCATGTTCACATACTAGATTATTTTCTGCAACTTGCCCAATTAAAAACCATGTCTAATCGTGACGCGATTAATTAAATAATCAATCAATCCATCACAAAGACGTTTATATTTATCGGCATTGCTCCCCAGAAAGAGGCGATAAAGGTTAATATTTGCTCCGAAATATCTGCTCAGAAACATCAGATTTTGAAGCAAAAATGTTCTGAATTGAAACACAAGAAGAAAAAAAGAAGCAAAATGCCAGAAGATATATGCGTAAGAATATCTAAAGAAGGAAATGCTAATTAACTATGAACTTACCTGCACGTCTTGGGCGTTGACATCAAGATGATCTGCTAGCAAGAACCGAAACCTTGACGAGTCCAAGTTGGTGCCTGACCCAATAACTCGGTTCGCCGGAAACCCAGACAGCTTCCACGCTACGTAGGTCAGCACATCAACGGGATTCGACACGATCATAAGTATACAATCTGGTGAGTACTTTGCCAGAGGCGGAATAATAGCCTTAAACAAAGTCAAGTTCCTCTGAATAAGATTCAGCCTACTCTCACCGGCAATCTGCCGGGCACCCGCCGTGACAATGCAGAGATCGGAACCAGCAGTGAYGGAGTAGTCAACGGAAGCGTGGATTTTAGTCCGCGGGAGGAAGGCGGCGGCGTGTTGAAGATCAAGCATTTCGCCACGAAGCTTGTCAGCCTTTGCGTCAACGAGGGCAAGCTCGTCAGCCAGATCTTGGGTTAGGATAGTTTGAGCTATTGCCATGCCAACATTGCCGGTGCCGATGACGGAGACTTTAGTGTGGCGCTTGGTGGGTGAAGGTGGCTCTGCATTATGAATGGGTTTGAAGAAAGCTTTGGATAGGTCAAGACCTTCTGGGCCAAGAGATGAGGAAGATCCGCTATGCTGCATGTTTGTGTGAGAAAAATGTACTATTGCCTACTTCCCTGTGTTTTGGATCGATGAAGATGGAGTGGGTAGATTATATAACAGAGGTGGAGTGGAGGAGGGGAGAAAGTGAAGATGGAAAGGCGAGAAAGAGGAAGGCGGTATTTTGGTTCTTTCAACGGTCAACGGTTATGTGAAGACTTTTGGACATAAAGATTTGGAGGAGGGGGTGTTAAGCTGCGACGCTTTAGGATTTAACCAATACTCCATCATATCATGTACGCCTATCAGGCTTGGACATCTCACCATAATCTTGATATCCTTAACAAAAGCCATTTTGAGCGGGAGTATTATTCATTTGGAAATAGTAGATCTAAATATGTAGTAGTAATATGCAGTCCGCATGTATTTCATTATTATGAAAAAATAATAAAATAGCATATGTGATATGGACAGTTAATAAATTAATCAAATAAAGCAAAGGTAATTAATAAATAAATTATTAAATTAAATTAATATTTCATAATTGATTTTTAGTCATAATTTGCGGATGCTGAGTCTCRTGTTTAGAAGAAAGAGCACCAATGCAGCATCATCCGAAATAAGAATCAGATTAGGGTGGATGCTATTCAAATTAAATATGTAATATTACACATGAGAATATCCAATTTTAATAGGAAAGAAAATAATGGATGAAAAAGAAAATAAAAAGCAATTTCATCAATGACATGCGTCCCGATAATACTGAATTATACCCTTATTTTCTAGATCCAACGCCACGAATGTTCAGAACTGCGTGGTGCGCACTCCACATCACGTGCCCAACCACATGCAACCTGTACCCTCTAACTTGACAAGTCTGCTTTTTGAAATCTATTTGATATGTGCTTTATGCTTGCTGTTTTTGTCTTCCATTTTCCTTTTTTTTTTTTTGTGTCTTTTTTGAATTTATTTACAAGGACATACTATTTAGGATAATCGACAGTATTATATTATTTATTGGGGGAAGAAAGTGAAATAAACATATTTTCCTAAATATAGAATCAAGTATTTCAAGTTATCTATTTAATTATTTTGAGTTTTATATAACTTATAGAAATAATAAATGATCATGTAAAAAAACAATATTTATAAAAAAAAGATTACGTAAATAATACATGATAAAAAATGAAAAAAAAAACAATTAAACGAGATGAAGATTAGCTTGTCTCCGGAATCTTTACTACAAATAGGGCACGACAACCATTACAACAGTCGCAGTTTACCAAGGTTAAACCATGGGCAGCTTTGTGGGTTTCCGTCTTCTTCTACTATGATGAAAAGTCACTGTAAATTTTGAAAGTAAAAGGAAGAATTTTCAAGTGAAGGTGAAGAAAAAAATAGAAAGAGAGAAGAAGGTATCAATAGCTTTTCTTCTCTCTAAAGGCTTTAGGTCCGGAGTTAGGAGACAAAAAGAATAAAATAAAAGATAAAATTCTTATTTTGAGGTATTTGAGAGTTTATGAAAGAAAATGGAAAGGAAGTATATTTTTATAATTATACATTTGTTTTTTCTTTCTTTTATTTGAGGGTTTGACAGAAATTAAAAAGAAGATTTTGTTATAAGATTTAAATAACAATCCATTAAATTTTCTTCCCTCCCGTTCTTCTTATTTTTCTTTCCTCACAAATTTATTTTATTGCCTTTATTTTCTTTTCGACAAATACTCTCAAAGATTAATTTTTATTTTTCTTTTTCTTTTCTCTTCTCTTCATTTATCTCAATCCAAACAAAGCAYAAATCTTTATGTCAAGACAAAGAGGAGAGACAGATCACAGATGAGGAGATCRARCTTTGATAAACTTTTAACGGTGATTAAAAAATGAAAAAAAATAAATCCAAACTATAACAAACATTTTACCTTCTTCTTTTTGAAGAAGTTTTAAACTACTCTAAAGAAGAAAATCATCTTTGCTTCAAATTATTGCTTCATTTGGCCCTTTTTGGGCTAATCATAAAATAACCTTATTTTATTCCCTATTAATAGCGCCTTTATCTTTGAAAAATATTTTTATAATTCGTTTATTTATTTCTTTTTTATATTCCATTTATTTATTKTCTCTAATCCCAATTATGATTTGGATGTGGATTCGAAACAAGTGTTTGGATCTATCACATRGTCATGAGGCGTTCAAAGGACCTTTTTCATCTTATAAAACCTTTTTTTAGACTTTTTCTTTTATGCAATTTTATGTACATTCATATCTCAATTAAAAGTCCTTAAATGAAGTTTCTTAATCTTTTACATAAATAATATTGATTATTTACTCTATCTCATATTACAAATTACGCGACTATCCATTATTAAAAGATATCTTAGTATATATTTAAAAGTTTAATTTCTTTAATTTATTTTTATTTTAATTTGAATAATAATTTAAAATAATAAAAAAATATGATAGACTTCAAGGCTTGTGATTTTTCAAGTTTAGCTGATGAATTTTAAGGGAAGGCACTACTKGTTTTGCACTCTTACTTATTTAAGTGAAGGCATAAAAGAAAAATACTCCTTCTTCATCCTTAAAATAGCAATATTTATAAAATTTTCAAGTTCSATTCATAATTTTGATGGAGGGTGCAAATTTCCTTAAGCAAGAGCGCAAAACGGAGTTGCGCCTTCCCATAAATGTGTTAAGCCATTTCCTATCCCGACTGCCAAATACTACAAAGGAGAAGAAGCCTTACCTCGCGCTCTCTTTTCTTCTCTTTCTGGACCGCCCCCACCCGCTGCCTATAACCAAAGAGTAACTGCGTATCTCTATCTGACTCAGGTATTTTCTCGTCGGCGCCTCCCCGCCCTCTATCTCATACTTCAATACTCCCTCTTACGGCGCTCCAAAAAAGGCCGCATAAAAGAATAAAGAATCCAGACCAGCACAAAACCAACACACACGCAGTTGATCGTAACCCATCCCCTTATAGACTCAGTAGTCCAACTATCTCCTAACAGGGCAGAGTCGGAGCCAGGGAAAACATGGAAGCTCTGACGGWTCTAGAGAGAATCCAAACCCGTATYCTCCAAAGAATAGCGGACCTTGAACTCTCTCTTTTATCAGACCATTTCTCCAACTCCCTTTCTMTTCCATCTTCCCCGGAGGCGGACCTTGCCGATGCCTCCACCACTGAAGGCCGCCTCTCYGCCATTCTTCGTGCTAAAGGCGTCAAAGACTTTGTTTTCAAACGCGTCCCTTGCGATTACTATGATTGGACTCTTGAAGCTCGCCGGGTCGTCCTTTCAGCCGCCTCCATCGACCATCTCTGCAAAAGCATTGTATTGGTATTACAATTTATGTTCATCTCTTCTTATTCTACTCCTAGCAGTAGATATATAGATTACATTACATACYCCGAAGTTGAATTTCACAGTTTTTGTTGACTTTCGCTTATTCCTGTGTCTCAACTTGTGTGAATAGCATAGGTCAGAGAAATATGAATTTTACTCTCTTTTCAACATTAGAGTTTCTTAAGGATAATATGCATTCTGAAATGCTTGCTGTCTTTGACATGTGGGATACTAAAAAGAATGTAGGTTGGGGCTAATTGATTAATGGGATGAAGATGATACATTGTTAAAGATAAAGGTTTCCAGTTAATGAGGTTTATAATGACGGAGGAATATCTAAGCTGAAAATTGTAAGATTGTACCTGATACTAAAGAGGTGGGCATGACCTGCCAATTCCTTTCTAGTGCGCCCTGGTTATGAACTAGATAAGTAAACCGGCCTTTTATGCAGTAAAAGGAGGTGAGCTAACTTTTTGATTTGTGAAGGATCACATAGCTTTTTTCTTCATGACTTGCCTTAACCTTTTGGGCGAACTAGCGGAGAAGTTGAGGAAACTGACAATGTGGTCTACATTGGATAAAGGATCCTACGAGATGAATATCACATGTGAATCATAGACACAGAAGCTAAATAAATTTTCTGAAATATTGAAAAAAATAAAGGCATCTATTGCCTGCAAATATATAAACATTTATCAGGCTACCTCCTCTAGGTCTGGTAATGGACGTTGACAACAAAGGAAAATCATCCTTTATAACATATCAAGACTCGGTCTTATTGCTATCATGGCATACCATACTCCGGCGTCTTCACCTTTGCAGAATAATTGCTAGYACTAGTATAACATCTTGGGAACTGATTRCAGGGGTGTACAGAGGAAACCTAAATCTTTCAGAAGTATATAGCTTTAAAGTTGATTTTGCTATTGTATAGTGCAGTTCAATTAAATGAGTTGAAGGTTGTGCAGTACCGGGAAGGAGGAGCGTTTTAAGATTGTAATTAAGAGGGAGAGGATGATTTCTCATGAACCTTATCAACATTATGACTTGATAGTGTTATAGTATAATAAACAAATAAATCCTTTCTTTTGTCAGAGATGAGGTTGCTTACATTTGCTTCCTAGATTGAGAGAACTTTTTTTCTGGTTCCGATGTTTTAGAAGTTACTCCACTTTCAGCTCTAAAGGGCATATCAAGTCGACCCAAATGTGTAAAAGAGTAAACGCACTAGAGCAACAAAGGTTAGATGAACCCAAGAAATTAACAACTACTCCAAATTCCTGTAGTTGTTTTTGTACAACAAGGATAGTATTTTGAACGCTACTAAATTGTATTAAATTGTTCATTTCTTGCAGCTAGTGTTTTCATATATGAAACCCAGGATAAGGTACAGATCAGTAACCCAGATCTGCCCTGTTGACTTCTCTTTTATTTTGGACATTTGCTTACATTAGCTTCCAGGATTGAGAGAATTTATTTTCTGGTGTCATGTTTTAGAAGTTACTCTATTCTCACCTTTAAAAGGGCATTTCCAAATCTATCCAATGTGTAAGACAGTAAATGTACGATCCAAATTCCCTTAGTTGTTTTTGTACAAAAGCATGGTATTTTGGACATTACTAAATTGTATTAAATTCATTTCCTGCAGCTAGTAGATTGTTGTTATCATATATGAAACCCAGAATAAGTCACGGATCAGCGACTCACATCTGCCCTATTGACTTCTCTTTATTTTGGACCTACTCTACTATTCTTTGTTCTTCACAGGGATAACTTAGTGCTAAGTCCTCTTTGTTGTCACCGGAATTAAGAATGAAGAATAATCCCTATCTTAAAATTGTCACATCGTCAAAAGGTGCCCACCATCCCCTTCCAGACTGATGTAGTATGATATTTGAAGTCCTCAGTACCAACAATTTCTTATAGTCACGCAAAATGACTTTTTGTTGTAATGATTCATTTACTTAATATGAAGAGATTGTTCTGTGCACTTTTTCTCATGGGTCTACCTATTTCAAGAAGAAAGAAGGATTGTTTCTCAGCTTGTCCATTCCACATTCGCATTCTTGTGTGTGCTCATATTTATGCATGAATATTTGAATAGAAGGTCGTCCCATGTTTTGAAGAAAAAATTCTTACCCATTCTTTTCTGTGTGAACAAAGAATAATTGGAATAGAAAACATGTATCTCTTCTTACAAGGCTCTGCATTTAATCGTCCCCTTATCTTTTCCTTCTATGACAAAAGGTTTACCATTTACTGCAGGTAAATACTCAAGCTCCTTCAAACATAACTGACTGCAGTGATCCAAACAATTCAAAGTATTATGTTGTTGTCATACAGGTGAGTCTATAGATTAGCTGAATAATTACGAATTATATACATTCTAAATAGCATAATGAATAGACAACGTATAGATAATAATGACACTGAACTTTAACGATTGCAGTACACTGCTCGATTTAATGCCGAGACAGTAAAGAATTTTCTCTATGCACTCAACAACGGCAAGATATCAAAAAAGAAATTTAACAGTAAGTTGACATTTACTATATGGCGAGAGGAATTTAATATTTGAAACAATTTCTGTTGTTCAAAAGTTATGGTATGTGTTAGAGCAAGAATACATTTTCTTTTGTGATATTTGTGATGTTCAAAGTTCTGGACTAAGCATATTCTGGATCAGATATATTTTGGACTAGAATTATATAGAAGGTTGTTTGTTCAGATATTCCACCTAAACACAAGTCTTTATACTTTTCATGAAATGAAAATGCACAATAAGTGCATGCTCAACCATTAGATGCAGGTTTCTTGGCAAGCTTAGTTGGAAAATCTAGACAATGCAAACAAATACATATCTTGTAATATTCAACATTTTTTAAAACCAATAAGGCTACAAACTGTTTTTAATATTTTTTGCTAAAATATTACGAATGTTTTTGTTCCGGTCCTATTATTATGATGATTAATTGAACAAGAAAGTTGTGTCTGTGTTTTTACTATGTTACATTATCATTTTTAACATCATTGGAATTGTTGATACATGCCACTGTTTTTCTCATATCCTGGAAATCACTTATGTTCCAATCGTATCAAATCTTCCTTCTTTTAGGTGCAGCTTCCAATGTTAACAAGTTTCATTTGTAGAATTATAAATATTCTGTTTTAGTGTGTGGGTCTGTTTTGGGTAAACATAATGATGTATTACTTGGCATATTTCATACAGTGAGACTTGCTCCCGAGGAGATATCAGCAGAGCTGACTGGCTATGAACACAATGGAGTAACATGTATTGGAATGAAAACCGACATTCCGGTAATTAATTTTCTMTGTCATTTAAAAATCCTTTTGTCAAAACTTTGACGGTTCATTATATTGGTAGTTGGTAAAGATGTTATCATGCCAAGTTTAGTGCATCTTCACTAGTGTTCTATAGGTCAGAAGGCATTCACTGATTTACGGTTCTAGGCTTCTATTTCACTTTGATATTGATGCCAAAATCAAATTATTTCTGGTTATTTGAGGAAAAACCTAAAGAGTACTTCTACATCAGATCTTTTACCATTTGCATAAACATAAATTGTTTTGTGCTTGCGGCATCACTAAACAATCCACAGCATATCATCAGTGTTATTGAGACAGTACCACCAAAGTTTTCTCTGCTGTTTGATATGGCTTGAGCAAATCAGGCCTGAGTTTGATTACCTGGGACATTCTCCTATCTTGGCTCACTATGATTGGTGCTCTAAGATACATCCACAGAAGTGTCTCTTGATGCTGCTTTTAGGTAGGAGATGGAAACATTAGCTGTGAGTTTCATTCTTCTTTTTATAAACTGACTCCTGCCATTAATTCTGCCAGTTGTGGTGTTTCCCACTATCCTGAAATATCTAATCTATCCAAATCTGGTCCGAACTGTCCCCAAAAGGATCAGTTTGTAATGGATCTTGGGAATTTAATTTAGATATCTGCTGAATGAATAATTTTTTTTAATGTATTATATGCTATTACAGAAACTTCGTAAATAATCTGAATTGAGAAATTCTTCCCATGATCCATGCTGACTACAAAAGTTTTGGCACTCTTTTCCAATTATATGTACAGCACCTCTGTTCCTTTATTTATTTCTAGTTTTAGCTCTCCACTTGTGTTGATCATCTGTGATCTGGTGGATTTAGCTATTTACGCTTGGAGAATGATGCAATTCAGGAGCCTCTATTCTCGCTGTCTCTAAAATGTAAATGCAAACGTCTTCTGCTAGAAGTGACTGTACCTAGAATATTGAATACAAGTTTTCGAAATAGATTAATAGAATACATGAGAAGCAAAATAGGGGGAAGGAGTTGATTTCGAGGTGAGTGATCTTTTTTGCACAGAAGATGTTGTCACTTGTTTGCTTGAATAGAAAGCGTAGTTTACCGAGCCTTTGGTTGTTTTGCTTTGCACAAGCATATTGTCATTCGTTGTTTTAGTTATAAGCTTAGATCCTGATATCACATAATTGTTTATTGCAAAATTTTCTTTCATCTAATTTAATCAATGTTGCATCTCATTACATTATCATGATTTTGATAAAACCTGATATGTAGGTGATTCTGGATGAAGCAATTTTAAAGCTCAATCCTGATTTCTTCTGGTTAGGAGGTGGCGAGATTGACCTAAAACTTGGGTTACGGACTTCTGAGTTCATTAACGTTGTAAAGCCATTCATTGTTAACTGCAGTGGTAGTTAATTTCCCCAGCTAATACTGGCAGGCAGTGTCACTAGAATTTGGTTATTGGAAGGAGAACGCTGGAGCCACTGATGTTGACATTTTGGGCTGAAAAACCCTCTGGTCTCTGGTCATTTCTCTAGTCCTGTGTCAGAGATCTAGATTGGCAACTTCCTCTTTGTACAATTACCTATTAGTCTACTTGGTGGCAATTGCTGCTTCCCTAGCTATCTCCAGTGATGGGATTACTTCTTTTCTACTTGATAGACAATCACTAATTTCCTCTTTGTACAGTTCCCTACTCTTTTCCAAAGCAAATGAGCAATATAATGGTTGATTTTTTGAAGTTGCTACAATCTCTTTCCTCAAAACTGGTGGATGTTGCTACAAATTGTGACTTCTCAAAGCWGAGCAAAACGTTGACAGGTTTCTTGACATTTAGTGAAATCTCTTCTTTGTTAGCATGAATACACAAAAACGGACTTTTTTCCATCCCAAAAACGATCGCCAAGTTACGTCTACAAAATGCTGATTTCCCAGGGTTGGATGTTCCATAACGGCAAGATTAGGATCGTGTAAATGTAGAAATGCTTCTCTGAACGTTGTGTGTCAGTGGTTTTCTGAGCCTAACCAGTTTCATCCAGTGTGTGACAAGTGACGACCCATTGAGACTTTGTTTTCAACCCTCTTTTGACTATCGATGGGACCATAACCTTAATATTGCTAGTTAACCATATGTTTCTAGAACAGTTAGCATGTGTCTGCTGAATATGTGTGCAGGTTTCATCTACTATTCAAGTGGCCACTTGCTGGTGTTAGGGACGCTTTGTATGGGATAAGCAATTGGTTACCGCAGTGCACAAGTTCTTGCTCCTATACATGGGACAGTCAATAAAAACTTAAAGAACGAAAAACAACCTATAAATTTTGAGTAGTTGCAAACACATTTAAGAGGGCATATCCTCCTCGTATATATGTATATGTTTCTGTTTTACATTGCAGATATCATCAACTTGTTGCATTTTGGACTCTTGATAATCTGCAACTTGTAATGCATGCAGGAGATGGATATTAAAGCTTTTCTGTTGTTATACAACATAGATTCCGTTCTTTACTTAAAAAAAGAAAAGAGATAAACTGCTAATCTACGTAGCATGAGATGATATTTAGGGTTCAACCGTTTTGTCCCCCGAGAAAGATGGGATAAAAAGACTCACAAAGAGAAAACTAGTAGTACATGTGAGGGGACAATGGTGGTAAGTTCAGGGTTCCTTGTTGTGAATGGGTGGTTTACGATGGGGCTGTGCGTAATCCATGACCACTATGTCTTCTCCCATGTCGTTTTCCTTGGCTGCCACACTTTCTTCGGCATTGTCTGATGGCAGTGATTCCAAAGTTCTTGCTTGCCTCCTCTCATCCTACAAAAACATCCATGCTGAGGTTAGGTTACTACTGGTAGGTACTTCTATGCATATATGTTGAAGCAGAAGTCTGGAAATTGGATAGTCAAGATATAAGTGCAAGAAGGACGACACAGAAGCAGCAGAAAATGCCATGACATACTTCTGACAGCCTCATTAAATGGAAGCAAGTAGAAATAAGAAGGGCAGAGAAAATCTTGCAAGATTTACCTCGACCTTTATCTTCTCATGCATAACATCTGCAGATGACAATGCCATGTTATTTCCTGCAAATTATCAGTACATACCAGTTAGAAACCATAGTGTTTGTTAATCATGCAAAACAAGTTAGGAAAAAAAATAAACTATCTTCACCTAACTATAGTTTGTTTAACAATATCACAGAACCAAGAACCAAGTTCTTGAAAACCCAAAAAAAAAAAAAGGAAAAATATTCAAGAAAAAGAAATCTGTATGAATTGAACTAAACCCATAGCAACATAGTTTGCTTCTTACTTCTTGCTAAACCTTTCTTGTTTTCATTTCTTGCTCTTAGTCCTTCAGAAATTTCCTGCTGCGGGGTGTTTTCCCCACAGCAACTTGCTAGGGTTGTCCGTTCGTCAATTCTCACACTCATCGTTTCCTTCACTCTTAAATATCCATCTATTCCAGGCTTTGTCTCCTGCAGCAAACAAATTAATCTCATTTACAATCTTACCCTAAGACATCCCTGTAAAACATTTTTCCAGTTCAGAGAAATTTAAGACGAACCTTGCCAGAAAGCTGAAGCGAACCACCGAGTCCTTCAACAGTATTGACCTGAAGAAGTCTAGCACTGCATGCATGCAGAGAAAGACAAAGGAGAAGATGAACGATCAGAGACATTTTGAGGGTTGATTTTCAAAGTTTATTGAGGTTGTGAAGAGAGATCAATCAGCAACGATAAAGGCACAATTTTCAGTTCAGTGTCTAGTTCTGGATTATATGTACGTATAAGAAGGAAGTGGAGCATTAAATGCAGGTACTGATAGAACATGCAGGTGCTTGGAGTTCTCTGATTTTGCCGAAACATGGAAAACAAATTGAAGATATTGGGCACCCTTACCGTGTCCCCTCTCGCAATTTTTTATCAAACGCGGGCCCAATCAAGGGCAAACATAACAGACGTAAATGCATGGGATGAATGTAGCGGAAAATTTTCTTAGTACACGAGATGATATTGAGTAACAATGAGGTATAGTGATTAACAGGCTATTCATCTGGTTCACAAGATCAGCAATCCAAGAAATGCACTGGAAATTTTCTGAGAGAGAGAGAGAGAGACAGATTAGGGGTTTTTGTACATGTAACTCAAAGAGTACTGTTACTTCTACATCTGAATGACAGTTTAAGGTGGTACCAGAGGAAGAGTTATTACCTCTAACGAGAAAAGTAGAACAAAAATAAAGTGACAAATTAATCAGTCATTATAKAGGATTTTGTGCGTGTTTAAGCAACTAGAAGGTGTACTGCATGGGCCTTTGTAAGTACTGTAGTGCTTGGTCTAATGCTTGTTTAGCCGTTGTGGAATAATACTTTCGATAAGATCATTGTAAATTCTGGTGAATCCATTCAATGAATTAGGTGAATTTCATGTTGGAAGCTCATAATGATGGTTCTTCTTCTCTCTCAAACCCGCTAATGAATGCAGATTGATACGTTGATATTATAGCCCAAGAAAGCGAAATATTTTACTGGAAAATCTATTATAGCCTTTTATTATTTTTCTGTTTTTCACAGGATTAAATTTTCGTTCTCTGCGTTCTACTTCCATGGGATTGTTAGAATTCCTGTAGGGCTAGGGAAGTCGATTACTGCCGTAATGAATCCGTGTTTGTTTCGATATGCAACAGGGGTTGATCGAAGCAGTAAATGCATTCATTGCTTTAATGTTCATATCAAATTTAGTAGTCAGTATAGCACTTGCCAACTATGTTATACCTCCGAAGAGGATGCCGGTTCTTGATGAACACTACAAGTATGTTTGTCTGGTGAAGCATTTCATGCGAGTCGGTAAATATCTAATGAATTGTGATCAGTAAGTTGAACTTATGATATAACAATGAGGGGTTAACCGCAGAGAAGAAAAGAACTATAAGGGACCGCAGCTTCGAACAGCTGGGGCCAAAGGGGAGTGGGAAATTTAGGGACCGCAGGGAAGAAAAGAAATACACGGGAGACAAGTTTACATGGCCAAACCGCCATTTGCACCACCAGGAAAAGACATCAGGGCATASCAAACCCCACCGTCGGCATAGATGATTCATGCCACGTGGCACTTAGTCCATGTGCCACTGCCATGTGAAAGACATCTTCCATATAAAACAATGCATCACTATTATGTTGATTGTTGACCATCTTGATCTTAGGATACGAAATCTTTGTCACATTAAAAGTTTAACTTTTTATTGCATTTAGAGAAGCCATGGATTGGTTGCAATTTAGGATCTTTTGTTTTGGCAAAGAGGGGTCTACCAAGAATAAGATAGATTTATCAATCTGATAAGAAGGTATTTATGAGTTGATTATTGTTCGATCGGAGGATTTTAAAAATTAAAAAGTTCTTATAACATTAACATTGTAGGTAAGAATCAAATGTAATACTTCACTTAATCAAATTTTAATTGGTGCGAAAGGTTCGATCTTCTCATCTCTTAAGAGAGGTCAGAGGTTTGTTYCCCACTTTCTATGAAGAAATTAATTTGATCAGCATTTTACTTTTGTAAATGGCCGATCCAGTGCAAGCGAGAATTAGTTTGGACGTGTTGTGTGCTGAAATTAGCAACCCACAGGTGGGAGAAAAGAGCCAACCCTGTACAAGTAGGAATTCGTTTGAGGGTGACATATACTGAAATAAGTCTCCCACAATTGAGATCCCCGAGAGACCTCGTTTGCCGAAGCGAAACTGTTCTAGTGAAAAAATAATATACCTCATTTAGACTTAAAATATATAGTATATCACTCAAGATTGACTGTATTTCACTAGATTTCTCGTTCCTTAAAACTTGTGTAGAGAGTAGGGATACAAGCGAATCCCGGGCCGACCTATACCAAGCCTAGCCCAAATTGACATGACATATTTAATATTTAGCGTTGGGCTAGGTCTTGCGTTTTTAGTGCAGCAAAAATAATGGCCGAGCTTTGGTATAGTTCATCCAACCCAAAAACTCTCAGCCCAACGCAGATTTATATAAGTGTTATATCCATGTATACTTGTTTCCACAAATACTGGAGAATATATTTTTGTTATTTTTTATTTTTATTCATTAAAATCTATTTTATCTAACTATTCAGAAATTATTTTACTAAATTCTTTTGTAAGTTTCTTATTTATATTAATAATATGGTTGTAGATATGCAAATTTTACTTAATTAAATTTTCATAATATAATTATCTAATTAAAATTAATTTTAAATATTCTCATTAAATTAGAAAGTATATGGTATGTCAACCAAATGAAATGTTAACATTTGTCAGTAATGACAAAGTTCTACTAACGGAAATCAATGAAAGTTTAGCGAATCAGGCGATGCCACGTCACACTTAAGTGTCACATTCGATCAATCAAATCAATTCTCTTTGCTTATAAATAGAGATCAAAGCACAAGAGGAAATGATCCAGAATTTCATATCAAGGCCTAATATYGAGAGAAGCTTAAAAGGAAGAGCATCAAATATCTCCCAAACCCCGAAATCAAGCCACGAGGCCCTCGACAAATTTCGAAGAGAATAATCAACGGATCAAGTTCTTATCACGAGAACATTTCAGAAATTATAACACACATTTTATTAAATTTATAAGATCACTACATAACTGTTTTTGCATTTTTGATTTCTCATATTATTTTGCAGATGAGAGTTTCGTGTAAATAAATTTTGGCACGCCCAATGGGACTATAACTGTCGTTCATCTCTTCTCTTCCAAAAAAAAAAAAAAAGAAAAAAAATCAAATCAAATTCATCAATGGCCCCCCAAAAACAACATCTCAAAGGCTATCACTTTCAGATCTGCAACACGTGGTGTTGTTGCCAAGTCAACCATGCCAACCATATATGCAGGACCTGCGACGCAGAGCAGGGCTCCATCTGATGCTGGAAAAGAAGTGGAGTACTTCTCGTATGATTAGATCTATGAATACTCCAACCCCATGTTCAATGACATTCCTTCTCCAAAAGCGGAAGGCAGATCTGCTATCAGAACGACTCTGTCTTTGTTAAATGCAGGAACCAAACCCAAAAATCCATACATGTTGACGACGAATATACTTTAGATTCGATGCCAGCCACTTCTGAAGAGGATCCGAAGCTCGATATAATGGCTCATGAAGATTCGATCACAAGTTTGTTCGCTATGCCCGTTATGATGGCAGACATCTCGACGATTGAAGAACAAATCTCGAATCTGATGAAATTGATGAAAAATCTTGCAAAACACACTCAACAGCAAGATCTCACAATCGCCCAACTTCTGAACTGACTTGACAATGCTGGAGAAACAAGTCAATCTGTGTTAAAACATCCCAAGCCTTCAAATTTGTCGGGATTTGCAAGAGTTTTGGGCAACCAATCTCAAGTCGAGTTCAAGATTGAAGACATGAGAGAAGCGGAACCTTCAAAAGAAGSCGCAACGATTCAAGTCTCATCAGATAGACTCATCYCTGTTGACCAATTAAAAGATTTCATCATGGGCGCCATCAAGGACAAAAATGAAAGGAATATTAAATCTTCCTTCACATATACTAAACCATATACCAAGATGATTGATAAATTGAAGATGCCCATAGTCTATCAACCTTCGAAATTTTAGCAATTTGATGGTAAGGGAATCCTAAACAACATATAGAACATTTCGTCGAGACTTGCAATAATGCTTGCACATATGGTGACTATCTTGTCAAGTAATTTGTTCGATCTCTCAAAGGAAATGCGTTCAACTGGTACATTAATCTCACAGCTGGATCCATTGACAGTTGGGATGAATTGGAGTATGAATTCCTCAATCGCTTCTACAGTACCCGTCTAACGATAAGTATGTTGGAACTCAGCCATACCAAGCAATGAAAAGATGAACCCATCATTGATTATATCAATCGATGGAGAAGTTTGAGCCTGAACTGTAGAGATCGCCTCTCCGAACAATTTGCAATCGACATGTACATCCAAGGCATGCATTGGTGCCTCCAATACATCTTGAATGGAATCCAGCTAAGGACCTTTGAAGAATTGGCTATCCGGGCTCATGATATGCAGTTGAGCATTACAGTGCATGGAGATCAAGGAGTTTCGCTACCCGAGCCATGAAAGAATGGAAGGTTTGACTTCAAGAAAACAACCAAACCATCTTCCAAATCTGATGCGGAAACATCCATGACGACAACCGCAGCACCTGTCAGGATACCTACCAAAGTGAGCAGAAAAATAACAAAGAAAGTAAATACTGCTCTAGATCTTGGAAGAAGATCCATGACTTTAAAAGACATGCAAAATAAAGAGTATTCATTTCTCGACTCTGACATTTCGAAAATGTTTGATGACATCCTGAAAGCCGGGATCATCGAACTRCCTGAGATGAAGCGACCGGAAGAAGCAGGACGGTTGGGAGACCTAAACTATTGCAAATATCATCGTCTTCTTAGCTACCCGATTGGAAAATGCTTTATTTTTAAGGACAAAGTCATAGAATTGGCCCGTAAAGGATGCATTTTGCTAGTAGAAGAAAGAGTTGCTGCTAATCAAATAAGTATCATATCAAACATCTCCTCCCGATCTACTAATACAAATGCTGCGGATGTCTCACGATCTCCTAAATGCTTTGTGAGATCAAATTTGGGCAATTCAACGTGATGAAGTTCGATGCAAAGCCCTTACCTAAATCCATTTGTAAATTAGTCAACCATGTGACAGATTTGGTTACAATGCCATCTGAAAATATTGAAAGTAACAAAGTTGATTATTCTGATTCCGAAAGCTGGATAGTTGTAAGAGACCGAAAGAATCATGAAAAGAAATTTGTAAAGAAGAAATTCATTCAGCAAATCAAAACAATAAAAATAAATGTACCTAAGCCAAAAAAGGTCATTCTTAAAAGGGTCGCCAACAAATCGAAGGGGTCATACATACATAAGTATCACCAACCGATTACATTAGGAGTGTTCTTTCCAAGAACATTCGCTGACATTCTTGAAGGTGTCTCATGTGCTGTCACGGATAAGAAAAAGTAAATAACTCCGGCCCTTCCTCTCCAAAAGATTCAGTTCAAGAGGACTGCCCTGTGCAAGCCAAGGGATGCTCCTCAGATTCAATCGCATGTATGACGGCCACAGTTTTCAACGATGATGATTTGTTGCTTAGCTCAAAACCCCACAACAAACCTCTATTCGTATCAGGATATACACAAGAAAAGAAGATAAATCGGATATTGTTGGAGGGGAGTTCAACAGTCACCATCCTTTCCGTGCGCATGCTAAAAGAACTTGAAATTTCCTCTCATGAACTTTCTCAAAGTCGCCTCATGATCCAAGGATTTAATCAAGGAGGTCAAAGAKAGTTGGGCACCATCCGATTAGACTTACTAATTGATGAGATGTCGTCAAACGTTCTACTCCATGTGATCGATTCCAAAACCTCCAACAATATGTTGTGCGAAGACCTTGGTTTCATGACAATGGGGTTGTGCCCTCAACACTCCGCCAATACTTCAAGTACATCAATAATGGTGCTATGAAGAAGGTAATTGCTGATGACAAACCCTTCACGAAGGCAAAAGTATATATTGCAGATGCTAAATTTTACCTTGGTAGAAAAAATATATCGTTTGGTGAAGATCAGATAGCCCCAGAGAAAACAATTCAAGGTAAAAGTAATGTCATTCCCAAATCTCAAACCTTCATTGAGGAAGAACTTCATCATCCTACAAAATTCATAGGCAATGCGAAAAGTAATAAGCAAAAAATGCAACATATTTAAACACCTACCGTCATCTATTATAGTCCAAAATCAATGAGAAATGAAGGACAATCTCCATTTTCTAAAGTCAAATCTCTGCAAGGATTTATTGTGCCTTTGACCAAGATTGAAGCGTTGAAACTATCGAAGCCAATTTTAAAGAGTTTTGCATGACCTGAGTCGGGGCCAATAGTGGAACATGGTTCATTACCATCCAAAAGAACTGAAGAGGGCTTCGATCCTAACGCATACAAACTCCTAGCTAAAGCTGGATATGACCCACTAAGTCAGAATACATTAGGAAGACTTATTCCTGAATCAAAGGGTGATGACCTAAATGAAACACAGAAGATGCTAAAGCAAAATGGATATTCTAGTCAGAATACATTAGGAAGACTTATTCCTGAATCAAAGGGTGATGACCTAAATGAAACACAGAAGATGCTAAAGCAAAATGGATATTCTGTGGAAAGTTCGCGTGCGAAAATCGGATTCAAGCAATCTGCACCTGTGCGCACAGCAATAAAGCGCATAAGCAATTTGTTATACCTCAATAGAAGATGAATGTTCGGCGGCGGGTCACAAGTTAGTCTTCGATCTATTAGGGGAAGAAATACCAGGTTTAGGCCCAAAGATTGCAATTCACCATATGGCCATCAAACAAGGGGCTAGACCAGTAAAACAAGGATAGAGGCGTTTTTGCCCTGACTTGATCCCTTCAATCGAGGCAAAAGTCAATAAGCTCATTGAGGCTGGATTCATCCGAGAGATTAAATATCTCACGTGGATCTCAAACATTGTGCCTGTAGGAAAGAAGAATGGTCAAATCCGAGTACGCATTAACCTCAGAGATCTAAACAATGCATGTCCTAAAGATGATTTTTCCCTCTCTATCATTGAATTCATGGTTGATGCAACCACTGAACACGAGGCRCTGTCGTTTATGGATGGGTCATCCGGCTATAATCAAATATGAATGACGCCAAGAGATAAAAAAATGATTACTTTTCGCACTCCCAAGGGCATTTACCATTACAAGGTGATGCCGTTTGATCTAAAAAATGCAGGAGTGACATACCAATGAGCAATGTAGAAAATCTTCGATGACGTGCTCCACAAATATATTGAATGCTATGTGGACGATCTAATTGTGCAGTCAAGAAAATAGGATYATCACGTAAAAGACCTAAGGAAAGTTTGTTAACGATTATGCCGTTATCAATTGAAAATGAATCATTTGAAATGCGTATTTGGAGTCGCTTCGGAAAAATTTCTAAGATTCATTATGYGCCAACGTGGCATTGAGATTGATCAAGCTAAAGTGAAAGTCATATTGAGAATGCCAGAGCCTCGGAACATGTATGACATCCGAAGCTTACAAGGGAACTTGGCTTATTTGAGAAGAATCATCTCAAATCTTATTGGCAGATGTCAACCATTTAGTCGATTGATGCGAAAAGAAGTACCTTTTGAATGGGATGAAACCTGTAGCAATGCATTCAAAAGTATAAAAGCATACGTGGTGAAATCTCTCGTCCTAGCTGCGCAAATCCAAGGGAAGCCTTTGTTGCTCTATATCTCCGCCCAAGAAAGTTCTGTCGGAGTCTTACTTGCTCAAAAAATGATGAAGAAAAGGAAAATGCTTTGTATTACTTGAGCAGAATGATTACTCCAAATGAATTGAAGTACTCACCAATAAAAAAATTATGTTTGGCTCTCATCTTTGCAATTTAAAAGCTAAAACACTACTTTCAAACTCATACAATGCAACTGATTTTCAAAGTAAATCCGATTAAATATGTCATGACCAAACCCGTACTTTTTGATCGCTTGGCGAGATAGTACCTACAGTTGCAACAATTYGAAATAATTTATATCCCTCAAAAAGTTGTGAAAGGGCAAGTTTTGGCAGATTTCTTAGCTGATCACCCCTTACTTGCTGAATGGGACTTGGTGGATGACTTGGCAGATGAAGATGTCTTGCTGGTTAAAGTCTTACCTCCATGAAAAACGTATTTTGATGGAGTCTCATTGAAACAGAGTTAGAGTTGGAATAATCTTCATTACACCTAAAGGCAATATCCTTCAATATTCATTCTCCTTGACCCAATAATATTCAAATAATGTTGTTGAATATCAGACACTCATCTTTGSGTCAAAAATAGGCATGAAAATGCAAGAGCTGCAACTCAAGGTCTACAGAGATTCAAAACTGATAATCAATCAAGTCCTTGATGTCTATGAAGTGAATAAATCCATACTCCTTCCATATTGCAAGTACGCAAGACAAACTGATGCAAGTATAGAAAATGTGCCAATAAATGAAAACAAGCAAGCAGATGCTTTGGCAAAACTAGCTTTTGTCTGCTTATTACAAGATCCCTAAAATCAAGTTTCGATTTGCCAAAGTTGGGTTGCGCCTCCTTTGTCAGAAAATGAAGAAGATGATGAAGAGAAGATGCAGGTAGCACAATCAAAGAAGACTAGCATCAACCACTCATTGGTTACCTATGTTATGGTATCCTACTTGAAAAACTACGTAGGAAAAGTGATATTTAGCGATGGGCTCCGAGGTTTATTTACTACCAACATAACCTCTATCGATGTTCGCTTGAAGGAGTCTTCTTGCATTGTCTAGGAGATGATGAGGCGATGCAAGCACTAGCACAAGTTCATTCAAGTGTATGTGGAGCTCATCAATCCARATCCAAGCTRCATTTTCAGATCAAAAGGATGGGTTATTACTGGCCTACAATGGTTAAGGATTGCATTGAATATGCCCGCAAATGTCAAGCTTGTCAAATCCATGGTAATTATATCCATCAGCCACTAGAACTACTACATCCAATGATCGCATTTTGACYAGTCGATGCATGGAGACTTGATATAGTTGGATTGTTGCTAAAGTCATCTGCTRGACATGTGTTCATCCTAGTAGCAATGGATTACTTCTCGCAATGGGCTAAAGCTGTAGCACTAAGAGAGGTGAAAAAGCAAAATATTGTTGACTTCAATCGCACAAACGTCATATATTGCTATTGAAATCCCAAGATACATCATCACTGATAATGAAATGTCTTTTCACAATAGTGCAATGACAAGATTATGTAAAACATTCAACTTCAAGTAATACAACTCTTCGATGTATTATGCAGCTACTAATGGATTAGCGGAAGCCTTTAACAAGACTCTTTATAATCTGTTGAAAAACGTTATCAAGAAGTCAAAAAGGGATTGGCATCCGAAAATTGGAGAAGCTCATGGGCATATCAAACAACATTTCAAACTCCAATCCAAGCTACATCATATGCATTGGTTTATGATGTCGAAGCARTTCTTCCTCTTAAGCGTTAATTACTTTCATTAAGRATAGCCATCCAAGAAGGGCTYACAGAARAAGAAAATGCATGTTTGCTTCTTGAAGCACTTGACGAAAGAAGGTTGAAAGCGCAACAACATTTGGAATGTTATCAAGCTCGCATCTCCAGAGCCTTCAATAAGAAAGTTCATCCTCATTCTTTTTAAGTGGGTGATATGGTGCTCGCAATCTRAAGGCCGATCATATATCCTAAAAATATAAAGAAGCTCATAGCAAAATGGGATGGTCCATATGTTGTGCAAGAAGTATATTCAAGTGGCTCATACATGCTTGTTGACAAAGATGAATTAAGCATCGGCCCCATTAATGGCAAGTATCTGAAGCGCTATTATGTATAAATTACAAAACAAAAGCAAGGTACTCCTAATGTACGGCGAATAGATGATTTCCAAAGTATAACAAGGGCGCATGTCTTAAGGCGAATAGATGATTTCCAAAGTCAAATAATATCCTCTAATATGTGCGAGTAAGGCTTCTCCCTAAAGTCACAAGGAATGTCTTGACAAAATTCAAATTACCTGCAGAATATGCACGGACTATAAGGTTCTATCACATACATAGAATCCTGTCAAAGGATCAAGAAGTTAGAGTGTAAACTAACGAAGTAACTAAATCAAAGGATCAAGAAGTTAGAGTGTAAACTAACGAAGTAACTAAACTAAGTTGATGATAAGGTCCCATCATTAGCGAAAGATCGCTCGAAGTCACCAGTCATGTAGTTACACGTAATGGAAGAAGAATCTATGTGTCTGAAAATTGCTTGTGTAGCCGGAAGGGTAAAATATTCAGCTATCTTCTTCCCGTAGAACCTGATCATCCTTGCAGTCGAGACCATAAACCAAAGTACTGAGCAACCCGTGCATATACGTAATGAATTGGGAATGTTGCACGACACCCCTTCAGAAATGGAGACTGGGAGACCTTACTCAGACCATTGCGGATACTCGCCAAAATTGGTATATCTAGTGAGAAGCTCTACCTTGAAGCCATGGGACTAGCCACCTTAAAGACAGCAGGATGAATGCAATTGATCTCTCTACCTGGAAGAACGAATTTACATAGCCAACAAGACAAAAATGCAACCAAGTTCACATCCTCTCTCAAAGACTTTGGGATGTCAAGTACATCGAATGGTTCATTTTCTCCCTCCACAGTAGTCAAGCAAGTCCTATCCACGACGCCTGTAGGGTTATTCAATGTTCTTGGCTTTGTGGTAATTCGTCGATTATACAAACTTGGGAGAGGCAGTGCATACTTATTTGGCCCTTTAAACCAAAACTGACTCCAATCRTCAAGTGAAACTCCATATGGGTCACTGTTCACAAGTCTTCCAAAAGCGAAAAAGAAAAACTTACAACTTTCAAGAAGTAAGGGGCTACCTTTAATATCAACCTCGTAAAGCTTTTTGGCAAAAGGAATTACCTGGTCATAAAATGAACCATTTATTGGAAGACCGCCAAGACTCCTCAAGTCCCAAAGTTAGATAAATAATTCGTCAATGGAAGTGTGTAATGTGTTCGTTTATGGACACCAAAGCTCGCAAAAGACATACATAACATGGCTATAGCGTTCATATGTAAACAATGAAGCACAGATGGCATCATATATCTTCATCTTACGAAAAAGCTCCTGATTTTACGAGAATAGTTTTCAACCACTCCCAATAATTCTGTGTGAAGCTAATCTTGCCAAAGTTTGAGATTGGAGCATTCCAAGAAGTCTTGTCGAGATTACAATCAGCAAAAGGAAGATAGAAATTTCTAGAGCTTTTGTTGGCATCTTGTGTTGAAGACAACAATATCAAAACTTCTTAGGTTGATGAGGTACTTCCTTGGAACATGTTGTCAACCATTTACCAATGTTAAAATTTGCATCATTGGAAGATTGATTCACATTTAGGTATTTTGATATCACTGGAAGAACGTCCAAAGTCATGGATTTTACCATCGGGAGAGCATCCAAAGTCATCAATTTATATTGAGACCCCCTTCGATTATCTAAGATGAAGATGTGTGGCTTTGGCTTCTCAAAGTTCTTGATCTCTATTTTACTAGGAATTCCGAGTGGAAAAATTTGTCAAAGGGTAAGTATGATGAGCCTTCAAAAAATAGGACAAAAAAAAAATGGGAGTTCAAAAAAAAAAGGGTGTAAAGACCGGGCCCAACAGATGCAGGGCCCAAACCAAATGACAAAGGTGAAATGCAAAGGAGAAAAAGGCCTGGCCCAAAACCCAACTCAAACCGGCCGAAAACAGAAAGAAAGAAGAAGTGAGAAGAAAGCAAGACCAAATTGAAAGTTAAAAAAAAAAAAAGAATAAGAAAAGTGGGCACAAGCCCAACTCGCAACCGAGCAGATAAGCGACCTAACCCAGCTTTCTTCCGGCCCAAGAGGGGAAAAAAAAAAAAAAAAAACAAAAAGGAAGGAAAGCTGGAGAAAATAGGAGAGCACGATTTTCCCTTTGGAGATCAGCAAGAGGTCCGGGTTGCTCCTCCCCCCCCTCGCCCCCGGCAATCCCCGCTTCGCCGACACCATCGCTCTTGCCGTTTATCGCCGGGCGTCTGGCCATGACTGGAAGGAAGCAGAAGGCCTAAAGTCATCTGGCCGCCGGAAAYAGATACGCCGCTGCTGCAAAGTAGAAGCCAAAGCCAAAGCCAGCAGCCAAGTCTAAGCCTCTACTAAACACAAGGCTACTACTATTGCTTGCCGCCTCGGTCAACGCTATAAGCTTAAAGAAATTGAAAGCAAGTTCGAATGATGTCTCAGAAATTCGAAGGCGGAAAAGAGTTGGGTCTACGCCTGGAGCTGCCGTGGTTTGACTGGAACCGAGGGCAGAGAGTCCTCGCTACTGCAGGCTGCTGGAAGCAGAAAGCGAGTAACTTGAGACCAGAAGATGTTCTCCACTGTCGCTACTTGCGGCTCACATCTTCATTGCCGTACCCAATCGCCGAAAAAACAAAAGGCTGGACCGCTGCAGCCGCCGCAAAAAATCGCCGCGGTTGTAGTTGCTGGCCGTCACCGGAGCGAAACTAAAGGCTGAGAAGTCGAATGGTTCTACGCTGCTGCAAGCCGCCGGGAGATGATGTTGCAGATCGATCAGCGACGAAGAAGACCGGCGAGACGAAGCAGATCGGGACCTCGGATTCGGGTCGGGTCTTGGGCCGCCATATTGGCCCATGAATCACGGGTCTGGATATTACCGATGGGCCGCTGATCTTGGGCCTTCCGAGTTTTGGGCCTTCGGGTCTTCATCCATGAGGAAATGAGCCGGACAGATGAGCTGAATGATGTGGGTCTTAGGCTGCCGTTCTCGGGCTGTCGCATGGGCCATTGGATGATCTATCATATGGGCCACATGATGGGCTGTCGAATGGGTTTTGGATGTGCTGTCTGGTGGACTATCATTTGGGCCGAGWAGTAGAAGGACAGGATGATCTGGGCTGGATCTGGGCCTGGGCCACTTGGGCATCTTCACTTGGACTGTTTGTCCATATGGCCCGCAAAAAAAAGCTAGAAACAAAGGAAGTAGGAAAATCGACTTGGGCCTCGGTCCGTTAGACCCGCACAGAAAGGGATAGCAGAAAATAAGCGAAAGATGAGGCCACAATTTATGGGCTAGCAAAAAAAGAAAAAGGAGGAGGAAAATAATATATACGGATTTGGGGGGGGGGGGGGGAAAAAAAAAAAAAAAAAAAAGAAGAGAAAAAAAAAAATGAGGTGTTGGTGGGGGGGGGGGGGGGGGAAGAGAAAGACAGCAAAATAAAAAAGAAAATCGTGTAGAAAAAAAGGACAGCAAGAAAAAAAAATCATGTCTTAAAAACAAAAATATATAATAACAAGCAAAAAAGTGCACCAAAAAAAAAAAAAAAGGAGGTTAGTAGAAAAGGATGGGAGCTTTAGAAAAGGATAGGAGCTTACTTTTTGTTGTATTTTTCTCTCTATTGTCTCTTGTTAAAATCTCATTCAAAATTTTTGCACAAGGACAAGAGCTACAAATCCAAGGAAAACGACCTACTATTTAAAGGATGAAGGAAGCCTAAATATCTYAAATACAATYCAAAAAATTGTATYTAAATTATTGAATCTATAATATTAAACTAAATAGTGTAAGTTGGATTGAACTTTCGAATTGTATTTGTGGTTAAGTTCCAAGAATAATTTGTAAATATGAAAATTTTATTTAATTAAATTTTTATAATCTAATTATCTAATTAAAATTAATTTTAAATATTCTCATTAAATTGGGAAGTATATGGCATATCAATCAATGAAAAGTTGACATGTACCAATGATGACAAAGTCCTACCAGTGGGAAAGCTTAACGAATCAAGCGATACTACGTCACTTTAAGTGTCACCTCGATCAATTAAATCAACTCGCTTTGCCTACTTTTAAAAGGTCAAAGGCATAGAGGAATGGGTTCAAAATTTCATATCAAGGTCTAACATCAAGAGAAGCTTCGAAAAAAGAGCATCAAATCTCTTCCAAACCCTGATATTAAGTCACGAGACCTCAGCAAATTCAAAAAAGAAGAATTCATGAATCAATATACAATTATTTTTGCATTTTTGTCTTGTTTCTTATATTATTTTGCAGACGAGAATTTCATATAAACAATGGTATTATTATTAGTTTGACCTATCGTTATCCAATTATTCAAAATGATATTTATGAAATAATTCTCTAGTAATTATAAAGTTTTAGTCATTTTCTCTTTGTAACAGGGGATAATTTTCAATCAAGAATAATACATGAACAAAAAATATTGATGAACTAATAATAATGTTCTATAGCTTTACTCAAAAATAATACCCCTAAAAGTTTTTCCAAGCCTTGATTCAGAAGTCCGTCCGATTTGGAAGACTCATACCACATGCAACCCAGTGCAAAAAATATGGATCGAGTTCATAACCTATAAAAACTACCACTGACATCCGCTTCATCCTGCTAGGGATACCCAGAAAACGGGCTTCCATGAACGAGTATTGAGTAAACATCCGAATGAGATTGAGATTGTTTGAGCTAATTTTGTAAGCAAGCTTAATATACTTTTCTGTTAAAGAACAAAAGAGAAAGAAAAGACACTAGAATTGCAAGTGCGGTGAAAGACCCAAAGAAAGACAAAGCCAGAGTGGAATGTAAGGATTCAAGAATGCAAAAGAAATATTGAATCCATTTGGTTATAAATAATGTGCCATCAGTTGGAGATATAGTTTGAAGTTTAAGGAAACTATACATTGGATATACGCTATACATGATTATCACTTCTTAAGATAAGAGTCTGCAATGATGTCATGAGCACAGATTATGAAAGCAAGATGGTAATTGGCAGCAGAAAAGGCAGTCAAAGCAGGAACTTGCCTCCAAATGTGTTCTCTCCGCTATAAGTAACATAGAGGAAGCCATCTTCATCCTTCTTCTCATCGTAGATGGCAGACATAATTCCCCCTGCCACAAAACAAACAGCAGAAAGCACAAGAGTTTGATAAACAGCTGATTCGAGCAGGCAGTATCATTTGGTACAAACAATACAGTAGTTTGATCTAGAAAATACACAGGAATGGAATTAACAGTTACCGGTTGGTGGCAGCACGTTGTCCACAAAAATGAATATTGCTTTCTCTGCGCTCAGTTTGATCCTTTTACGAATCACATACACAAACTGACCTACAGTCAAATCAGCTGGAACAAGGTACCTGTAACATCCCCATTTAGATCTCTAGAATGTGTTCATATTGTTTTCATACAAGTTACTTGTTTCATTTGAAGAYGTGTATAGCATCATACACACTAGCAGAAGACTAAATAAGAGAACATAGGGAATGAAAAGTAAAAGGATATCACTGTAATGCGCATTCAATTTAACTCTGCCTACCTTAACCCACAAACATAAGTGCACATTGATGAATACAATCATGGAAGGCAAGATACCCTGAAAAGAGGAGTATTGTGGCATATGGACTTCATGTAATCAATTATTAATGTTATTCAGGGGACCGCATCATAGTCATCAAGGGACTCTGCAGGTCCAAAAGGGGGGGGGGCGCGGGAAAAAAAAGAAAGCAAAAGTAAAAGAAGATAGTATGACCGGAACAATTTGAATAATCAATTCTCAGTCATTAACCAGTAAGTCTAATGCAGTAGCTCCAAACAAGTTTTATGACCGGAACAATTTGAATAATCAATTCTCRGTCATTAACCAGTAAGTCTAATGCAGTAGCTCCAAACAAGTTTTATTCAAATCCCGATATACCCTACAAGTGAKACAGAGGAAAGAAAATTAAGAGTAAGTTTATTGTTTCCCATGAGTGAATGATTCAGAGGTGAAGAATATATAACATCGAAAAGAGGTGCAGATTAAAAAGTAGCAAGGGAGGTCTGCTGAATACCAATTTCAATGAAGTAGTGCTAATAAGGCAGGGGTCCAAACTAATTGATAGTGGGTGCTGAGGGTTGTCCTTATCTCCCAACTTATGAAGCCTTGGGAAGTCAATACGGGAGTTGTCACTTAGACGAACAATTAGGAATGAGATTCTCCACTCCTTAGGACTAAGAGTTCCATATTTTCTTCTCTTCATAATTGTCATACAAAGAAACATTTAGAATATTTTAAATCAGACAGAACAAATACACCAAGTTACTTGCATTCTATCCAAATTTCGTTCTCAACATCTTGAAAAACTGATAATTTTCATTCTGGTTACTCATCTAACAGACCATTAAGAACGCGTAACAAGCTCCCTAATTGAGGAATGTTTTACATCAGCAATGCATAACAATGCGTCAGAAAACCATAACAGCAGGGAAACACATACTTTTTCTTATCAATGTTGGGAACATCACTTTTCTCTGCCTTCTCCACAATTACCTGTGAATCCAGGAAAGAGATGATGCATTTAAGACAAATAAGTGAATTTATAATAATTATAGGACGCAGCTACACCAATATAGCAGCATCAAGTAGGCAAAACAACAGAACTTGACTATTTGCAGCATGAGTTGAAGGAACTCACAAATATATGGATCACAAAAATAGTCGACCATGAACAGGTCGAAAAGCATATATAAGCAAAAGTWATTTTGAAATTTCAGGAGAAAAGTAGGAATATAAGACATTTGATGTCCTTTCAGATGATTTTCAGAGAAGGCCTTTCTACGTTTCATTAGCTTAATTTCAGAGTATAACAGAAATAGTCTGAACTCAGACAAACTCTTCTTCTTCATTCCATATTGTGAATTTGTTCCCCTCCTTTCAAATAAATATTCAATTTAATACTGAAGTATTTGGTACTTAAATTGGGCAGTAGAATTCCAATTGCCAGATGAATATTGGGCCACGAAAAAGAAATAGGAAGTTGTTTGCCACAGGAAAGGAGAGACAGAACCCAGCATATCAACTATGTCAGCAACATAGCTCCATATCCAAAAACCCTTCCCCCCCCCCCCCCTCTTCAAAGCAATACATCCCAAAAGAAACTTTGCATGAAGGTTTGAAAAATATTTTCTCAAATGACAACCTGTTATCACATATAGATCTAACAAGAAGTAGTTCCTCAAATGAAACTTGCATAGCCATCAAATTAAGCAGTGAGAGATAAGCTATTCGAGTATCCAGGATTTAATTCTTTAAGCCACTGATTTGCACATATAGACAATCTTTGCATAAGAAGACAAGCTTTACTCTGATTAGCATCTTCCCCCAGGCAATGCTATAACCTTTCATGGTCAAAAAGAACCACTCATCTCAAAAGCACGCAAGGAATTAGTGAACTGCTCGGCATCAGAAACACAGTATTTCAGCATTAAAGTTCATCCATAAAGGCTCCAATCCAAAACAATTCAACTGATTCATCCAAATAAAACAAGAAAGGCAACATTCTTGAGATTAAATTCCATTAACAAACAATAAAGGGATGATTCTCCTAAGCTTAAAAGGAGCTGATTTTAACTTTTTGTTCAGTTGCTTATAAGCTTGGAGGAAGAGCCCCAAAAATTGATTCATCCACATGCAATTGGTCGAGAAGAAAAGGGTTTGACTCTCACCGGAATCCTATCTGGGTATTTCTCTCTAATCCTGGCAGCTTCAGCACGCCTCTTCTCTGAAGACCATAGAATAAAATTCAGACTTTGAGGGGGGGGGGGGGGGGRAAMAAAAAMCCAATATCCTGCCTACGACAAGAATTCAAAAAGGGGCCAGCAAGTACCAAAATCATGCTCTTGCTTGAATGAACTCTTAGCCATTCCACCTGAATAACACAACCTAAGAAGAAGTAGATAAGTACCCTTGTATTGATCCACCCAGGCAACAGAAATTAAATTTCAGCTTTTCTAATAAAGATGAATATAATTTCTGAAGATCCCTTGGCAAACATATTCTAATTCTGTGGCCCAAGAATATTCCTACATGAAGCAGAACTCTTCAGTAACAAAAACAATATTTCAGTTCTTTATTCCAGAGATAAGGATTTTCCACGGTACATCAATACACAAAGTTTAGCCAGACCCAAAACTCATATAAGAATCCAAAACCGTATGTTAATTCGCATCCCAGTAGAAACCCATCAGCAATTTACTACAACCATGATCAATTAAACAAAATAACACCAAAAAATAAAAACAATCAAATAAAACAGCAAAAATCATCAGAAGAAAATTGAGAGGAACACTGAATCCATGAAATAATGCCAGATTAGTCAAAGAACGAACCTTTCGGGCCAAAGAAGTCGCTCGTCAAGAAAGATGAGGAAGAGATAAAAACAAAGCGAAGAAAATCGGAATTGGATTAGATAGAGTGAGATGATGAGCTTGCTTTTGCTTTTGCTTTCTCTATACGACTATTATAGMACTCCTTTGCTATAAATAATTCTTCGGCCTAATTATTAATCATTTTCCAACTCTATTATCTAAATTTCAGGAAGGGGAAAGTTCCGGTGTTGTTGCTTGTAGGCGCGAGGGCCGTGGACTTGACCATTTTTTTTTCTTTTTTTATTTTGTCCTTATTAAGTTATAGAATTAATTATTTATGATGTCATAAATACTAAAACAAATTATACATTACTGGAATAATGATAATGTAGCAAAGTAAAAATAACACACTTATTAGAAAATTAATGTTTAATTTTTAGGTTTGAATATAAAATGATGAATTAGAGAAAACATATTAATAAATTGATATATAAAAATAAATGTTTCGTTAATTTATTATAATATTTTTATCAATTCATAAATAAATGAGTTCATATGAATTAAAATTAGAGCACAAAAGGTTTCGATTTATTAAGTTAATTTATTTTTATTTGGCCTAATGTAATGGAACAACTTCAATTCAACTGACTCAAGCTTTGATTTGCGGAACAGATTAGAAGGACCAGAAGAATGGTATGAATGGGTACAGAGAAACATTCGTCCTTCCCAAGAGTATATACCCAGCTGCGATGGTCTGCTTTGGGGTTCGATGTTCGCGGGGTGTCTATCAATCTCATCTCCTTTCACGCAAATAACCAATTCTCATTTCTTCATTATTTATTATTATATTTTTTTTCTTTTTTCCCATCGAAATATTATTATTCCATATTTTCTCTTTTATATTGTAGAAGTCGGCATATATATATTATTACCTCTATTTTATTCTTTTTCTCCTTCACCCTAGAAATCTTATTTCTCTTTATATATATATATATATTCACTTCAATAAGAATCATTATGATTTGATTGATGTAAGTGCAAAACACCTATCTCAAGAATCCTCAGTCAGTCATGTGCTCTCTATCAGAGCACTAGTATAAGATAATAGTGCACTGATATATAATGCCTCCCATTGTAGCACTACCATTTTATTCTTTTTCTCAAGAAACAAAGGAGGCCCGCGGAAGTAAACTTTTTGTCCATTCAAACAGCAAGTTTTCCTTTTGGGCTATGGYAACTTTATTCAAGACTAGGCCCACTAGTTCTCCTAATTCAGTAGGCRAGCCCAAAAGTTAACAATTGAGTTGTGACACAACCATGGATGGCTGCAATAGATCCTCAAGTATGTGAAGAATTGTTGATTCAAGCTATTGCAATCTCATAATTACTAGTGGTTATTGGGGTCCAGATCTAATGGTCTAGGGATTAGGGATACTATTTCAATAGTGGCTAAAAGAGATTGTTTTTAATTACTTTTCCTAATCGATGCATTTAAAGCTGAAAGTATTATAGTACTTCTGTAACAGGGATACTTAGCTTCCCTCTATTAAAAGTTTTGAGCAAATTTTCCAATCTGTAAAGACCTTCAAATGAGCTTTATTAGGATTTCCAACTCTTTGTGGATGTTGCTTTTCTTGGTTATGCTTCATGCCTTACTGCTGTTAAAAAGGTACGCCTCAAAAGGAAAAGAATGTCTATTGCAATTCTTTTTTGTGCATTAGTGGTTACCAATAGTTTATTTGGCCTATGCTGAGAGTCMTCTAACTCAATACCAAAAATTGTTGAAGAGCATATTATCATAGACAAAATTTATTGCCTTTTTTTTAATTAATAAAGGAGTATTGATGGACACATACTTAATGAAATTCATCATCCATCAAATTAAGGAGGTTAATTATGAAAATTTATATGCAAAAATATGTTTGTTGCTCAAGATAAAAACGTAATATCTAAATCGTCGTGAAGGGACAATATCTTAATTCTCCTTATAATTAGAAAGGTGGAAGCCAAAGTAAATTGTGGGTTGTGACACCACCATGGATGGCTGCAATCCATTCCTCAATTAAATTAAGCAGAGTTGTTGATGTGACAATATACTGCTAATTCAACTTTAGGTCTGTCTCTTTTTTCTGAGAGTGCTTAGTATTTAGATTACTGTTTCAAGAATCATATAGTCATCAGTGGTTAATGGTTATTAAGAACTTTATCAGACACTTATTCATATCCAAGACCGGGACCAATACCTATGATTTGTGGGGCTCAAGGAAATAGTGTATTTTTTCCTCAGATAGCAATTAACAGGGCAATTTTTGAATCATAAAATGAGCCCTTGAAGACTTGAAACGCCTTTSCATTACTTGAATTTTAGGTATCTTGTGAAGAGAGGAAAGCACATGCATGTGGGGACGTATAGCCACCATGAATATCAAGAAAATACATATGGCCAAAACAAAGCTTCTGCMACACCTTTTCATATATCAACTTCATCACTCAATTAATCGCTTAAAAAWTTTTATGATTAATAAATAAAAACATTCTTTATTAAGTAAGATATTGCATGAGACTCGTTATGTTGATTTTTAACAATTTCCATAAAACACTTTTAAGGTAGGAGAAGTCGACAAAGCTATAGACAAAAGTGGCCATGAAGCAAGCTTGACAAATGACAAACCCTAAATAAAGCTCGTACTATGATAATGGAGGGGAACATATGTAGGAGCTATAGGAAATAAATGGTCCACCTCCCACCCTTCCCTCCCCCGTTACATGAGAAGTGGATTTGTTTGCTTTCCACATGGGTCTATATATTTAAGACCATATATACTAACTCATGACATGTCCAAATTATGTTTCCATCAAACAACTCATAAAAGCTAGACATGTCTCTTCTTCGCCCTCCTGCACAAATATCCAAAATTTCTCAGCTTCATGAATGGATAGCAGCGACAGGGAAACACCTCCTGTATGTCCTTCAGCTCTTGGTTGCCCTCCTTTTTGGTAACCCTATTGTGTCAAGAAACATAGGCTCAAAATAGATATCCTCAACAAAAACTCTAATATTATTAATAAGGTCCGTATAAAGGTCAAATACAATGATATTAATTATCACAAAACTCGTATTTTTCCTTTCATTTCGAATCCGATTTTTTATTAATTATATATCTATATAACATAATCAAACTTAACATTTTCTTAGATTAAATATAAGACATGTAATTGCAAGAGTGGTAGGATATAATTGCATTATCATATTCACGAGTAGACTTTGACAAACTAATCTTGGTTTTTAGCAATCATTCAACCCCCCAACCCCAAAAGAAGGGGGGTAAAAAACTATTCTTACATGAAAGTCTTCTATTGGTAGGACGATTCTATTTGAACTTTTTATTTAATTTATTGAAATAACGGCAAATTATTTTATAGAGAATAAATGATAGATTATTGAATAAACTTATTACACTTTTAAGAATTTGAAATATTTTTACTAATTAATCGAGTTTAACGAAATAATATTTTCATTCTTAAATTACTTTCAACTAAAATTAACCAAAAATATTGATTAGAAAAATAAAGTTCATCGAAGTCAATTGATTAATAAAAATGTCTCAATTTTTCATAAGTGTAACATAAGATCTCGAGCTATAGTAAAATAAAGGAAAAAAATTCAAATAATTGTTTGTAATTAATAAATTAGAGATTCCAAGAGAATAAAATATTTTGATACATTTGATCATGTATGTATTCTTTTGCATTATAAATTATCTTATATGCTTTGAAAGTTATTCTTTATGAGGAAGTGGGTTTACATATATACACTGATAATTTAGGGGAAAAAAATTATTAATCAAATTGAAATATTTATGGAGAAACGATGCATCTTTAAACTATGTAGATGTCTGAAAATAATTCTAAAGTAATAATCTCAAAATTTTCCATCTAGAAAATAGTAAACGAAATTATAATTGGTCGTTGGCTGCCAAATACATGTCAGAACAAACTAAAATTATTTAAGAAAACATATAGATCGTACGTTTTAATCGTAGAATCTTTAAGCAATAAAATGACAAAACACATTTCTATTAACTGCCAATATTTTTTTTCTTTTTTTAAAGAAAACGACAATAGTTTTGGTAATTGAATTTTCATTCTTTTGACTTAAAGGAGAAATATTGTTTGATTACAAAAGTCTCCTTTGAAGATATTCTATTTTAAAACTCGAAGGATTTATTTTTCATTAAAAAATAAAAATAACTTTTTTTCACCTTTTTCTTATTTAGCATTTTATTCTCACTTTTTTGAATACAAAAATGATATTTATTTTTTCCTTTTTGATCAATAATGCATGCGGTTTGATACTTATTTTAGTTTTTGAGGTTTTCTAAGCTAATGAAAAAARATATCATTATATGAATTACGTATSCTATTTTTGATCTAGTTGGSAATTACTATAAATAAGGGGCAAAATTTACACTTCTTTTATTTAAATATCACATTTTGATTAATGATTATATATTATTTAGATAAAAATGATTCATTCTTTATTTCGTTTTAAATGCAAGAATTTTAAGGAGGAAAATATTAATTTTATCTAAATAATAAATGTGGATTAAAAATTAAGAAAATCAATATATCATTTCTGATTCATAAAAAATGAATAACAAATTTAAACATAAAATTGTAAAAGAATTARTAAATTTACGTAATTGGTCCTCCCCGTAAATAAATTTAAACATTTCTCATTTGTTATGTATTTAGCCGTCCGAGATTAGGCTGCATGAAAGATGGAAAATAATGAGTAAAAAAGGAGACATTAGTCGGCCATAATTCAAAACTGCATCGTTTCGAAAGCTCTACTGTACTAACTAACCATCAAAACTTGGAGATTTGCAAACCGCAGACTGTTGCTTGTAAATTCAGCAAAGCTTCTGGGTCATCTTCGTCATTTACTGTAATAATATTAGTCTTCAATTATTTATGAATAAAAAATAAGAAGAGGCGTCACAGTTAGAGAAGTGAAGAATTTATCATTATTATATATGAACCGGAGAATTATTTAAGTCTCCAAAACTAAAAAAGATATCCACAAATATAATTGTTCACGTCTGTTTAAGATATTTTACTTTTATTTTTTTAACAAATAAATAAATTTAATAAAATTGATCAATGAATGAATAAATAAATAAAATGAACATGGAGAGGCAGCARAGAGAGATGAGGGCCTAAAATATCTAGTGGACCAAAAGGCCCTCCAGTTAAAAGCCCAGTGGATAATAAAAAAGCCTGAACAGCTTTTGCAAAGTGAAAGAAGTCCAATAGCTGAAATCATCATCATCATCTGTATATATGGTACTTTTACTGCTTTTACTATCTCCCACCTTTCCAGCAGGCACAGTATCCTTTGAAAAAGTGAAAAAAAAGGGGGCGGTAAAAAAAATCCAATCAACAGTAGTAACTACTTCATAAGTCCCGGTCTCGCCGCCATTTATTTGCTTTTAAGACCTCAAGCTACCATCTTCATTGACTCACGCGCCGAAGCTTCAGGTTGATTGACACGTTCCAAATATTTTAACACATTTTTTCGATTAATATTTTCTTATTAACACGCATATCTTAACTCGAGCTGAGATYGAGGAAGAGGGGTGTTAGTGSGTGGATAAGGAGTCTGATCATGGATCAGAAAATATCTTAGAGGAGTCTATTAATCGTTCATATTTTTTAATATATTTTTATTATGTTTTTATTTATAAATTAAAATATGAGTTATATAGATATTCACAAATTTTAAAAAATCTTTCTTTTTTTATTTTAGGAATAAAATATATATGTATATGACTGATATTAAAAGAAAATGTATTATAACAGGAGATCCCATATCCGTCCAAGAGAAGCAAAAGATAAGCTACATTGCACTTTCAGTCTATCAGTTTTGCTTTAATTACAAATATTTTTATCTTTTAGAATAATTTTTTATTTTTTCCTTTTACTTAAAGTTACAAGTTAATTAAACCTCTAATATATATTTTAGAAAAAATAATGTACGAAATAGATAATATAAAATTATTAATGTCTTAATTAATAATTTTAAATACTTGATAAATAAATCGTTAAATTAAAACAAAGTGTTATAATTAATTTTTATTTTAATGATAAAAAATTGTTTATTCAAAAGGATGTAACAAAATTAAATATTTATTTTGTTCACTTTTAATATTGAATTCAAATTTTAATTAAGTAAACGTTACAATATTTTAGATAAATGACAATCATCATAACTCGATTTGTCTAATCGGAGTTGAAAATAATGAAAAAGAAAATAGGAAAATTTTTCTATGGTCAAATATGATAATGACTTGTGAGGTCGAGTGGGGTCATGGGTTGTGGGCCAGTTGGGCTTTTGCCACTGGAATGGAAGGCGGGGAGGGGTTGGGCGCCCTCCTTTTAAATCCTTCGGGGAAAAAAAAAAAAAAAAAATGTACTCGGAGAGTAGCAGTGAAAGACATATAAACAGTTTACTCAGAGATGCAATGGTGTTGTACCATTACACCAGGACAAAAAAATTTGGAAATGGGAAAATAACAAGAGAGAAGGAGATAGGGACCGGAGAGAGAGGACTTGGGGAGGGGCCACTTTATTTACCTTTTTCATGATGCACGCATCCATGGCAGAACCGAGGGGGGTACACAGTACTGCTAGGACACAAAGAGGGGCTTGCATAGTAGGACAGGAAACGAAAGGAGGAGAAGAAAACTAAGCCTTCTAATCTTAGGCTAGTCTAGAGAGGTAGGAGGAGACAACGGGAGAGAAAAGAAAGAGGAGAAAGGTATAGCGAGAAAGAGGGTGAGAAGCAAGAGGGTATGGAGCTGAAACGGTGATATGGAGATCAAAAGAAAGAGAAAAGATTGGTTGGAGGAACAGCGTCGTCTCTTTGGGCTAATGGGTCTCTTCAGAGATTCTTGCCTGCTATGATTTGAGTTGAGAAAAAGAAGCCATTCAAGATTTCAATATTCTTCAAAACTTGGAACAGAAAAAAGCCCATCTTGATGCAGCAGGCAAGCGAAAAGATGTTGTTTTTCCTCTTTTCATAAGTTTTCTATCTTGTTTATGGTTCTGATTTCTTTTTTCTTTGATTTTCAGATGATAGGAATGCAGTATACTGATAATTTGCAAGCAAAAGGTTTGCTCGAAGTTAACCGTTTTACTTCTTCAATCTCGTCTTCTTCTCCCGAAACAAAGTGCAAAAAAGGTGGAAGCTTTGCAGGCAATGAGCCCGTCTCCGTGCTAGATACTAGGAGTCCTAGCCCTTCCACTTCTACATCCACTCTCTCTTCCTCCTTTGGCGACACAAATAGTCGTGGAAATGGTGACAATACAGCCAACCTGGTTGTGGGTTCTGACAGAGGCAAACAAAAAGGCCCSGTTTCGGTGAGTGGCCCCAGCACCGCYGCTGCGGCCGGCGAGGGAGCTGGTGGCCCTAAGGAGGAATGGGTGGGTGAAATGCAGGATATTCCTTCTGGTTTGGAGTTGTGTCAGGTGGTAGCGCCAGAGAAATTTAATCTTGGGTTGGATGATTGGGAAAGTTTGTTGTCCGAATCTGTTGGCCAGGAACAGTCTCTTCTTCGGTGGATTTCCGGGGATGCTGAAGACTCATCGTTGAACATGAAGCAATTATTACAAGGAGGGAACTCAAATGAAATTGAAGGTAATGTGGGTTATGGTGGTGTTGATCAAAGCTCTGGATTTGAGGCGTTGGCTACAGTTGGTTCTGCCATCGGTCGTGATATGTTAACAAGTTCAAATTCTTCTGCTTTAGGATTTTCTGGCTCTGGATTTCCTCTGCCAAGCAACAATGGAAACTTAGACTCCGTCTCGAATTCTATGGGCTGCAATTACAGCTACGGAAATCCCGAAAACCAAACTTTATGCTCACCAAAAACTCCCTTTGGTTTACCTCCTGGTCTCACCGTTGCACACCAACCTCAGGTCCAATGTGCCACCTCTGAGCAGAAGCCTCAAGTCTCCAACCCTCAGTCTCCGATTAACCAAAACCAAGTTCAGAATGCTCCAAATCTGCATCTTTTGAACTCGTTATTTTTTGGTGCTCATGAAGACCGGCCTCAGCCGAAGCGTCATAATCCAGGGATTGCGAACCCAAGTTCAGTGTCGCAGATTTCAAAAGTCCCGTTTCTTGATCCGGGTAACGAGTTTCTGCTCAGAAAACAACAGTCTCCCCAGATGCAGCATCTGCAGCTAGGCTCCGGTCAACGACTGAGTTTGCTGCCGTCCTACAATCCTCAGCAGAAACCGTTGGTGGTGCCCAAGCAGGAGAAGATTGAGGGCAATGGCAATCCTATGTTGTCACTCCACCATCTTCACCAGCAGCAACAGCAGGTCGTATATGACCAACTTTATAAGGCCACAGAGTTGATTCTGGCTGGAAATTTCTCCCACGCGCAAGGGATATTGGCGCGGCTCAATCACCTACTTTCTCCTGTTATTAAGCCTTTCCAAAGGGCTGCTTTTTATTTCAAGGAGGCTCTGCAATTGTCTCTCCAGATGCCCAACTCTGCCATCACTCCAGGCCTGAGGATTCCGACCCCATTTGACGGTATGTTCAAGATGGGTGCCTACAAAATGCTTTCTGAAGTTTCGCCTCTTGTTCAATTTATGAATTTTACCTCGAATCAGGCCCTCCTGGAAGCCCTTGATAATGCAGAAAATGTTCACATTATAGACTTTGATATTGGTATTGGTGCTCAATGGGCTTCTTTTATGCAAGAACTTCCTAGGAAAAACAAAGGATCAGTTTCACTAAAAATTACTGCTTTTGCATCTCCATCAACTCACCACTCATTTGACATTAGCCTTATGCATGAGAGTTTGTCTCAGTTCGCAAATGATGTTGGTGTTACCTTTGAGCTTGAGGTGGTGAACTTTGATTCTTTTGACCCTAATGCCTATGCAGTATCTTCTTTTCGATCATCTGATAATGAGGTAATAGCTGTGAATTTCCCTATCTGGTCCATTGCTAGTCGACCATCTGTGCTTCCTCCTCTTCTCTGCTTCCTTAAGCAGCTTTCCCCTAAAGTTGTAGTATTGTTGGACCGTGGTTGTGAGAGATTTGACCTCCATCCAACTCATCACCTGCTTCATGCTCTCCAATACTATGAGGTGTTGTTGGACTCGATTGATGCTGCTAATATGGCTGCAGATGCTGTTAACAAGATTGAGAAGTACCTTTTGCAGCCAAGGATTGAAAGCATAGTATCCGGTCGACTCCATTCAATTAACCAAATGCCGACGTGGACAAACCTCTTTGCATCTGCAGGCTTTTTGTCTGTGCCATTTAGCAATTTATCTGAAGCCCAGGCCGAGTGTATGGTGAAGAGAACTCAAGTGAGAGGATTTCATGTTGAGAAGCGTCAGGCATCCCTTGTCTTGTCTTGGCAGCGCAGGGASCTCTTATCAGCATCAGTTTGGAGGTTTTGATGAGTTTCGGGTTTTCAATGAAGAGGATAAGTATCTAGCAGCCAAGTCTCCTCGTAAAGGTTCTGACTAACTCTTAAGGCAATAAATTGTGAGCTACATTGGTGCTGCACTACAGCCTTCTGTCTTAGTTAAATGCATGCTGTAATGTTTCCTTCTTGCATGTCTCTCTTTACATAGAAGTTAGTATATCTCCCAAGTCTGATTTTCTCTACTCCCAGGCAAGCTCCTAACTGCTGAGTTAGTTATGTTATTTGTAATTGGAAATGCTACTGCATATGTAGTTGTTTTATTATTAGCTGGGAACTGGTTTCTTAAATTGCGATCTGTTGTTGGATTTGAAGTGGTTCTCATGTTCAATACTTCTTCTTGCTTTATTTCCCTAAAAGTAGTGGTATTGCTACCTTATCTGCGAAAGCACCCTAAATATAGAAAATTAGCTTATCTTGACTTRTGGATGATAAAATTTATGTCGTGTGGATGATCGATGYTGATGTAATTAGATTGTCATTTGGTTGAGACATCGAACTTGATTAGAATGACCCTTTTCTGCATTGGGGTTGTAGTTAACTACCTCTTGGGTAGGGACATCAAAATGCTGCAGAAATCAGTACTCGAGATGTATTGTTCCATTCATTTGGCCAAATTCTTGTATATGCCTCTAGATGATTTGGCTAATGTCAACTTTTGCCCCCCCAAAAAAAAAAAAAAAAAATACTAAAGGAGGATTAATCAAGTGTAGGAGGAGTCACCCTTGTATTTATCGGTCAAGGTGTTAGCAAAGGTTCCGGTTCTAGATACGTCCTGCCTTAACATATAGCGTTTTTCTTGAGAATGTTGTCTTTGACAGTCAGTTTGTTGAGTTATTTTGTTATTTTGATCTTATTTCAAGGTTTATTCCACTTAACAATGCTGGGCTTTTGCTCCCAGCCTACCCAAGTCTTTTCCCTTTTTGTTTTTTTCCCCCCTGCCTTTTTAGGAGGGTTTAAAAATGATACATTTTCTAMAAGATAATGATGCTGCATTTTTTCTTTAACGGTTTCATTTATACATAAATACAAGTGTCTTATTTCTTTTCGATGATTTCTTTCTTTACCTTCTTATCCTAAAATATTGTTTTAAGCTCATTGGTCCCGATTTGAAGATTAATGCAAAAAAAGTTTCTTCAGCTATCCTACATGATCGCATTACTAACTTAATTGGCATGTAAAGTTCGACTTACTTGTCATTTTGTTTGCAAATGCTATGAGCTTTTGAATGACAACTTGTCTGTCAATAACACTAGTTCTAGKTTTGGATTGTGAGCTCAGTAAAGCTAAGAGTAAACTTTCTTTTATATGAGCTTYGACTGTAAWTTTCTTGTTCATATAATCTTTGGTGAGGAAGTGTTGAAATGAGATGCATAGCTTGAGAATTATATATGCAGGTAGGATAGTGATAGCGTAGAGAAATTGGAGTATAAGGATCCAGATTTTGTTGTCCATTATAGATGCCGGAGTGAAGCATGTCCTCTCAGCTGGCTATTTGGGATAATAGGTTTTTGTATCCTTGGAGTGCTATAATCAATGCGATTATGTTCTCTGGTACTATATTCCTAAAAACAAATTAACTAACAAAATGTATTTAGTATTTGGTCAATAATGAGATGTAATGTAAGAGGGCCAAACACGGGTTTATGTTATTGTTTAAGCTGAAGTTGTTGCCATTATTCTGTGCCAAGAGGTCGGACTTTTGGATTACATAATGCATGTAGTTGTTGCCTCCTAGTTCATTGAATGGGTTTATTGTTTTAAGTAGTTTTATACAATAGCATAACTAGATCACATGGGTTGTAATTGATTGAAGCCCCTATCTGTATAGTTTACTCTATTAAACTTTGTCGCATTTCAASTAAATAATCTGATCTGTTATACTTTTATTATAGTAGGTTTATACAAAATTTAGATTTAGCATAAAGCAGACGGCTTTGAAATTCATGCTAGGACCTCATTATTCTAATTGTTGTGGGAAACTTAATTATAGTTGGGGTCTTGGAGCTAATATAAAACTCGTCAGCAAAGAGTTGAGATGGTGAGTTATGGGTCRCACTCAATAGTCACCATAGCTACCAAGCTTTCTTGAGCTTAAACTAGTTGATTTTATTAGTTTATGCATAAAGACTTACCTCTTGTTGATTTATAGAAGCTACCAGAAGTTCTCCAGAAACATTTGAAACTTGCATCTCTTTGATGTATACTCTCTTGTCATTTCTAGTGGTTTTTAAGTTTTGGTTCCATATGATTTCAATCTTCATCTCTCATGCTGCCATGTATGGTTCTTTTAGCTTTATAGGCTCGCAAATTTTGTCTTTGTATGTCTAATGTATGTTGTAGTTCTTGAATTCCATAATATTTAATCTTTYCAAAAGGAAAGATGACCAAAAAAGGAGTATAAAGTCCAGTCCTTACTGTGATCTTGAAACCACGCAAGGAGAGAAAAGAAAACAAGTAATCTTCATTAAAGAAAACACTGGAAAGAGAAAAAGGTTTTCAGAGGCCAATCATGTATGGAGGAGAACCATAGTGCTTGTGATTTGGATGCGCAAGTGGTCCACTTCCACCCCAGCAAATTGGTGCTTTTAGCACACATTTTTCTTGATTATACTTGGAACTTCATTGGTCCTGGCTTAAATAGCCATCACTGCTCTTTACTATGGGAAATTCTATGTTAGGGTCGCAATTCCATCACGACACCACATGACTACAGAGCTCAAGGTTAATCCAAAGCAAAACTAAAAGGCAAAACTTGGTCTGGGAGCCAAACGAGTTAAGGTRAGGTCTGTGAACTGTAMAAATCCCAYATAGGAGTAAAAGAGAAGTGTCAAAATCTGCAGTCTCGAGATCTGCAAAACCTGTTTTATGACTGCGATTTATGCCTGCGAAATGATAAGGTCTGTCAACAACAACGAAGAAGGCAGAGATGTCAGTTTTCTTATTGCCGTATCTCAGCATACGATGGATGCATAGAAGCATAGATTCTTTAAACAGGGARCAAACTTTTTTGGGGCACCCAWCTATGAATAAAAGGCAAAGCACTTTCTTATTAGATATCTAGTGAAAAGATGCAGGAGTAATGTCACAACTGGGTGTATTCTTAGTAATGCTTGTCAGATGATCTCGAATTCGTGGTGAAAGGAGTGGATATCTGTCGAGGGAGTACAAAAACCATWATTTTTACGACCATTTCCGCTAAGCCGAAGGCTTGCCTCTCGGGGGGAATGGCCAACCTTATAACTTGGTGATCCATTTGCTGTTTTGTAATTCCAAAAGTTCGATACTACAACTTTAGGGATATGGATGGGCAAAAGAATTGGCTATGATCATCAAGAGCCCTTTTTGGATGCCTTGGCCAATCTATTGTCCAGTTCCATTTCATCGTTTCTTTTTATCATTTATGACTTTTTGTCCCTTTCATTTTATCCTTATGAGCATAAGGAGAACGCCGCTAGGTTATAAGTAAATAAATGATTCGAATTTTTTAATACATTATATAATCATGTATTGTAATTTTAATAATAATTTATATTCGAATCTTTTATATTCTTTTCTATTCTAATGTTGTTAACTTCTTCGATAATATATAAATATGAATCATGTTATTATTCATATAGGAAAAGGCAGAGGACAAAGTAAACACTCCACATTCATGTTAAATTTGCATCATAGGCTTTTGGACTTCTCTACCTTAATAGATTTGTGCTAAGAAGGACTCTGTTTTCATAGTTATGTTTCGAATTGAAAATTTACACAATGAAAGCAACTTCATAGCCTATTATTACCCACTTTTCCTCCTTTTAAAAAGAAATACATAATGACCCCAAAACATCACTTTCACAACTTTCTCCCTTCGTCATCCTTGGATTGTCTTTCTGGCAAATGGTTGTAGTTGTTAACTTATTTGGACCATAGTGCCTTCTGACTCCACAATGCATTGGGAGTTCGAACAATTTTGGGCCTAGAAAGCTTCGAAATCATGCAAGGCTCTTGACAAGGAAGAAATAAGGACATAATTCAAAATTTATTTTTTAATTAAATCGTTTGAATCAATTGAGATATTATTTTATTATGATTTTATATTAATATAAAACATAATAGGCGAAATTATTTTTATTGTTTGCTTCAAATATGTTAGTAATTTGAAATTTGGGTCGGCTTGATTTGATCATCTAACAATACAGGATTGTTAAGTCAAGATAAGGAGTTATATCGCCCTACCCCTTACTCCCTTAACTTAGTCTTTGGCCTTTTATTTATTTTTTTTTTAAAGGAAGCAAAACTCATCGATGTTACATCTCTCTGCATATTAACTTAGGAGGAATTGGATAGAAATATTATATATTCGATGAAATATTATTTGGCTCATAATTTAATAAATATAATAAAAAAAGAAATTTTAGTTCAACTTTCGTACTTTTGAACAAGTTGAAGCCCATGATAGGAATCAGTTGGACTCTATCTGAAGCCCACTTCCTAAATGACTTAAGATGGTCTTTGACAGGGAGCCAGGTTAGAGAAAATCATAATGGACCTGGCTGGGAGGCTCAGTATTAGGTGACACGATGATAGTACCCTTGCCTTAAAGTCCAACGGACTATGAAAATAAAATAAAAAATGTAGTAAGGTTGGTCCCACATTTCCTCCTTCGCAAGAACCTTGGAAAAGGGGTCTGCTCAGCTGTCAACGCAAACCTTTATAAATCCCTAATTTCTAGTTCCCCCTAAACCCTAGAAAGACCGAAAAGCAGGATTAGAAGAAAAGAAGAAAAACTGTTTAATCTCATCGAGTACAGAAAGAGGAGGAAAATCCTCTGATGGGAATAATCAAGAGCACCTTCTCATTCATGATCGGTACTGTTTTCGGAGTCTATTTAGCCCAGAACTATAACGTCCCGAATGTTCAGAAGCTCGTTAACACTGGCCTTTTGATCGGCAAGCACATTGAAGAAAATTACCGCAAGCCCAAGAAGCGGGATGATGAGTAAAATTCCAATCTTGGGGCGTCGATTTTAGTTCTCAAGATGTATGAATTTTGTTGTTGTTCCTTGGGATGATACCCTTGATGGGACTTTGTCGGTTTAGGGGAAGAAGGGTTAATTTTTTCTTTTCTTTGGGCATTTACTGTGAAGCTGAGAAATTTCTGGAATGTTGAACAGTTTATTTATGAGAATGGTGATTGGAAAATTTGACATATCCATTGTATTGCTTTTGAGAATGGTTAGTGTATCCATGAAAAAATCCATATTTTAGCAATAAAAATTAGAGAATATCTCTTTTATGTTCTTGATATGCAATTCCTTATCCATCAATACTAAACTAAGTGATTCAATTTAGCTGGAAAACTTCATTAAGTTTAATGGTATGGATTTCGGAAGCTCCATTGTGATGATTTATTTGTTGTTTTAGCTGCATGTCTGGTCCAGGCAATCCTTCTCTACAACATAATGATAAAACCATGTGATTGAAATTACTCTACTTCTTTTCATCAATTTACTTGAAATTAGGGGCAAGGGCTGCCTCAATCATCAAATGCTAGATAAATTTCCATGGGGCGTGTTTGAAAATTGTACAAGGTGAAATTCATGTATCTGCTATATCAAATTCTTTTCATGGTCATTGCATGTGTTTCATCATGGAATTTCTCCTATGCACGTAGTTCAAATTAGTAGATTCATGTATCTGCCATATCAAATTCTTTTCATGATCATTGCATGTGTTTCATCATGCAATTTCTCCTATGCACGTAGTTCAAATTAGTAGATTCATGTATCTGCTATATCAAATTAGTAGATTTTTGGGGAATTATCATTAGGGAGGATCTTTATTCCCTGTTATAATATACACATTTTTCAAGAACTTATGAGATACCAGTGATAAACACATGCTGAATTTCTTAAGATGTAGTGGGATCCTTCGGAAAACGTGGTTAAATGTTGAATGCCCTAGGATGTGGTGTAGAAAAGCTGATTGAGCATAACCCGCGTACTATATTCCGTGTAAATTGTCTTTTTTGTTTATGATCAACATCAAACAATCATCAACCAAGTATGCCAAAGTCAACAGGAAAAATCCTAATACATCTTCAGTTTAAATTAGGAGTCTAATAACTATACTTATACAGTTTTCTCTATCCTTGTAAGCATGTTAGCATTAAACTAGTATTTATATGTCCTCRATGACAAAGATCTTATAAAGTCATGCTATTGATCAAAAGCTAAGAAGGGTGCACGATTAGTGCATTAATTCATTCTAATTGCTTGGATCTGAACGTGTTGAATGTTTAACATTCAGTGGTGCATCGGGGCTTTGTGGCTATGAACTAAATTCATCAAACTTAGGCTCTGTCTGTAAATGCTTTTGAGCCTTTTACAATGCAATCTATTTCTTTGGTGCTCCAGATTATGGTATATTTGACTGTGTAATCGTCCAGCTGTGTTATCCATCATCTTCAGCTTCAAAGGTGCTAAAACTGTTGCCACTGATCCATTAATTCACATACTAGTTGATGCACTCATTTGACTTCTGATTATCTGGGTGCCGTATTACTCGCACCGAAACCTTTGAGAAGTTTATGATTTTTTGTTGGCAGAATTCTCCCTTATCAATTATTTTAATTAACCACAACAATGTAGTTAAGGCTATAATCATCTATTGTGTTTTTCACCCAATTGGTCAGTAGCCTCTGTATTGTTTTGGTCTGATTAATCTCGAAGAATCTTTTTAGCTTACAGGTGAAGGCTTTCAACTGTATGATGAAATTTATGCTTACAAAAGAACTTGCAGGACTATGCAATTGTTGAAATTGGTATGTTGAACCATAACTTATTCATAACTCAAAACCTTAGGGTGTATGTGAAACCAATGACTAAATCTTGAGGGGTAAATTTACTTGGGACGGCTTCAGCTGCATGCTTCAGTTCTCACTTCCCAATTGTTAATTTGTATATCAATGTTGCATTCTCTCTATATAGTATATGAAAATTTTACAAGTGCTATCTTTCATTATCTGTTAACCTTCTGCACGTGAAGAAGTTGCAAGTCATTGTGTTTTAGTCCTTGTAATTGTTAGATATACTTGAAGGAAGTAATATTAAGTATGCAAATTGGATGCTGCATTTCTGGATACAATCAACTTTTGTGGACATAGGAGACAGTGATTTTTATTGTGGAAACTGGATTCTACACTTACACTTCAACTTTCATATAATTTAATTTCGATGGCTGCCTTTGATCTGCTTCTCAATAGATGAAGGAATGGCCAATTCAGTGGTTTTCCCTGGATGTATATCCTTCTGCCTTGGGTCTCAGTTTGTTTCAGTTTTTGCCTGTGTGTTTCAATAAAAATAGTGGGTTCATGAATTTGCTTGCTGCCTGATGATTTTAGGCTTAATGGAGGAGTTATCTCAAAGACATGCTTTTAGTATTCTGCAGTAATATTTTGTATACTCAACTTCAACATACAAGAATGAGTAGGTTAGTTAGTGAAGGAACCTTATTCAAAAATTTTCAAATTGCTCTCTAATAGAACTCCGCTTAATACACCACCCCATCTTTTGAAGCTTTATTCTGCACTTGCAGTTACTGCTTTCTCTTGGTTTATGGCTGCCTTATTATTAATTCAATTCTGGATCTATTGTGTCAAGGTTTCTACCAGCTGCAAGTTAAAATCGATGGGGAGGTTTTAGAGTATAAGAGTGCCTACCGCTATTACGAGAAAGCAAAGAACTTTTTAACTGATTAAGCTCTTGCACATTGTTGAAATCATTGGTGTGCATGTGCAATTTTAGGATTACATCAGTTTTTAAATTTCATTTCTAGCACTTTTAGTGAGGTTTTGTTTCTTGATTTTTGCTGGTTTGCGATGTATATCAGTTTATAACATGCTTAGAAGACGTTGGAGTTTTGACATTCATAGCAACTGTAAACATCTTCTGATTTCATATTTATACATTAACGGAGTCTACAACTGTAATTTGACGTGCATGACTTAAAAAGAAAGTGGTATGTACCAAAATCTGAATGTGAAAGTTTTACTCAGTTTTCTAACCTGAACCTGCCTATGTCAACTCCAAGCATTAAATTCTTAGTTAATTGTTAGATACAAGTCCGGGGAAGTACTACAAGCTGTGTCACCATTTGTGCATGAGGAATTGCACTGCAGGAAATCTTTCTGCTTGCTTGGCATTCGCCAACTATCAATATACCAACATTGCTTTGGATCTGAACTTGGAAGTGGTCGCTGCTCTAGGATCTCCAGTATCTTCTGTGTCCTACCAAGAAGCAGAACGGCATTCAGGATTCTTTCTTCTCGCTCTTCAATGGTGCTCTGATGGCATTGTGCAGATATAACGTGTTGTAAGTTTGTCAGACAAGCCCCAATTATTTCAGTTATCATCGTAGACAATCTTTCAAACATTCTGTTGCCAGTATCACTTTCTCTGCTATCAGAACAATGCAGAAGAGTTTGACATATTCTGTACATAGAATTGGCAGCCAATACATTGAGAGGCCATTGCGATGGGGTTTCCCTTAAACAACTCATTACGTCTTTCTTCCTGAACTCCATGAACCTCTGTCTTGCTGTGTTGGCAAGTTCTTCAAGTATTTCTTTTGGGCTTTCCCTTTGGGTGGCCATTGTACTGAGATCCACATCCAGCCACTTGTAATGGAGATCAACTCTTGCCCACACTACTTCTGCTGCCTTCCTGATATAAAGCAAGTCTTGTTTGGTATCCAGGTTATCCTCTATGATCCTGATATACACAAGCGCTTCATGTACGCACTTTATCAATTGTCTGACTGGAAGGTGGTCAACGTCAGGAACTGCAACTGCAATGCTTGTTAGCGTCACCACGGGAAGAGCCCAGCAATTGGGAGGTTCTTCAGATTCTAGTGGAGGAACCAGGTCAATGTCAAATTTTCTTACTGCCTCAAACTCCTGTGAGCTTTTCAATTTCTCCAACAGTTGTATTAGATGTTTTGGCTGCTGCTTTTGGCCCATCCTTATCCAGTAAYTAACAGGATCACAGCTCCTTTGCATCATCATATCAATCAAGGGTTTTTCTCCTTCAAGGTGCATAACATAAGGGCTTAAATGCTGCTTTGTATTGGACTGTGAGTCTGGCTCTAAATATGCCTGGATACAGTATTGTTGCATTTGAGCAAACTGATCAGTTTCTTGAAGGTCTGGCAGCTGATTAGAAATCTGACAACAACGGTTACAGAAATGAACCGCACTAGCTTGCTCATCAACACTATTCCAATCTGCGTCCCGGTACAGAAGTTCAGAACTTTGTTCTTTGTGTTGTTTGCAAGTTTTCTATAATGTCGGCCATAGATTCTCAGAAGCAATGGACACTCTTTCCACTGATTCAGTTTCTGAATCCAGTAATCCTCAACTTGGAACCTGAATTTGCAGGCTTCATTTGCTAGTTTTGGGCACCTGAAGTTGATTGCTGTGAACCACCTAGAAGCGGGGGCTACGGTTCCTACTGCAACTGCTATTGCTTGAGTTATGAGAATCAAAGTTGTTGACCACTTGTAATCAGACTCTCCCGCACAAAATTTGAAGGTCGATGGCATCAAGTAAGAACGAAGCATGACTGCTGCCAAAATAGCTGTGCTGAGGAGGCAGAATGCTCCTGCGGCATTGCATGTTGCTAGGCGGCACATCACAAACTGTGGGTTGCAGGTATGTGCCATCATCCAGTGCTTTGTCAGATCTTCCCTTAATCTATGAGATACATTCTGAGATAGGCATCTATTAGCTTGGTAATTGCATTCTTTCGTTGCTAATTTATGCTTTTTCTTGTATTTGAGATCAAAGTAACTCTTCGTACTGGGAACTGTCAGAGCTGAAGAAAGCATGAGCGCAAGCAAAACAACCATGAAAAACATAGTAAACGCATATTCTATCCGGAACATGTAAATTACTCCTGTAACCAACTGGATGCAGATGTTGACAACGACAGTAATAACAAATATACCCAAAGCCATTAAGTTCATCAATATCTCTTTGTTGTCCATGGTTCCTAAAGCAGGCATGAAGTTAGCCATTACTGTACAGATGAAAACCGTACTGCTGAGCTTTGCTAGCTGATCCTTCCGCTGAGGCATGGCGGTGTTCAAATCAACTGAGAGTTTGGTTGCCAAGGCCAACAGAGTAAGTGTCGTTGCATTGACAGAGAAGAATTTGCAAGGAAACCAGAATTTCCGGTAGCGTAAGCCATGGAAGGCATCAATGGCCATGGCAATTGCACAGGCTGCTGATGCCACTGCGATATAGATGCCTATCCAAGGCATGGGCTCATTGAACTTGGAGTCATCTAGGTTACCATCAAAAGTGCAACCAATCTTGCCCATCTTGTGATTCACTGCGGCTAGGATGAGGAAAATTGAGATTCTCCAGTGACCCTAGTATTCTACAGCTATGTTTATTGCAAACCTTAGCCAAGTAAAGTCTAGTCGACTGGGATAGTTGATCTATCCTGCACGTTTCTTGCAAATCTTAGCAGAATTCGGTGGACTCAGACATTCATTATTGGTTGGACTTTTCTCGGAGCGGGTGAGGTCTTAATGTTGATTTTCCACTTAGTGCATCATCAAGCATGTTAAGGTGGTGGAGTTCTTGAGTGGGCACTAAGCTCCAATGACTAATAGATCTTGCTGGCGTATCCGGACATTGTAATGGACTTGGTAAATACGTGAGATCATATGACCGAAGATGGGGTTTGTTTAGGATCAAGCAGTTTTTTTTGTAGTTCTTGGTCTATAAGAACACGAGTTTGTATACTTATACACAAGTCTCCGAAGACTTCAAGTTCAGCTCAAACGTCAAGCCTCACGACTTTGAACCATTTGCTTAAACTCACTTAGAAAGAAAAAGAAAAGGAAGGCATGACAATGAAAACTAACCAGGTRCATTTTTTACTGGATCATATGACCCGCTTAGCCTTTTCTCTTTTCCAAAACTTTTATTGAGTTTTTAAAGGAGAATCAAGCTCTTGAATTGAACCTGAAACAAATATTTTTACAATACTTCGGGATCGTCTAGAACCGATAATTTTGAAATTAAAAAGTAATTTGGAAATGTTACTTTAAAATAGCATTTTTAAAGTAAAAAAAATGATAAAATTTGATTTTAAATTATTTTTTATTACTTTTCAAGACAATTTTTACTTTTAAAAAATACGTTTAAAAGAGTTTGAAGATGTATTTTTCTAAAATAACTTTTGTTTATTGATAGTGAGAATAAAACTCTTATATTATCTTTTAAACAGTGCTTTTCAAAAGCACTTTCTTTTCTAGCAGCTTAGAAAAAGTTTGAACTTAAGAGAACTGGCCCTGTGGTCTCCTAAGATTATCAAAATCAAATGGGGCTCAATATATAAGGGCAAATTTAGTTGATCGAAAGATTACGAACAGAAATTTGGTGCTTTCTGCTCCATAATACTTCAGTCTTTCACTCAAGGTGCAGGCCTGCGTTCTGCAGAATGTATTATTGATTTATGTAACTMTTTAAGGCTATCGATTTCACAAGCTAGCATAGGAACCATAACTATACTTAAGCTCAAGTCGTAGAGCACACTACATGAAAACAAGAGAGCGATTTGCTACATATAGAACACAAAGAATCCAGAAGCGAATCTTTCATTGAGGACCTATTGCTAATGAAGTACAAAGATATTAGTTCACAATCAAACACAAAGTAAATTAATCCACAGGGCAGCCTCAGTCTCCAGATAYAGCTACTTCAGGGCTCGATAAGGGAACAGAAGTAATTGCATTCCTCTGCTTGACTGAAACACGCCAATCATCAAGGCTAACTAGTTGATCAGGAGCCATACCTGACCGTTGTTGAACAATTTCAAGAATATTCTGAGTCTCACTGAGAAGAACAGCTGCTTCGCGGGCACGGCTCTCCTCCCTCTCTTCAATGGCACTACATTGACACTTACAGTTACAACATGTGGCAGATCGGTAAAACAAGAAACAAATATATCTGCAATTGTGATGGATAAAGTCTCGAAAAGTTGTTAATCTGTAATCTGATCATCTCCTTTCAGCAACATGGTTTTGCTTATTTTATACATGGAGTTTGCAGCTATAACCTTGACTGGCCAATATGTTGTATTCTCAACATTCCATTCATTTTCATCTTGAACTCCATGACATTCTTTTCAGCTGTTTTAACAAGTTTATGAAGAATTTCTTTGGAGTTGTTGCCGTCTAGATTCCTGAGATCCTCGTCCAGCCACTTGCCATAGAGTTCAACTCCTGCCCACAAAATATCTTCTGCATTCTGGATATTAACAATTGTTGTGCTGGTGTCTTGGCATTTTTGCACTAGTTTTGCAAAGTGGAGGCCTTGACTCACGCTTCTTGGCAAATGATGAATAGAGCGATTCACAATGTTGGGAAGTGCTAAGGCAATGCTTGTCAAGGTTACTATAGGTAGTTTCCAGCAATTAGGAGGTTCTTGACAATGCAAACTCGGAATTTGGTCATTGTCAGAATCTACTAAACAGTTGAAGCTGCAAGTTCCTTGTAGAAGCTTCAATAAATATTTTGGTTCCTTTTTTKACCCTTTAGGATGAACCGATCCACCTCAAAGAAAACGTTCCTCAAGGTCTTCTTAGACAGCGGAGCCTCACCTTCCAGGAGAAGAACATACCAACTAAGATCCAGTTCCTTTCCAGGTTCTGTTTCTTGTCCCTGTTGATTATGTTCAGATTTGTGATCCCAGTCGAACATCTTGACACTTCTCAGAAATAGCAGGAACGGGCTCAGGATAAAAACATGGAGTAGTAGTAACATTTTGCAAGCTAGCACAATCGAGATTTGAATTTTTATGCATAAACTCAGTATCAGAAACTTCATATTGTGAACAAGTTTTCTGCGCTTAATGCTCCGGATTGTTGAAGGCAAGGGGCTTTCTCTTCACTCTTCTAGCCTYTCGTTCCAGAAAGTCTCAATGTTGTGGTCATTTTTGTGACTTTTGCACGCTAACTCTGAGCCCTTGAGACTTACTGCACTGAACCATCGCATGGTAGGAGGCCACTCCTAGAAATTGAATGACGAGAATCAAGATTGTTGACCAATTTACGTCATCCTCTGTAAACATTGGTCGTTCGAATTTCTGCTTCCACTAAGGTGAGGGCACATATCAAGCATATTGATCCGCATATAGAGCAGTTGCAGAACGTGCCATTACATATTGGCGATTCCCAGTGGTTGCCAATTACCCTGTATCTTTTAACTAGTAATTTAAGATTCTTGATTGATRATTTCCTCTTTCCTCTGCTTCTTCACTCAAAGCTAGCTGGTCTTTCTCMTGGTGCTTTGCTTCAATATATTTCTTGCTTGTTGGAACAGATATAGAGGAAGAAACCAATAAAACAAACAAGGCAAACAGGATGATTGCACCTAGAACATTCTCTGCGCCCAGCTCGTGGTTTCTAACATCGGTCACCGTGATAATGAAAACACCCAAGGCAGTGATATATGCTACGATTTATTGGTTACCCATGGATCCCAGAGATGTCATAAAGTTTCCTAAGGCGGTGCCCCTCAAACCATGCTGCTAAATTTAGCGACCTGATCATGAACTCCCTACAGTGGTAATAAGGTCCACTGTTAGCTTGGCTGCCACGGGGTTTTTGGATGTCAAGGACGCAGCATTGAGGCTAATAAACCTGCATGGAAACTACAACCTTTTGCTTCGAATTCCATCGAAGGTGTCAACTGCCATTGCCGGCAAATATGTTACAGAGGCCAACGCAATGTAAAAGCCTATCCATGGTATGGGTGAAGCATTCCGCTTTTATACGGTTATATAGTAATCATTCATGTTAAAACTCGAGCCATGGTCAGATTGGTCGATGTTCTCTTTACAATGATTGATTCTTGATTTGGGGATCAGAAGAGAAAGAAAAGAGTTTAACACTTGCTGCAAGTACTTGAGGTCAGACGACACACGTTCGGCTCTGCTTAATTAGCATCCGGCAGTAGTTTGTGGTCTCGATGACTGATTGGGAAAGTTACCAAAATCTGACGACTTCTGAACCATTTGCTCAAACCCGCATGGAGAGAAAACCAAGGCATGATTATGAAACTAAAGGAGGTACATTTTCTGGGTCACATGACACTCTTAGCATATTTTTTTTGTTTTTCTTTTTAAAAATTCTATTTAAATTTCGAAAGAAAACCAAACTCTTGAATTGAACTTAAACTGAACTAAAAATCATTACAAAATATAAAAAATTTTACAAAACTATGGTGTCATTTAGAACTAATGATTTTGAAATCGAAAAGAGACTAATTTTTAGGTAAGTGCTTAAAATGATGATATTCTAGTACTGATGAGTAGTTATTTCCAATTTTTTCTTTTTTAAAATTAAAAAGAAAATAATTTTTAACTTAATATATATATATATTAAAAAATAATGTCGAATGTATTTTTTAAAATAACTTTTATCTATCGATATCTTGTATAATAAAACTCTTATGTTTTAAACTCTTATGTTATCATGTAAACAAAGATTTGTCTTTATATTATGTTTAAAATAGTGTTTTTTCAAAAGCACTTGTTTTAACAATTTAAAAAATAAAAAAATAAAGAACATGTCATTGTTGGTTCAGGATCTTCGAGTATATTTATTTGCTAYACCAATCAGAGCACAATACCTATATATCTTATCTCCTAATATAGAGGAGGAGAGATGTTGAAGAGGAAGTTAAGGATATATACACATTATGTTCAGATTGATGGCTAGAAGTACATAGGGGAGTATAGTAGAAGATCTCTAGCTTGCCTTGCCTCCTTCTAAGTTGGCTATAGATCTACTAATATAGTTTCCTTTTATATTTTTCTACTAAACGAATTAGAGTATGACATGAATATATCTCAATTTCGTCATGCTCCAAAATTAGGTTTAAACCCGTATCGGGTCATGGCAATTAGCAGGAGAGAATAGATGTAAGAATGCCAATCTAATCGACCTATTATATAGATCTTCTAGTATATTTATTTGCTCAATCCTACTAAGAAAGTTTACTAATGTGGTAGTCATATGCTTACCCAAAGGAGAAAATAAGAAAACTAACGATTTAACACAATACACATCGGGATACAATGACATATTAAGGGGATGCATCGACTCACCTTCACCAGCTGATTCTTTGCATCAATAGCCAAGATGCGATTGACTAGAGAGCCAAGATCAAAGCCTACTTGAAAACTCCTCAATTAAGATTAGTCAGCAGCTCAAACATAAATTACTAAATTATTTAGTTGTCAATGGTGATTTATTCAAAAGGAGTGGGAGATTACTTTTGAGATGTTTGTATAATAAAGAATCAGCAAGGGCGTTGGCCGAAATGCATGAAGGATTGTGTGGAGCACACCAGGCAATACCGAAGCTCAGATGGTCCTTAACCGACATGAAGTTTACTAGCCAACCATCACTACCAATTATTATGCATAGTCCAAAATTGTGATGTTTGTCAGAAACACGGACATCTGTTTTAATGTCCCAGCCATAGAGCTTCATCCCATAGTCAAGCTATGGCAGTAGCAGGCATGACCAATTTTGAATGCATTCAACTCAGTTGAAAAGAAAATATCATATACCTGGTCCCACGAAGTTTCAATGGCTGAAGTGCTCAATGGGTAGGGTCGAAAGTTTTTGAAAAGAGCCAACGAAATGGCTCGATGCTATATGTTGGGCTCCATGTCAAGTGTGCTTTAGTCGAAGCACGAACACATACCAATTGCATATGACATGGATTTGTTATTGCGAACCATATTTGCTGACAAGAGCCGGCCCATAAAAGGCAGGAAGCTCTAACGACAATCATGAATACTAGAATGGCTAAAGGGGGGTCAGTTCGAGATCACTTAATCAAGATGATTACCTACTTCGAAGATGGCAACGTCCTAGGAGTTATGATCGATTCGGAGAGCCGAATTGACATGGTCTTATAAAATTTGCCTAATACTTTTTGATAGTTTAAGTTGAATTACAATGTGAACAAGATGAACATAAATCCGATGGAGCTTTTGAAAGAGCTCCAAGTGACAAAGAAGATCATGAAGCCTACTTCAAAAGTTCTGGTTACTCATTCTGCACCTTCCTCTAGGAATGGGCCAAAAGTCAGAAATTTCAAGAAGAAGAAGGGACAGAACAATGCAAGTGACAAAGACAAGGAGCCTGGTATGGGTCAAGAAGATGTTAAGCCTAAAGAAAAGTGCTTCAAATGTGGGCAAAAGGGGCATTAGAAGAAAGATTGTCCAGCCTTCAAGGCTGTTTTATTGCTCTTTATTTAGAATCCATCAATTTAGTTAGATCCTCATCCTCTTGGATAGTGGACTCGGGAGCCACTGATCATGTTGTAACTCTTTACAGGGGTTCAGGAGAACAAGAACTCTAGCTAAACGAGAACACGAAATGCTTGTGTGCAATGGAGCAAAAGCATGGGTTGAAGTAGCAGGAGTTATTCATTTATTTTTTTATTCTAATAGGATGTTGAAATTTTATATGTTCCCAGTTTGAGATAGAATTTGATATTAATTTCGAAATTATTATTTCAAAATATTCTGTTGATTTTCATTTTGGTGTTAAAATTAGTAGAAGTGGAAAAACTATTTGCTCAGGAAACATATATAAAATCTCTTTTACATAAGTCCTGTTAGAAGTGAAGTAAATATTTATTAGATTGAACCTAGTAGGAATAGTAATAAGAAAAGATCATCATCAGCTAATCAATCGTATCTATGACACTTAAGATTAGGTCACAAAAACCTTAATCAGATTCAAAAGTTAATTCATGATGGACCATTGGACTGATTGAGATTAGAAGAATGACCGCAGTATAAGTCATGTCTAATGGGAAAGATGTCCAAAAGGTCGTTTACCCAAAATGAAGGAAGAGCCAAGGAGATACTAGAGTTAGTTCATGGTAATGTTTGTGGTCCGATGACTACACCTACTAGAAGAGGTTACAAGTACTTCATTATATTTATGGATGACCATTCTCGTTTTGGTTATGTTTTCTTGATTAGGTGCAAGTCTAAATTTTTTGATAAATTCAAGGAGTTTAAGGCTGAAATGGAGCATCAAAGAGGTAAATTAATCAAAATCTTAAGGCCAAATCATGACAAAGAGTATCTCCTTGGTGAGTTTAAAGACTATCTAGTGCATTACGGGATAGTGTCTCAGTTAACTTCAACTAGGACCACGCAACAGAATGGAGTATCTGAGAAAAGGAATCGAACTCTCATGGAGATGGTTAGAAGCATGATGAGTCATGCAACTCTTCCTATTTCCTTTTGGGGATATGTGCTGAAAACAGCAGTATACATTCTTAATTTGATACATTCCAATCTGTACCTAGGACACCATATGAGATATAGAAAGGGCGAAAAATACAATCTAAACCATCTCAATATATGGGGTTGTCCAGCTTAAGCACTAATTAGAGGAAGTAAATTAGATCCAAAATTAGAGTTATGTTATTTTGTAGGATACCTAAAAAGTACTAGAGGTGGATACTATTTTTATCCTAAGGAGCAAAAAGTACTTATTAGTACTCATTCTAGATACTTGAAGAATGATCAATGTATGTGTCAAACAAAATAGAGTTGGAAGAGAGATTYTCTGCATGACAAACCACAAGTTCTTCGAAACTCTAGTTGGAAGCGAAATTACCAGAAGAGACACCACARAGTTTCATCATAGTGGAGAGAAACCACCGAGTGTTCCTATACATAAGGAGTGTTCTTATACACACGGATTTTGCCAGAGTAGAAATGGAAGAGATATTGCCAGAAGAGACACCACCAAGTGTTCTTATACACAAAGAGTTTCGTCATAATGGAAGAGAAACTAGGGTTACAGATAGGTAGATGGGAGAGGCTTTTGAGCTAGATTTTGACCATTAGAAACAAGATCCCACTAGATACGAGGAGGCAATTTTTCATGTTGACGTAGATAAGTGGCGTCTTGCGATGGTGTTGAGATTGAGTTTACAAATCTCAATCAGTTTTGAAATCTTGTAGCTACACCTAAAGGGGTGATAACCATAGGGTGTAAGGAGCGAACAGAAAGGTGGAAACCTTTAAAGCAATGTTGGTTGGAAAAGGTTATTCTCAGAGAGAATAGATCGATTATAAGGAACCTTTACACCATTAGCCATGTTTAAGTTCTTTCGCATACTCTTAGCCATAGTATGTCATTATGATTATGAGATATGGTAAATGGTTGTCAAGACGACCTTTCTTAATAGCTGCCTTAGTGAAGACATATATATGTTCTAGCCGAAGCTACACTGAGAAAAGCCAAGAGCACATGGTTTGCAAGCTTAAGAAGTTCATTTATGGACTAAAGCAAGCATCAAGAGTAAGGAACAAACATTTTGACAAGTCTATAAAGTCTTACATGTTTGTGTAAAACATAGATGAACCATGCGTGTATAAATGGACAAATGGTGAAAAGGTGTTCGTGTTGGTGTTATATGTCGATGACATTCTATTCATTGAAAATGATATAAGGAAATTGTCATTAATTCAAGTTTGGCTGTTAAGTCAATTTAGCTTGAAAGACATGGAAGAAGCTAGCTACATTTTTGGTATAAATCTTCTTAGAGATAGGAAGCAAAGAATGTTAGGGTTATCTCAATCTACTTATATTGACAAGATATTGGAAAGTTTAGCATGGATCAGTGTAAAGAGGCACTTATTTCCTTTAGACACAATCTAACCTTATCTTCCAAGGATTGTCCCATGACAAAGGGAGAAAAGAAAGAATGAGTAGGATTCCGTACACTTCGGCTACATGAAGTCGTATGTATGTCATATTGTGTACCAGGCCAAATATTTGCTTTATTGTAGGCATGGTAAGTAGATTTCAGTCAAACCCAGGGGAAGAACATTAGCCGCTGTAAATAATGTTATCAAGTACTTGAAGGCTACTAGGGACTATATGCTAGTTTACAGAGCCAACTACTTGGTTCCTGTTGGTTAAACAGACTCAGACTTCTAGGCTATTAAGGATGAAAGAAAATTTACTAGTTTTACTAGTGGATATGTCTTTACCTTATCTGGAGGAGCTATTTCATGGAGGAGTGTTAATCAATTTTGTATTGCTGACTTTGCTATGGAAGTTGAGTATGTCGCAGCATCAGAGACATCCAAGGAAGCGATATGGCTTCGAAAGTTCCTTACAGAACTTGAAGTTATACTGCATATGGAGAAGTCGATTGTTATGTATTATGACAACTCTAGAGTTGTGCCACAAGGAAGTACCATCTTGTTTGCTGAGGAAATCTGATCTACTGCTAGCTCGTTCTTTTGCATGAATTCCCAAATAAGATGGTACTTCCTTTGATCCCTTCACCAAGCCTTTGATAGAGAAGGTCTTAGTAGACATCCATATGACATAGGGGTAGGCACCTATGGATTTTCATTCATAGTCTTTGAGTGAAAGTAGGAGATTCTAAGAATAGTATGCCCTAAAGATAATGAATTTCTATAAGTTGCAATAAAAAAGTAATTCTAYCTATTCCGTTTTGATACATACATTAAATTGCATATTTCTTTGGAATGGATCTAAGCAATTAAGTAAATGATTTATGTGATTGGTTGTGAAGGTTTGTGTGATTGGTCATTCTTCACAGATAGACATAAACCATTAATACTTAATTAGCAAGACAAATAGGCTCTTGGTTTTTGATAGAACTGGACATTCTATCATGATAGGATTATTGTGCAATGGATTCTAATGGTGAATGAATTGCTTCAATCGATGGACAGTCCGTTTACTCCAATAGCATAAGCATATTTGATATACGTAGAATAGGACCTGTGATATTGATTTATGTAAAGTACTATTCCTATAGAAATCAGAATATCACTGCAACTGCGTGAATGAATCTCCTAGTACTTATTGCTAATTGGTGGTCTAGTGAATCAAATGAATCAAGGCCTCGGGAACATGRCTTTTGAATGCATACTTTTGGATAGCTCCCAATGATGAATAAGGCYATCGAGGTTATCATGGATTATTGAATTAGAAATCTAAGGATGGTAAATGTCATTGAGAAGGTGTTAGTACATCATTCCTCTTTCTTTGATGGGTGTTACACAGAATAGTATATTCATTATTTCACATGTAGGTTGAAAACTATGCTCATGTAATGTTGTTGATGGAGGCAGTGTATCCATACGATGATAATTGGAACACTTAGAATAATGGAATATAACTACTAGTTAACAAGAGTATTTTGGTCATTTTATTAGTCATAAATAATTTACACAAATAGACTTTAAGGATGAAATGATTTAATAAGAGATATTATTTTATTCAATTTAATTTGTGTTTATTGATTAGAATAAAAAAGTCTATTAGTATTTAATTAATTACTTAAGTTAACTCTAAAAAATAATTAATTAAAAAATGAATTTAGGACTTTAAATCACAGATTGATGTGCTAATCATTAGAATGCTGGTTCGTAAGCCACAAAAGATAAAACAAAATATGTCCTGATCTAACGGCAGCTATTATCCAATGTCCGTCGGAACATGAAGAACATATGATGTTTGCCGCTGCATTGCATGGACGTTGATCCATGAAGATGCCGTCCGGAAATTTCATTAATAGATTAAGGAACTAGCTGGTCAAAGCGTTGTAATTCATTACATCAGCAGGCACTGTATCAAACCAGTAACATGGGTTATGTGCTTTAATCCTACATATTACTTCCATAAAAATTAGAAATATATATTAATTTTTAAAATGCTTATTCATCTGAATATTTAGACTATGTTTTCATTTTCACGCTATTTATTGTTTTCAATTTTATAAAATAGTGAAAACCTGTTCTTTTTATATTTTACAAAATATATTTTTCGAAAGGAAAATATTGTATTGAAAATTAAAAATAATCAATATATTATTCTTCATTTGAATGACGGTTTAAATTTAAAAAAATTAATAACAGAGATTAAATAAATTAACAAGGTGAAAATTGAAAAAAATTGAAATTCACATTAATTTATATCCCCAATTAAAAACTCTTTCTCGAATTAAAAGACAAAATAAATAATATTTTAAATTAAAAATGAATGACATCATGAATTAATATGTCAAATATCATTTTAAAATTGTTTCAATTAAAACACTTGTCTACAATTAAAACATAGTTTCCTTTCTTTCTCTTTAATTAATATTTAAAAAGCTTCTAATACATATTATTATATTTAATTTTAAATTTAAACATATAATAAGATATTAACTATAATACTTATAATTTAATTTATAAATAAATTCATTAAAAATTAATTAAAACAGTTCTATGAAAAATCCTAAACCAAACATATTTTTAATTCTCCATTTCTAGAAACAATTGCCAGGAATGACAAATCAAAGGTATTTTCAGTAAATTTAAAAATAATTATTCAAATAAAAAATAAAAACTAAAATTTTTGGATTCTACTGAGTACAGAATTTTGGCCGTGCTGGTTGCTTTTCGCGTACATTTATCCCCATACGGTGACGTTTTACATCTAAAAGTTGGAACAATCAACGGGATATCTCAAGTTTTAACTGTGGATCCGTGGCGTCGCTACCATTATACTCTTCGGCGGAGCCCAGTGCTACGGGGAGATTGAGAAAGACAGAGTGAGAGAATGGCGAACAGAACCAACTTCTACAAAAATCCTTCCTATTCATACAACAAACATTTCAATCTCAATTCCGTAATTCAAAATCTCAGAGGTACCTAATTCATTAAATGGTTTAATAATCATCTGTCGGCTGTTTACAAGTTAATCTATCATTGTTTTGCAATTTAATTGTCAGATTACAATGTCGTCACTGGAAATGCTCCTCCGGCCGAGGAACCAGTCCCTGTCCAGGATAAAACCGTGCAAAGAAAGCGCCGCCGCGAGCGGACTCAATTGCCGATTCAAAACAATGAGATTGAAGCGAAGGATGGGCCTATGTCTCACGAGGAGTATATCAGGAAGAGAAGGTTAATTTAAATGAGATTTTTTTTCTAATTCACTTTTTTCAGCCTTTGGAGTTGTTTTTTAGCTTTTCCTTTTTGTTTGAAATTAATGGAGATTATGAACTAATTATGGGGCTGACAGGAAGGAGGTTGATTCAGCTCAGCCTTACCAGGAATTAAYTGCTGATGTATTGGTATGGAAATATAATGTAGCTTACCTACGACTACGAAATTCGTTAAATTGTTCTCCACTTAATTGGAAACTCTTGCCAAATGCTTACTGGTATCACTACATTACAGGGGACTTCAGATTCTGTTTTGCATTTGGTAGCCTACGAAAGTAAGTTCCCTTCCATTTTTTGGTAATCTGAAAATGATGAGTTTTGATTGTGATGGGCTATTTTATGATTATATGCAATTAGTCCCGTCAAACACGAGTATTTCTTGTATTGTCTGTGGTTTGGTGTTGAGAAGCAAGAGTTTTGATATTTGATCTCTATCCAACTACTATGTGGAACCTTTTGGTCTCTTTTTCCAGCTTTAGTGTTTGATTATATCTTTGCTAATTTCGTTTCTATGCTAAATTTACCCTTTTGGAGATCAAATGAGGAAGAAGCCAGTTTTCCTCACTAATTCAGCTTCTTCCCTTGTCCGACATTATTCCTACTGCAGCATTCTTTTCTTTTCTTTTCTTTCTCTATTTTTCTTTTCAATTTTCTAATTGTTTATGTAGAAACGAGAACACAACTATATGCATGAGGGATATTGACTGGACAAATGATTATATCTTCAGCTTCTGAACTGAGATTGTCTAAGAAAAGAAAGAAAGTTCTGTTCTTGGTTAACATTCCCTGCGGGTTAACACCCCCTCCCCCTCCCCACTCAGGATAAAAAGAAAAAGAAAAAAAAAAAAAAACTTTCAAGTGCAGCTGCTCTGAACTTGGTCTCAACTTTGTTTGCTATTGTGTCATGAAAATGCAGGTGATTCCAGTGAGACGCGTGAAACTGAAGAGAAGCCTAATCCTCCTTGTAGTTCTATTGAGCTACTTGATACATCTGTGGCGAAACCTAATCCTCCCGCATCAGGTTCATTGTTGGATGCCTCCAAGTTTCAGCTTGTTTCATAGTTCGACAGCCTTTGTGATCACATTTGAGATTATGCAAACTCACTTTGTGTAATTTTAGGTCTCTGAAATTACTGTAAGATTAGGTTGACAGAGGGAGTTAAATACAGTGATACTTTGTTTTCTCACGTCTAGTTTCGGAGGAACTTGATGCAACATGGGTTAGGCTAGCAATTCTTTTACAGATCTCTAAGGAACATCATGTACATGAGTTGCTTAGAAATCAGCTGGTATCGGTGGTTATTGTCTTTTCTTATCTTCCTAAATGTAATTGTTGTGGTTTATTTTCTATTTAAGTGTCTACCCTGATATTTAAATCTACATTTGGGCACTTATTAACCCCAACTACATTGCTCTGTGCATTTTCCCTTTGTGTGTTTTTGGGAGAAAAATGCTATTGGTAAAAGTTACTAGTAAAATAGAATACTTCTTTTTGTTTTTTGGAAGTGTTATAGACTGATTTCATTATTTAGTAACTGCTTGGTTCCTCTCCTTTTCCGAGAACACATTCTCTTCTCTTATATACTAGTCAGGATTTAGTAACTGATCGATTCCTTGGTTTTGGAGTCAAGATTGTTGAGTGAATGATGTATATATGTAATCTCTTGAGCTTTTGTTCTTCTTCTTCTTCTTTCTTATAGCTTGCTTAATTTGTTTTAGCTAGCAGAGATGAAGTTGATAGAGTTAAGAGCCAATCTGAACAGAGATATCCTATCCCTGGTGAACCTATTTGTGTTGTTTGTGGGAAGTATGGGGAGTACATATTGGATGAGGTGGGGATTTCATCTGTTTATTTACCTTTCTACTCTTTTTATTCACTGTATTTTTTTCCCTTAACCTACCTAGTGATCTGATCTAGTGGATCTGTAGACAGACGATGACATATGCAGCATGGATTGCAAATCTGAGCTTCTGCAAAATCTTAACCTGCAAGAGGTGTTTCCTGCCCTTCCTTTGTAGTTAAGATGATTCTTGCTCCAATTTTTCACTTTTCTTAAAATTATTGCAGGTTCCCTCAAGCACTAGAATCTGCATCGGTCCCTTCTTGAAAGGTAACTCCTCTTTGGAAGTACCTGAATCTGGTGGGGACACTTGGGATTATGGCCGTAATTGCTGGTCCAAGAAGAGATCTAGTCTCTGCACTTATGAATGGTACATCAGAGTTTTAATTGATCCTGATTTGAGATAAAAGAATTGTTGATGGGTGTCCATAGGAAAGAAATAGTTTGGAGCTGTCAGAGATGTTATCTCTATGACATACTTATTCACTTCCGAAGATATTAGCGTAATCGCTATTTTCTTCTTGTAGCTGGAAATGCCGAAGGCCTGGGCACCTTGCTGAAGATTGTCTGGTGACGACATCTAAATATCAATCCCCTTTATCTGTTGAGGCATGTAACAAGGTACCGCTGTCTTTCAGCTTTATTGAATATTCTGCAGTTGACATGCTAGTTACTGCCTCTAGCTGTCATACTCTATTGCAGCTAATAGCAAGTTATTTCTTGAACAGGTGTCATTTGCTGAAAATAAATCCAGTTCAATATCCAGAGATCTTCTTGAATTATACAAAAGGTTTCATGATTTCTGTCAGATTTCTTATCTCCTCTCTAGTCTTTGTCTTGCACCCTTCCTTCCATCCGCTAGGGTCCCTTTCCTTTTTTCCTTTGGGATTTTCTGGAAGTAGGGGTGGCTTGTGGAATGGTTTGAAGAGTATATCTAGTAAGAATCTTATAATGCAAATTGTTTTTGTCAACATAATGATTTCTTTATTTCTTGAAAAAAACATGTAATGCATGTTATTTTCTTTGACAGCTACAAAGAGGTTTACTGTCTGCTCTAGCCCATTACAGCCTCTGTATTTAATAAAGGAAAACTTGTACTTCAAACAATATGAATTAAAAAAACAGTGTGCAAAGGCACATACCATATGGCAAGTCTAGGAATATTATATTAAAGGTGGTATGCATGATTATCTGCAAAAATAGTTTTAACACTTGCTATTTCAAATGCTTTACTGAAATGCTCTTGGTTGACATCAAATGCCTATCTTTATAGCTAGGATTTGTTTGATTCTGTACACTATTAACTTCATAATACCATAAGCTGTTAAAACACCCATGGATGCGGTGTTCGCCTTGTTTAATTTTTTAACTGTAAATCCGACTTATAATCTAGAACAAGTTCTTTCACTTCTTGGAGAATTTACATGGTTAATGAATATGTATCACTATCAGATACTGGCATTTGGATGATTAATATACTAGGATAGAATTTAGTCACTACTTGTTTGCATTCTTACTTTTCTGATCTCTCATAATTTGCAGATGTCATCACATTGGCCAAAACCTATCAACTGCAAAGTGCGGTGTTTGCCGAATGTCAACAAGTTTAGCTACATGTCTGAACTGCAGCAATACCTTTTGCGACAGGCATGCAGAGTCATTTGTAAACTAATTGCTTTAGCATTATCTGTTCGGTAACATAATTTTACTTATTGGGGAAGATATTCCACATGTTCTATTTGTTCGATGCACGTTATTTGCCATGCTTTTCCAGTATTTGCTCCCTTTTGCCTTCTTTTAAGTATGTAATTTTATTGGACATAAAATACCAGAAGGAGAGACCTGTCTTACTAACTTGCAGAAACTTGGTGATTTGGATTTTTCTTTTGTTATTGGGGGGAAAACTTGAGGCAATCTATTCTGATGCATGAAAATACTTGAGAAAATTAATGATGTATATTATTTTGGTGCCCCATCCTATAGCATTAGTAATGAGAAAGTGGAACAGATATTTCTTTCTTTGAGTAATAGTGTGGAATAAATTTTCCTTCGTTCCCCTCATATCATTGACTGTGAACATCTTAAACAAAGTAGCATGACCATTTTAGTGAACTTCATCATTATGGATGTAATAGTTTTTGGCATATGATATGATCGAGTTAAATCTTCGAAGTTGGCCGTGCTGAATTGGAAATGTTGGTCATCTTAAACAAAGTAGCATGACCATTTTAATGAACTTAATCATTATGGATGTAATAGTTTTTGGCATATGATATGATCGAGTTAAATTTTCGAAGTTGGCCGCTAAATGGGAAATGTTGGTTTATATAATTCTCAGTGCAGGTCATTTGAGGCAACACATTCGGGCACACAGCTCTCATGGGCAATATTATTCCTTTAAGCTGAAGCGTTTGGTAAGGGTTCATTTTGCATTCTTTAGTCTACTTCTATTTCTCCATGGAGCTTCAGAGATTGAACCTGCAATAGATTGTGGTCTTTCTGGAAGTAATTACTGTGCGACAAGGAACCCAAGCAGCAACACTATCAAGCTGACATTTTGTCTATATTATTCTTGAAAGAATGTTGGCCAGGAATCAATGTCAATATCCTTACGAGCTGAATAAGCTTCATTCAATAAGCTGAGTTGCGCCAATGATGAGATTTGCGTTCTTCCCATTTTTATGAAATTCCTATAGTTTTGAAAACTACCATTCGTGTTTCTTGCTTAATTTAATTTTATGTTCTATAGTTTGAGATATTGAGCTTGTTCTTTCCTTTCATGCCTGATTATGCTGACCTGCATTGATACAGGTCAAATGCTGCAAATCAACGTGCAAGGTGACTGACATCAAGGATCTTTTAGCCTGTCATTATTGCTTCAGCAAAGCTTTTGACAAGTTCTATGATATGAACAGTGCAACATGGTACGTTTTTATAGAAGACTGTCAAAAATTGGACCCATACAGCTTTATGTGAAGAGAAACTAGAATATATATATATTTGTGCTCTTAACTGTAGTTAGATTATTTACTACCATATATAAACACATTCCTAAATATATAACTGAATTTGATGCTTGAAATCTTAGATAGATGTAGAAATAAACTTGGCAGAAGATGCCCTATGTTTCTTGCATGGTAGAATTTTTTGTATTTTGTCATTGTATGTGGGATGATGGTGGAATTTGAGAATTCTTAAATTGGAGGGAGGAGAAATAGTGAGAGAAGCTGATCACCTGCACGGACACTACTGAGGAAATTATTGGAGAGAGAGGAAAGATTATAAAAAGATCCCAAAATGTTATGCTTGCTTCAAAAGTTGAGGGAGGGAAGGGATGTGTTGGCCATTGGTACTTGGAAGATTTATGTGTTGGGTAGTTCAGAAAGACTCATGAAGTTGGCTTTTTGCAGCAAATGTCAAGTTTTGCGTCAATGTTTGCATTTAAAATCTTGGTCTGATGTTTTTAGCTCTCTTAGAACCAAGGCACTTATTAGTTTCTTCATATGAGGTTTGCTTGTTCAAAATGATGGAGCATAGATCATATTAACTGATCCTAATACATGGAGCATATGCTTGCAGGAATGCTGCTGGGCTTTCTATTATCTGGGGTTCCATCTGTTGTGAGGATCATTTTGAATGGTAAGGATGCACTTCCTTGTATATTTAAATATTTGTAACTATCCTAGCTTAAGCATGAGCTTCTAATTGTCCAGGCACAGAATAAATTGCTCAAGTGCAAATGTTGAAGACAGCGCCTATATCATCAAGAATCATGTCCAAGATCAGAATCGCGCTCAATTAAGTGACTTGATCTTCTGAAGCGGTACCAGAGTAGGAGCTATATGTGCTAGATAACCTCGAGGTTATGGTTTGCACAAGCTGCTATGTTGGGATTCTCTATCATATTGTACTTGGCATTTTCAAGTTAATGCAATGAACGCGCATATGATTTGCAATAGGTTTCAGAGGCCAGCTGCAATGGTGGCGAAGTGGAGCTGTCAAAAATTCTCAATAGGAATTTCGTAGGGCAACGAATAAGAGTTTTTAGTGGGTTTTGAAACGAGGAGTTCGTACGTCCATCTGGTTATTATTGAGAGAGCCCTCCGKTAGGTGTGCAGTATTGCATCTGAATTCAACATTCCCTCCTTCGGGAGTCTTTTCTAGGATTCTTCACGTTGTTTCATACTTTTCTCTATGGAAAATTCCTTTTAGTTTTGTGTGAGAGATTCGATTGAAATATATATCTAGGCATACATATTGACTAATTCAATTGCTATCGGTGTCACATTGCTAGCATTCTGTCGCATATGTGATTAACACTCATAAAGTTTTGACTTTATCCTCGATCCAATTTGTCAAAATCATTTGTGTTTGTGTCAAGATCCAAATTATATTTTTAGCACACTAATACTATGTAGGTGGGTTATAGTTCAAAAAATCTGAAGGTTCCTAATTTTTATGATATATATATATATATGACCTTCAACTATCTTCTAATTATTTATAAAATTGGCGTTCTTCTAAGTTTATAACCTTTTAAGCTCTTAAAAAAAGTATTTTTACGCTGCTGAGAAAATAATTTTTTTGAAAAACTTATTAAATTAATATGATATTTTTTTTAAATTGCATCAATAAGAAAAAAACAGTTTAAGAAAAGATACTCCGTTGCTTTTTAAAGAAAAAATTATAGCTAATATATAATTTGAAAAAGTAATTAAAAATAACTTAAAATAACTTTTGATTTAAAAAAATTAAATTAACTCATCTATATTTATATTATATTAAAATGTTAAAATCATTGGAATTATTTTTAAATAATTTTTTTCCTTTACTATTTAAACATTATCAATAATAATCTTACTTTACGTAGAATATGGACTATTCATTTTCTATATATTAAATACAGTATTTTAATAAGTTAATTTCAAAATTTATAAAAGAATCTATTATTTGACATATGTTTACAATAGAAATAAAAAGATGCAAAAAAAATGATAAATAATTTTGAGTAATACTTTCTTATGCATTTGTACATATAATTTCATTATAACTAAATGAATTACGTATAATAAAAATAAATAAAAAATAATTTTACATGAAAAATAATATACAATTCAATAGATAGTAATTCTATAATCATCAAACGTGCATAGAATGTCATACTAAAATTTTAAAATAATTTAAAATTAAAAAATAACATAATTCTAAAATGATAATCAAGTCTCAACTCACATGCATTGAACTTACGGTAATAGAATAATACAAGAAATAATATATATATAATAAATATATTTACATTGTATTCCTAGGACGGGATACGCTTTTTCATTTTCCTCAAAACTATGCTTTTCATATTCAATTTCCTAACTATTTTAGAAGCTTGATTAAAATCAAAATTAGAATTACTATCAATCAAATGAAATTGTATTTCAATTTCTCATTTATATGTAGTTCTTTGAAATTATATAATATAGCTACAAGAATTATTTGTGTGAATGAATATTATTTATATATATTTAAAATATTTATTTGATAAATTAATAATACAAAAATTATGTATATGATAAAAAAAACACTAGTTATATAAGGGGAGGAGGATAGGGCTGAGCAATTGAGACTGCAATGGACAAACCGCTTTGTTGGGCCACAATGTAGTAATGAGGCCTTGACATTGGACACTCAAAGTGCCATACTTTGGGCTCGTCAATGACAAACCCCAAGCTATAAACCGTTCTAATTGTCATCGCCCTCAATCGAAAAACCAACCCTATAAATCAAGTTGGGGTTCCGTTTGATTTGATCAAATTCCACCAAGAATCTCTTCAACTTCTTGTCAAATTCGAACAAAGAACCATGGGAGGTCACGGCGGTCTCAATATTCTCCCTCAGAAGCGATGGAATGTTTACAATTACGACAACCGTGAAAAGGTCCGGCAGGATGAGGAAGCAGCTGCAAAGGAAGAGCAGCTGAAACGCGAGCAATCTCGCAAGAGAGACGCTGAGTTTCGCCTTGAAAAGCTCCGCCAAGCTCGCGGCTTATCTACTACATCAACCTCTACGCCGGGCCAAGCCGAAGCCCAAGTCGGTAAGCCATCGTCCCCGGAAGCATTGAAATCGGAGAGTGATTCTAGACATATCAATTTATTCGAAGGAATTAGGATTTTCGATCCTATTACTGAAGTTAGAGATGAGAAAAGGGAAAAGAATAAAAAAATGAAAAAGGACGAGGCACCTCGGATTGTGACTGCGGAGGATGAGAAGTATAGGTTAGGATATGGTGTGGCTGGGAAAGGTGTGAAATTGCCGTGGTACATGGCTAAGCTGCACAGCGATGATGCCGATGAAAAGAACGATTCTGATGATGATGATTCTGTTGGTGAATTAGAATTTGGAAGAAGGAAACATAATCCTTGCGGTGCTAGTAATGAGCCAAAGAAGAAGAAGACCTTGCAGGAGTTGAGGGAGGAGAGGTTGAAGAGAGAGAGGAAGGAAAAGGACAGGGAAAAAGCTTTGCTCATGGGCAAGTCACGGAGAGATGGAGGCTTTTCATTGCGGAGATGAGGTTAGCATGATATATTGAAAGTATTGGTTGCTGTATGAGTATGACAGCTCACTAGCTGATGCAATGGACTTCAGTGTTGGTTTGTTTGACGTTGAATTGATACAAAGAATTAGTAAGTTCCGAGCTCTTCAATTCTCACAGATCTTAAGTGCAAATGATGGAGAGAAGTACTTCTTAATGACAATTGTATTCACTTTGTTAGTGATGTCAGTTGATTTGTATGTTAGGTGGTTCTTAATGCTTTTTAATCYATAATGATATATGGCTTCGTAAATATTGTTATTTCATTGTTACCATTCGAAAATTCATGATATCTTTCAGATTGGATGGTGAAATTATGTGGAATTAACCGACTAACCTCAAAACAGGGGTCAAAAGCTAGGATGTTGCTTTAGGAAAACTGTATAATAGCTTTAAAGATCCGTTACTAAATTGTTAGTGTCATATGGTTCAGTGAGGCTCATTTTAACTACATGCTGAATGTTGATGGACATTGATGTTGAATTCTTTCTGGGTTAAGGCATAGTAAGGTGGCATGCATGTTCTATTCATACTTTGGTTCAGATCATCCTCTAGATTCTACTGGTTAAAGTTCTTCTGCAGCCAAGAATCCTCTTCCGGAGGAAAATTGCTTTCCAGGTCTTCAACTCTGAAGCCGTACAATTTTTGTACGACCAAATCCCAATTATATATCCCACCAAATGTCATTTCTTTTCTATTATAACATTACAAAACTCAAATAGGACTGATTTGAAACAGTTTCTGTTTTTGAGGGATTGCAGGTCCTGCCTTAAATTAAGGAATGTTCTGAATGATTGTTGTGTGTTTCAACATTTATTTTGTTGATTGTGCAAATGAAAGTAATAGTGTTTGTAACACTTGCGTATCTGTTCATGAATGCTGACACCATTATTGGTGTGCCCAAAAACTGCTCTTCTTTGATTGCAATCAGTTGAGGTCCACATAAAATCAAGGAATGATCGATTGAATTGTTTGATGTCATTGCTTTTATTTGGGACCATTCTCAATTCTAGATTTGAGGTTGATGAAATGACCATGTTTGTTTTTAACTTGTAGGAGGCAGAAAACCTATAATATGTTTGCCCTCGTTGTGTTTCAGCTCAGTGTACTTGTGTTAAGAGTTAAAAGTTTGAATGGTTTACCAGTATGGTGAGATGTGAATGGTGGACAACTATGGAAGCATTCTGGTAAAAGAGAAGCGTTCTTATTTAGGTAGTCTTTTGTTGGTGCAAGCCAATCATAAATTCTAAAGAGTTATTATTGGGTGGGGTATTTTCTTCTGTGCAATACTCTCCTGCAATAGCTCTAATTGTTAATGAGACTTCTGGTTTCCAGTGAAGTCATCATTTGTACTTTTGGTACTGTATAAGAATTAAGAAGACGTGGAGGCAACAGAAAAGGCTTCAAATTGCTGTGTAATGATGTTGCAATGATCACTCTGCTGCTCAAATTCTTTCTGGGTTCAGATAGGAGGCATTTCTTGTTAATTGGTGTATTTTTACAAGGAGACAAAGAAGATGAAGGCAATAGGAGAATGCTTGTAAAGCATTTGCAGCTGCTAACATGTCTGTTGGATGCTGGTGTAAAATCATTTGGAGTTTTTCACGTAAAAGTACATTATTATATTAAAACCAAAAGAGAAATGGAGTATTTCAGCATTTCACAAATAGGTCAGCCAGATAATATTGCACCAGCAATTTATGTAGTGTTGTTTCTTGCAGTTGTTGGTCATTGGTTCTGCCAATGTAGTCTTTTCTTGTTCCTTCCACATTCTGAAGTTCTCTGTATTGCTAGTTGAACGTTCAAGATCTTCATACCTGCTACAAAATTCTGTCTCTGGAGCAAATAATTGCACTCGGGATATCAAATTACATTGCAAGTAACCGTTAGATTAGTATGTTGGTGTGGTTGCTTGAGTGTGCATGGGGTGGACCATAATAGGGATAGTTATGGGAGCTTAATAAATTTGATTAGCTTAGCTGGTAGCGTTTTAACAATGGTTCCCCTATCTGCTTCTGGTGGAAGTAAAACAGGTTGGACAAACATACATATAGTTAAACCTTAATGTCTGCTCCGATAAAGTAGAAAATTATATTCTCCATACATATCATTCATGTCATTARTGAACTCTGTGTTTTCCCCCTTATCTACTTCAAATATAATATGAAGCCATTGAGTGGAGTACTACGGAGACGAATCTTTTTCTGATGTCCATAGCATGCTAACATTCAATCTGCCAAGGAGCATAATACAGTATGAAGAAGCCAGTGCCTCTTCATTGAAGAAACTTCTTCTCACGAGACGTTTACATGATAAAGAGCAGATTGAGTAACTACAACTTAAACCAATTTTCCTCTGTTGTGATCAGCAATGGTGAAACTTGGAGAACGATCTCTTCTACTTGTTGCAAATTTATCACTTCCTTCGGTATGTGGAATCTATATTCTTTACCGCGTGAAATCTGAAATCCGATGATCATTTCTTGTTTCAACGTAGTTGAAGCATAAATCTTTATAGTTCTATTGAAAATTGGACATAGATATGTGAGCGTATGATCTTTTACCAGTTCTCATCAGAGTTCTTTGCATTAGGTTCTTGAAGTACTGAGAAAACTGGGTAATAAGTATATAATTAAATTTGTGGTAACCTCCTCAGTTTCAGGTTGTAGTACTGAAGGTGAACCTGGGATGTGCTTACTGCAGATGGAGAGTTTCCCAACTTATTTCAAAGATCAGTGGCAAGTCTTCTTCATTCTTTGTTTTGTTTTGTGTTTTTTTAATTGTTTTTTCGATTTCTTAAGATTAATTTGCTAGCTCAACAGAGGAAAAGATAAGAACCCTTCCGAGAGAGATCAAATACAGATAGAGTAATTAGTCTACACCAGAAACTTTGCAGGATTGAGAGAATACACCGTAGATGTTTGCAATAAAGAAGTGATCGCAAGGGGTGGTCTCAAATTTCATGCCAAAGTCTGAGAAATTGATCAAAGACCAATATGCCGAAACATGAAAGTTCACATTCTGCATTAGATGCTGCAATATCTTTAAAGCTAGAATAGGGAAGCAGTGAAAGCATCATCCGTTGTTTTTAATTATCATATTTATTGTTTCAGATGTACCTAGATTATTTGGAGACGAAGACGAAAGTTGGAGTTTTCTTGTTACGAGGTGTGAAGAAATGTTTAAGTTAACTAAACATCGAGCCACAATCTGAACAGATAATAATCCACAACTAAATCCGTATAATGCTATATTGGGTAGAAAAGGGTGAAAACAGAATACTTATTTAGAACTAAGAAGCAAATTTTGAGCCAAATGGGGGTCGGAGGCCGCACAGGGGAGTCACCATCTCAGTGCGTTATACATTTTAAAGGAAACACTGACGCAACGAAAGTGTCCGAGAAGAAAAAATTACCTAATTCTTTAGTCAGACCAATATCCGATCACAGAGGACCTGAGAAATCCCAGAACATGATCGTTCTCTTCTGCATTTCATGTCTCACCCACCATAAAGAATGCTGTTTTCTACTGTATTATTATCACTAATGACTTAGACACTTAAGAGGAAATCGCCAACGCAGATTGAAAAAAAGAACATGTATTCCTTATTAGTGAAAGATAAAATAGGATATCATGAGATCTTTGGCCTGGATTTAGCCTCAGAAAACATGGAATAACCACGAGGACTTTTTTCCCGCAAACGTGGAAAGGACAATGATATTCACATTGACGAATTAAGATTAACCTTATATAGTTTAAAATTTTCTTTAGGTTTCAAAGTACAGCTAAATTTAAATATTATAGCCTCATTCTTATGTGATTAAGAGGATATTTTTTATATTAGAGTATGTAATATGGAATTGGGTACAAGAAAACTTGTGTCGATATAAATTCTAAAAGAATTGTTAGATTGTTAGTCATTAGAATACTTTCGATGTTAATATTGGAAAGAAAATACTCTTAACTTGTTTGAGGTATCCTCTTTTGATTTAAAAAATTGAGTTAATATTTTTTTGGAATACTTTGAGGGTTGACCATGATAATTATATCGTTGCCCTCAAACGATATTTGCTGCCACCAGGGTAAGTACTTGAAGGAAACACTAGCCAGTAGTTTGTAGGAGTTATCAAACCTATGAATTCAAGTCCAAACCAAGCAATTTGAACTCGAATGAAACTAAGAAACACTTGTAAAATCTAATTTGAGCTTTGGTAGTTTGATGCAAAGAGATGAACATTATATATCGTAAAAATTGGTTTTTCTTCCAACATGAAAACATCCACTAATTATAGAATGTCAAGTCTTGATCATTAAAAGGTACAAGAATAAGATGAAGGTGCATAAATCTCTTYAAAAGAAGGTATCTCATAATGTATATTGAACAATTTACTTTTATAATTTTTACATGTATAGTTACAACATTCTATATAGGATTCTTGTGGTCTTCTTGCTCCTTGAGAGAAACTTTGAGGCCAATGAATTCACCATCTTTCAGTACTCAAAAGTCACAATCCAATATTCAATTATGAATTGTTTCATAAATTCATTCATGTATCAAAATCACAACTTATTATATTAATTGAACAATTCACAACACCTATTAATATCTGCATGAATTCGAAATTAAGTGAATGCTGACATTTGTTTCAAGAATGAATTCATTTTTTAATATCCTTCCAAATAAAGGCAGTGTTGAAGTTTTATGTCATATTAACATCTTAGAATTATTAAATTCTTCATATATTAAAAAATATAAAAAGGGCTTCTTCATGGTCCATTATTCTATAGTGGTTGAAAATTATTGCAACATCATAATATCTTGTCTTCTTTTTTTCTCTCCTTCCTCCAAAATTTTATCTTCTGAGATGGAAAAAATGCTAACGAAAGAAATCCCACATAAAATAAGAAATATACCAAAGAGAAGGATGGACCAGAAATTTAATTTTGGGGGGTTGAAAGTAGATAATCCAAATATTATAGACGAAATGATACTTTTTTTGGATAAAATTTCTATATAAATTTTAAAACTATTAGCACTATATAAGATTTAAAAATAATTGTTAGGTGAAAGAAAAAAACCCCAATATTTTCTTTCTGAAGCCAAATCATGCAAATTACAAACTACTTCAATTAGATTTTGTATCTCAGCCTGTATAAACTTCATATAGCAGATATGGAAGTTGGAACCAACAATGTGCTAGGAGAATATGTATCCCAGCCTCCCAAGAGAAATAAGAAAACCAACTACAAGTTTTGCATTCTTTTACAAAATAAAAAGAAAATGAATTGTATGAGTATACTAATAAGAATGATATGTGTATTATATTTGTTTTACTTCAATATATATAAGTTTGCATTATTTAGGCAAAGATATAATGGATATCATCTTTGACGAATATTTTTTGGTAATTTTGGTGCAATTTGGCACTGCCAATCAATAGTCACTTCGAAGATAAAAAGTTTTGAAGATTGCGTTTCACAAAAAACTTCAGAAAAAACCTATAGCTCCATATTCAACCGTGTTCGTCATCCTCCTGATTGATTCAGCACTGTAATTGATCAATCGAGTTTTTAACTTGGAATGCGTCTTTCCTCTCTTCCTTATTCACTCTAGACACAATTACCTCCAGAACTCTAGTTTTCATCTCAGCCTTGATCCCATCTGTCTTGTACAAATTTGTGGGCAAATCAAGGCAGCTCAAGTACCTCATTCCATATTTTTCATCCTTGGATTCTTTCTCGCCTTTGCCTTGATCACCAAAATGTTCTGCATCACGCGTACTTGCACATCTCCCTTGTCAAATCCAGGCATATCCATCCGCATGTACAGAGCATTGTCATTCTCTGTCACATTCAAGACTCTCTCAGCCTCCATTGGGTTTTGCATGAAATGATCCAACTTGTTAAACAGTTTGCTAACGTGCATTGGTGGAAAGAATGGAACATGAAACTCTGCAGATATAGACAGAAGTCAGATATTAGTCAACATTTTCCACCATTGCTCAAGACAAGCAAGTGAATTTAAAATCAAAATTGGAAAGTTTTATAGTACAACATACGTGAACATACGCTGGGAGATTCAAATACATACGGGAAAAGGAAGAATTAAAGTTTTCAATTAACCTTGAAAATTCATGCAAAATAACACGATAAACGAGCTTTTTGAATTACTGGAGGAGCCATGGAAACTATATTGAAGTAGTTATGAACTCAATACAATTTTTTACATATAGTCACGTGGAAACTGCAACTGGAATACTCGTACGAGCAAAGGAAGAATGGTCCTACATTTTGATTCTGCAACTGGAATATTCCGACTTGGAGGAAGAATAAAGAAGTATATGCTACCCTATGAAGAAAGGAAATGAATCACGTCGGCAAGAAACATGATCGCGGCCGTCAACGTTAACATTCCGAACATCGTCATGACATGTAGTAATCTGAGTACCAGTGTTGACCACCGAGGGTGCGGCGGTAAGCGGACGAAGGGAGTTTTCACTGAAGTGGTGATGCAATGGTAACCCATCGAACAACAAGTGATAAAACCATGTTTGAGTTGGGCTTTAGAAGAAGATGATAGTTTCCATGAATATGAACTCACAGATGCCAATGTCGTGGTGTTCGAATGGTTATTACAGACCTCGTAACATACTTCTAACATGAGTTATCTAATTCTTTTTTCTATTTTTTTAAATCATAATATCAAATTCTAATCAACTAAGTCATGTAAATAAACAAATATTAGGGAATGTAGAAAATGTAGAGTCCATGCTTATTGTTTAAGATTAATAAAGAGATTTCTTGACTGATTCAGAAAAAAGAAAAAGAAAAGAGAATAAGCAAAATCTGAAGTATTATAATTCCTATATCAAAATGAATCCTAGAGGACTAGTACAAGATGTTCGGACTATAATAGATTTTAAAAGAAAAAGAAAAATTTTATTTTAATTCATCATATTTTTCCTCGACTTATGATGTTCATTTTCCTATTTAAAGAACTTCAAGAGGATAATTTCCTTTTCAAGATCCTTTTAAATAAAAAACCACTAATATTGAGAACTAAACTCAGTTGGTGTGAGTGGTTCGGCACTCTCATCTTTTAGGAGAGGTCAAAGGTGCAAGTATTGCAAACCATAACTAGTTTTTTAAGAGGACACAGTAAACTTGGGCATAGTTTGCTTATAATATCCTAATCTTGTGGCTTAGTTACATAAATCATACATCTTCAATTAAGGGAGATTGAAGTAGACAAGTCGGTTAGATGACATCTATAAATCAGAAGATCTTCAATTAAGGGAGATCAAGGTAGACAAGACTTGTCTTGTCGGTTCGATGACATTGTTGATTCAATTAACTGATCCAGACTCATTTCCATACTCTACCCGGACCTTCACATCACAACCCAAGCATCTCCATTCTCATGCAAAGATTCCTCCTTACTTTCTTAGCCTCATATGCCTCTCATGGTCCTCTTTTGTTTTTTTTTTTTTTTTTAATTATTGCACTTAAGTTGTTAGCCAATTAGGTGTTGGCTAACAACTTAAGGAAGAATTGGAACGACCGAGAGGGAGCAAGAAGATGTTGTTGATGAAAGAAAACATAATTATCATTGCACTTATGTTGTTAGCCAATTAGCCAGGACAACTAGAATTACATCCTTTGGTGATGAGGTCGTTCATTGTACATCATTGAATAAATCACAACCATGATTAGCAAGTAGATGTATTGGAACATTATTTTGACGCTTTACATGAAAGAATCCTTTAGAACCATTTTGCATGGCTCTGGATCTAATTTCCTTCAACAATGCACTCAAGTGTAAAAGATTTGGTCCTTGGCGATGAAACTTTCGAATAGTTGTCAAACAATCTAATTCAATGACATAATCATCTAAGTTTAGCTCATCTGCTATTTCAATACCTTTTTAGATGGCTAGAATCTCTTCATGTTCGGCTCTACTATCTTAGTTGAATTAATGGTCCGCGTTTGCTGTAGTAATCTCTCTTGAAGAGTCTCTTATAAGAAGTCTATATCCAGCCTTGTTCTGTTTCAAAGCCCCATCACATTAATTCTTAAATAGGAGCCTGAAGGTGGCGTCCACTTAACTGAAGAAATCTCAGTAGGCATCAATAGCGTAGGATCACCACGTATGGCAGTTGATATTCTTGGAGATATTGAGTCACAAAGCTGATTGTTTCTTCATCAATAATCAAATTATTGTGAAAAACTTTGTGATTTTTCGCGTACCGAATAGCCCAAAAATCCGCTTCATCAATTGTCATCATTCAAGGGTATAGGATAACCTTAATGATCTCTTCCTTAAGGGATGTTGATTATTTACTTGCCCAGTGTATGTTTATTGCAGATTTTTTTCAAATCCTGCATGCATGTGAAAAATAAACGAGTCTCAAATTCAATATCTTCAAAGTATAATGGACAATGTAGGGATTGGAGTTGAAWACATCTCGAGAGGCCTTCTTTGTTGGGATACAATTGTGACACAACTTCCACAACCAAATTAGTACCTTGGGAGGGAGTTTCATTTTTCAAATTCGGACCCGAAATTTGTTGTATTAAGACAAGAAGATGAATGAATACTTGTGTCTCAAGCACATCGTTTCATGAAGCTCATACCCAATATATATGCTAATCTAATAGAWWAGAATCTAGATTTTTCATAATGCCATATAATAGTATCTGAGCATGGTTGAGTAGGTAGGGGCATATTAACAATGGCATCAACGTCACTTTGGGAGAATAATTCATTAAACAATCATTTGTTACATCTCTGGGATTTGGTTCAATAAGAGGACCGACCGATAGCAATGGAGAAATATGTTTTTTAACTTCAAGGATCCTAAAAGAATATAGGATAAGCACCCATGGATGTTGCAAYATAGTTATGCTTTGACCGTCTCCCACTATCCAACGCAGACCTTGATTGAGTAGATTTCTTGCCTCCCAAATACTTTTACATGTGTAGTATACCCCCTTGCCAAGCTTAGCTCTCAAAAATTCTGTTTGTGAGAAATATTTAGCCTTTACGATGCCACTAACTGGCAAATAAGGGTATTTAAGCAGCGGCCAACCTTGTTTAACTGTTAGGGCAAAGTTGAAAATTTCCAATTGGTGGAATCCTAGCGCACCATCTTTCTTTTGTATGATAGATTCCCAACTCTTCCAATATATATCCCTTTGATTATCTTCTATCCCCCACCAAATCTAGCAATCATGCTAGTGATTTCTTTGCATAGATTTGTTGTTCGAAGAAAACATGGCATCGCATAAGTGGGAATGACTTGTAAAGCAAATTTGATCAATGTAGCCTTGGCAGCTTGGGGCCAGAAGTTTCTCCTTCCAATCGTGAACCTTTTTCCAAACATGATCACAAATATATCCCAAAGTTTCCTTTTTAGATCAACTAATGAGAAAAGGTAATCTCAGTTACTTACCCTGTGGTTCAACTTCATTAATCTGGAAATCCTCGCAAATCTCCTTTCTTAATTTGAAATATGTTGGTTTTCCAAAAATGATGGCTGACTTTTGTAAATTGATTTCTTGTCTGAAAGAATGGCTGACTTCTGTAAATTAATTTCTTGTATGAAAGCCATTCGATAACTTAGAAGAATATCCTTAGCATTGCGGTTGTTTTACACTGATTCCTTCAATAATAATAAGTTGTCGTCCGCATATAAAAGATCAGTGAGCTCTGGACCTCCATGTCCCATCTTGATTCCCTTGAGCAATCCTTGATATATTTGCCCGTGCAATTAAGGATGATAAGTAATTCAATACATATTTCAAACAAAAAAGGTGATGAAGGATTACCTTATCTCAATCCTTGAGTAGGCCTAATCACTTCGGTTGGGGAGCCATTGAAAAGTGCATAAAAAGAAACAGTAGTGACACGTTTCATGATGATCCTTATCATAGCATTTGGGAATCCTAGTTTTTGCCTAATTTGTAAAAGATAATCTCATTCTACTCTATCATATGCTTTGCTAGTATCCAACTTCAAAGCCATTGATAGGGTATTGTAGGATTTTTTAAGCCAATGATAGGCCTCAAATGCAACAATAACGTTATAGTATTCAACCTGCCCAGTACAAAGGCACTTTGAGCAAGACTGATAATCCGAGGTAAGCATAGCTTTATACGATTTTCAATGGTTTTAAATACTAACTTGTAAATCACATTGCATAAGATGATGAGGCAGAAGTCAGCCACACGCATTTGATTTTTAATTTTAGGGATGAGAGCTAGATAGGTGCTATTGATGCTCACGAAGTCACTATCACCGCGAAGCAGTTGAGTACCATTTCCATTACCAATAATTAGCCAAAAATGTGGAAGATGTATGCATGATATCCATCTAGTCCAGGCGCCTTTGTAGTGTTTAGGGATTTAAGCAATTGCATCACCACTTCTGATGTGTAAGGTTTTGCTAGCATTTCCTTATTTGTAGCATCCGGTGGGCTAAATGCAGSATTGGCTATAAGTTGATCTATCTTTCTTGAATTTGTAGTGGCTATAAAAGGTTTCTAGAAATAAGTAACTACAATCTTTTTCATGTGTATAGAAAATCCCTTGATCATCACATAGTTGCTCAATCTTATTCCTTCTTTGTCTTTGGTTATCATGATGGTGAAAGTACTTCGTATTTCTATCGCCCATGACGAAGCTAGTTTGTTCGCGATCTTCCACGCTTGGTTAATTTCGTCCTTCGATGCCCTTTGATCAATAAGTCATTGAAGGTTCATCTCTATTTGGCGGATCTCGAAAAGGAAGATAGTCATATTTGGATTTACTCAAGTTAATGAAAGCCTCTGGATATCAGACAGATTGGATAGAAGCGGTCTGGTTGGATTCTGATTAGATTCTATAATCTCTTTGCAATTCTCATCTTGAATCCAATAGGTTTCAAAAAGGAAGACGCATCTTTGGAGAGTGGAAATATGTCTAATCCGAGCTAGTGAAGATTAAAGGTACATGGTTTGAATGSTAGGGGGTCCAGGCTAACTGTGTCTAGGAAGAACAGTTCTTTCCAGGCATCATTTGCTAAAGCTCAATCAAGAGGGAACCAAACTCGAGCATTTCCTTCCTTTCCATGACATCAAATGTATTGTGCTCCCTTATAACCCAAATAAGGCAAATTTAATTAATCGCGCACCTCCCGGAAGGCTGCCATTGTGGAGGACAATGATCAAGACTTCTTGCTTGTCCATGAAAAAGAAAATTTCATTAAAGTCACTTCCACATAGCCATGGAAGTTTTSTACCACTACCAATTCGATTTTAGAGGTTCCAAATTTCAACACATTTTGAGCAAATAGGCTGACCATAAACTCCGGTAAAGTACCGTAATGTAGCACCATGTTCATCATCAACTTTTATATCAATACAATTAAAGGAATATTTTTGCAAAACAACATTAATGTCTGATTTCCATAGTAAGGCAAGAAACCCTCCTACAAATACACATTTCCATACCCCAACCATCTAGCTAGGGATGTAAATTTGCTTCATGTTAACTTAGTTTCACACCCAAAAAAAAATAATGGTGGGATCTTATAAACGGGTTATCTGTTGAAGAGATTGAATGCTCGAGGGTTCCAAGCCCTTGGCAATTCCACATTAGAAGTTTCATGCCCAGGAGACACTACTGTAAATAAAGAGAAATGGTCATCATGAGCTTCAGCGTGTGCTTTGATCAAATTTCTAGCTTGCACGTCGTTTGATCATCCTGTTTCTATGTTGCACGAATGATGTTTGATCTTCCTGAGTCTGCATGCAACCAAAATCCATAGGTAAATTATCTTCTTTCMTCTACTATTACCGGTCTACCTGAAGCCATTGGGCAGGTGAGAGTGTTATGCCCCAAACATCCACAACGGCAATGGACGGAGGACAATCTTTCATACCGGAGTAAAGCCATTTTTGCACCATGTGAGGGTATAGAAATTCTTATAAATCTGCGCATTGGACCCATTAAATCCATAAATCCATTAAGACTTGAAATCCAAAGAAAATGGATCCATCACTTATCCTCTATCGAATCTAAATCTGCTCGGTAGCTAGGAATAGTGTTGCTAGTTGTATGAACACAATACCATATCTGATTCGACTCCTTTGCGCCCATAGTTAGGTATCTCCACCAAGGTAGTAGCACCAAGAGCATTATCAAAATATCAAGGGCTTTGTGTTAGAATGGGAACCAATGAAGTTCAATAAGGGAAAAAGAATTGCAGCAGATTGTCCTGGATTTTAACTATCTTTAAGCCATCAATATTTCCATACCTTACTAATGATAGTACATAGTGTACATAAGGCAAACTCTTTGTTTGAATATATCTTAGAAATACAGCTCTGAGAGCATTCTTGGAGTCCAGCACTGAGCTTTTCCTCCTGAATGTAATCTAGAAAGTGACTCAAGATTCAAGCTTTTTTAGCTTTAGAAATATAAGTGTAGATATGCAAATTTAATTTAATAAAATTTTTAGAATCTAATTAAATAATTAAAAGTTAATTTTAAATATTTTCATTAAATTGAGAAGTATGTGACATGTTAATCAATGAAATGATGACATGTGTCAAGAATGACAAGGTTCAACCGATGACAATCAATGATGGAGCTTCACGAATCCAGTGACGCCACAGTGCTCCTAAGTGTGACTTCAACCAATCAAATCAATTCGTTTTACTCATAAATAGAGGCCTAAGCACAAACGGAAGATGTTCAAAAATTCATGTGAAGGGTCAGAAGTTCAAGTAGCTTAGAAGAAAGAGCACCAAACTTCTCTTCAAATCCTGAGATGAAGTTGCGAAGCTTTCGAAAGATTCCAAAGAGTCCAAATCCCGAGATCAAGCTGCGAAACCTTCGGAAACTCCCAAAGACTCCAAATCTAGAGATCAAGCTACAAAGCCCTCGAAAATTTTCAAAGAGTCCAAATCCCGAGATCAAGCTGCAAAACCCTTGAAAATTCCCAAAGAATTCAAATCTCGAGATCAAGCTACAAAGACCTCGAAAAATTTCAAAGAGAAGAATCAACCGATTTAGTTCTTGCCACAAGAATATTTCAGAGACTGTAACACGTATCTTATCGAATTTATAAGATTAATTTTTTGCTGCTCATTTCTCTTGTTTCTTATTATATTTTCTAGATGAGAGATTCGCGTAAAAAATTTTTTACACGCCCAATGGGACAATCTCTGTCGTTCATCTCTTCTTTCAAATCAAATAAAATCAAATTCATCAATGTCCCTCAAGAACAACATCTCGAATGCTACCCTCTTGAGATTTGCAACGATTGATGCTACTACTAAATCAACCATGTCAGTCACATATGTAGTACCTATGATGGAAGTAGAGCAACATCTGATGCTGGAAAAAAGGTGGAGAAGTACTTCTCAAACGAGCAGATCTACGAATACTCAAACCCCATGCTCATCTATGAACACTCCAACCCCATGTTCATGGATGTTCCTCTTCAAGAAGGAAAAATGGACTTCAACTTTGGCATAAGAATGTTGTTGAATGCTGGAACCAAGTCACAAACATCTACACAAGATGATTGCAATTCTTTTGCAAACTTTGCAACTATTGTTCGCCAAGAAGATCGACAATTGGGAGAGCTCTGCTATGAAGATTCCATGACAACTTCATCTATCGTATTTGTTATGATGATCGATACTGCCACAATCGAAGAACAAATCGCAAATTTGGCTAAATTTGTGGAAGAACTTGCAGCAAGTTCCCAATATGAGATATGACTCTTCTCGATTGTTGAATCGTCTCTATGATACTGGAGAAAGAAGTCAAACTGATCCAAAGCAACCAAAAACTACAAATGATGTTAAATCTGCTAAGATTGCTCAAGTATAACGTCAATCTAAAGCTAGATCTGAGACTACAAAGGAAGTACAAAACATTCAAGTTTCTTCTGATAGATTGATCTCGATAAATTACCTGAAGAATTCTATTACGAAAATAATTGATGAAAGTTATAAAGGAAGCACCAGACCTCCTCAAGGGTACACCAAACCATATACTCAAAAGATWGRTAGTCTTCAAATGCCAATCAGTTATCAACCTTCCAAGCTTTAACAATTTRATGAAAAAGGAAATCCAAAACAACATATAGCCCACTTTGTTGAAACGTGCAACAATACAAGTAGTGAAGGTGATCTATTTGTTAAACAACTTGTTAGATCCCTTAAAGGTAAGTCTTTTATTGGTATATGAATATTACTCCTGAATCAATTGACAATTGGAGCAACTCGAGCAGRAAGTCCTAAATCGATTTTACAGCACTCAAAAAATTGTTACCGTGCTTGAATTAGGCCAAATTTAACAGTAGACTGATGAACCCGTTATTGATTACATCAATCGATGGAGAAGTTTAAGCCTTTATTGTAGAGATCACCTCTCGGAACAATCCGCAATCAAGATATGCATATAAGGTATGCACTGAGGCCTCCAATACATTTTAAAAGGAACTTAAAACTTTTGAAAAATTAGATACCCGTCCTTATGATATGAAAATAAGTATCCTCACCAATTAAAGTCAAGGAATTCATGTCAAAAAAATCAAATATGAAAAGGAGCTGGAATTTCAAAGTGGAGGCAATCTTTCCTTAGAATTTGAAGCCAAAGATTCAACGCCAATAAAATTCAAGATGCTTCTTAGTGTACGAGCCTAAACTGCAAGCTGTTCCTTGATAAAAGTTAAAACTATCTACAAAATTTCAAATTGCTCCTAGCATATGAGCTTAAACTGCACATGCTCCCTAATAAAAAGTAAGACTATCTAAACAATTGAAACAAAATTCAATTTGCTCCTAATTYGCATGAGCAAAAACTGTGAAAAACAATCACCAAATGTGTTGCATGTGACAAAATTGCTAAAACACTTTAACAAGTCCAAATTCATAAAAATGAATGCTCCTAACCTGCAAGAAATTAAACTGTGTACAGCCCTCCCTAAAAATTCTTTTATATCTTTGAACTACGTTTTGATTTGATTCCTTTTAAAAGATACGTAGGCAGTTTGAAAGTTAATTTCTAAATTCAATCATAACATAAAAATGCACATAATGTTGTTTCATGGATTTCAGTTAGCAATTTGTAAATAAAAGATAAACAAAAAATGGAAGAAAAGTATAAATTTTATTCATTTATTACATGTGAACAAATATTTAAATTGGGGGCAAAGGAATAGCAAGATCATGGCCCAAAAGGTAATGCAAATCTGTGAAGGACCCAAGAATCAACAGTCACAAGATGAGATTGCAGTTGAGGAGGGCCAAGCATGAACAATTCGAGACGTCTTCTAAAACAGCGAATACAAATCAGGACGGAAGGATCAGCAGAGGTGAAGCTATTGCTCTCTTTCAAGGATCCAATTTGCCTAAGCAAGTTCTTTCACACATATAGATGTTTGCTGATCAGAGCTGCTCCGATTATCTTCGTCGTAACGAGTTCTATAATGCCCTTAAACTTGTGACAGTGGCACAAAGTAAGCAAGGACTTACACCTGATATTGTGAAGGCTGCACTATACGGTCCTACTTCATCTAGTATACCTGCCCCCCATATAAATCTTGCAGTGACTCCTGTACCACAATTTAATTCGATAGCTGTGGTTCTTGTATGCAACTTGCATGAATTTTACCTCTAGCTTCTAAAAAATCTTAGTTTCAAAGGTCAACCACCTCCAAATCCAAATATGAACCAACATTTTCACCCACTGCAAGGTACCCAATCATGGCTTGGCTCCAACTCTACCTCTGTTCTCGTTTGCCATCAACAGTCACAAGTTGAGATTGCATTTGGACATTTGCAAAGCACCGATAATGCCTGGATGAATTGCAAGCCGGAGATGGCCAGGCGTGCAAGAGTGCTTGAAAAGTTCATAGAGGTCGAGAATGATGCTATTTTGGTTAGGAGTGTCAATGAGTTCAAACAAGCCCTCGAAAGGACCAAAAGTTCAAGTTGAGAGAAGTTTAGAAGAAAGAGTACCAAATTTCTCTTCAAATCTCAAGATCAAGCTGCGAAGCCCTCAAAAGATTTCAAAGGGTCCAAATCCCAAAATCAAGCTACAAAACCCTCGAAAAATTTTAAAGAGAAGAATCAACAGATTTTATTCTTATCACAAGAACATTTCAGAGATTATAATACGTATTTTATCAAATTTATAAGATTAATTCTTTGTTGTGCATTTCTCTTATTTCTTATTATATCTGACAGACGAGAAATTTGTATAAATAATAACATCACGGATCAACGTGCATGAAGTTATACATAAAAATGTAATAAACAAATAATGGTACAAATACCTTGTTTAGAGCTGTCAAATAACCAATCCACAATTAGTCAGGTTGGCTGGCCAACCCACCACCCAAAATGGATTATGAATTAAGCGGATCAATCTATTAAAAGTTAAAAAAATTATACATAAAAAGTTTTAAAAAATAAAAAATTCTTAAAATTCTAATAATTCCTATAAGAAGTATTTAAATGATTATAATTCATCATGTCATATTTTATATTATATATTATTTTACATTTAATTAAATAGTTTAATAAAAATAATTAAATTTAAAATTCATGAAGTTTAACAAAGTTTATGAAAATAAATAAATAATATAATATTTTGTTATATTGTAGTTTAGTTGAAACAACGAAATAGAAAATACAATACTTAACATCAAACAAAATAGTTCAATAAATGCTGGATCTTGTAGTGCCCATATGGTTGGTTTCCTATAATCCGTTTCTACTTTTTTTCATAACATAGATCCCCTTTTTGAGTAAGAATAGTTCAAGAAATAAATTTGGATCAGTTTTCTTCAATTGATTTTGAATTTTTTTATTTTAAATTGTTTTTTCAATTAGTCCAAGTGAGTTAGAAAGATCACTACCTAATCTAGCCATTTTCTTATATATATTGGTCAGATTTTAAATATTTTTATATATTTTTTCAATACATCATCGAACAGGACGTGTATATATCTTAATTTTTAAAATTAAATAAAAGAAATATTAAAAAAATTCAAAATAAATACACCTCATACTATAATTAATGAATAAAAATATATAAAAAATATCTTCAAATTTCTAACCTATTTAATATCTACATTTTCGCCCGTTTATTGTCATGTTTCATGACATTTCTACCATATCCGAGAACAGAACCCGCCAAAATTTGAACTCTGCCAACATAAGATGCATTTCCGGGAAAGATCATAAGCTGTAAACTTGATTATAACATAAGATGCCCGTAATTGGTACTGGAATTCCCTCAATGTCATTATAATATCTCTTTGATCTTTTTGGATTTTACCTCGACTGCCGCAATAATTTCCTTCCGAGTCACATATCTTGAAAGAGGGTCATCCTTACCACCCTGTTATCTTGAAAACGCCAACGGAGCACCACAATATGAACAACGAATATAATATGGTAAACCATCATCTTTAAATTTTATCTAAAAGAGCCGAAAAGAGAACCTAAGCAAACATATTAGACATCTTATCGAGTATAATGCTCACTTGTTCTCAAGATTTGTGAAATACAGAATAATCATCCTTCTTTTTTTTTTTTTTTTTTTGATGAAAGGAATAATCATCCCAAGAATCCCATTTCTAATTTCAGGCTTAACTTCATCAACTTTATTGAATTCCGGAGTAGATTCAAGACTACCACCATATTGCCTTCCAGATTCTCCATCCTCGGATTCTCTGTCTCCCCTTACGATAAAGAATATAGTTACTCTTTTCAACCCAAACCTTGAAGCCATCTTCACCAACACCAGGCAGAGTTACCCTCACAACTACAAAACTGCAGTCCTTCAATTCGTCTACTACAACCACGCCTTTTGGGCCCCTGACCTGAAATGGGTTCTCCATCTGAACTTTTCTGGCTAGCCCTTTGCAGTTACCTGAAATGGGTTCTCCATTTGAACTTTTCTGGCTGGCCCTTTGCAGTTACTGTGAACCAACAGCCATTAGTGAGATGAAGTATTACTAAAAGAATGGAAGAAAATTTTATAGGTTGAAGGAAAACACAAGGAGGATTGATGCAACCRCCGCCGCCGCTTTTGTCTTTGATTTCTGATTCAGATCCTGACGGGATCGTGGTAGAAAAAAGAGGATCAGCCGGTGGTGGTGAGAGGGGAGACGGGAGGTGTAAAAGGGCGCCTTCGGCGGGAGATGTTTCTTGCAGAGATTGGAGGCATATGGCTTTCTTCAGAGCGAACGCCAGTGTTTTTCTTTTGTTTTTTCCGTAGAAAAATGTTCTCACCTCTTTGTTCAAGAGATTTAGAGGCTTGCATTGGGATAGGGAGAGGAGAGGAAGGAAGGCCACGGAAGAGAAGTGAGAAAAAAGAGTAAGGAGCATTAAGATAGAAAATAAAATAAAAGAAGAAAAATGACGAGATAATAAAGTATAAAGTTCTGTTTGAATCGTCTAAAGAACTAGGAAGAAAACAATATAAAATATTTCTCTTCTGCGAACGTTTAAGACAAATGAAAATTTTAAGAATAAAATTAGAAGAATTCTTCTCTACAAAATTAAAGAGGAAAAAGAAGATTCTTTTATCATTCTTTTCAGTCGAAACTCTCCCTCTCTCTCCCCCTACTTCTACTCATCCACAGTCCAAACAAACCAAAGGCTATTTTGTTAGGGCCTACCCTTTGAGAAACTCCAAAAGGACTTGAATTTCCTTCCAATTCAATTAAAGAAATAAGCTATGAATCAATAGGCGAAAGTTAATTTTATGTGAAATCACTCACTTCAAAGGTAAAAAAAGTTTACAAGATTACATTTTACACATATCTCACCCTTTATTCTTGAAAACTAAGCGTAAGAAAAGAGAAGTGATGGGAAGACAAAATCGAGAGCTCCACAGTCAACATTAGAACAGGTTTTGGCAGTACCCTTCAAATGCTGAATCGGAACTGATCAATCGATTTTAACTTGGAAAACATCTTTCCTCTCTTCCTCTTTCACTCTGGGCACAGTCACCTTCAAAACTCCATTTTTCATCTCAGCCTTGATTCCATCTAACTTGTACAAATTTCTGGGCAAATCAAGCCTGCTCGAGTACCTTCTTCCATATTTGTCATCCTCCGATTCTTTCTCGCCTTCACCTTTGATGATCAGAGTGTCCTCCTCCACGCGTACCTTCACATTCTCCTTGTCAACTCCAGGCATATCCATCCGGATGTACAGAGCATTATCGTCCTCCCTCACATCCCAGGCCCTCCCAGCCCCCATTCCTCGACTTGCAAGAAATGGGTTATCCATGATCTGATCCATCGTGTTCAATAATTGGTTAACACTCCTCGACGGTGAGAATGGATCAAAAACATCTGCAGATTTACACGGAACTCAATTTGGTTAGATATCAACCGACGTTTTCCATCGATACCCAAGAGAACCACGCGAATCTAAAATGCAAATTGATCATTTGCAGAAAAATGACAAATTTATGGAACAGAAAAGGGAAGAGGTAAAATTTTCAGTAACCTCGAAAAAATTTATGCAAAGTAACATGATTATAAGCAAGTTTATTGAATGGCTGGATGTACCATGGACTCTATATTCAAATAATTATGAACTCAAAACGATGTTTTTAAAAATAGCCCATAAAGAACTGATTATTTAACGGAAACTGCAGTTCGGATAGCCATACGAGCAGGAGACCCTGTTTCCCTTTTTCCTTTCTTTTTCCCTAGTGAATGGTGGGCGTTTTGATTCTGCAGAAAGCCAGTAACATTACGATGTGAAGGAAGACTAGAAAAGAATATGCTACCTGCGAAGATAGGAAATGAGTCACGGCGAGAAACACCACGCCCGCGACGGTCGACGTCAAGACTCCGATCATCATCTCTCAACACTCCGACGTCAACACTCTGAGTGTTAGTGTTGAAGGAACGCACCACCGAGGGAGCGGCGGCAACCGGCCGGAGGAAGGTTCCATTGATAAGCCTCTGGAGGAGTGGTGATGCAGCGGCAGCCCTTCGAACAGCAACTGATGAAGCCATTGTCGATCCTTAACCACAATTAAAGTTACTGAGTTTGTGAATGTTTGTGTTGGTTTCCAGAAGAAGATGATAATTTCAGTTCAGTGACTCACGGAAGCGACAGCAGTGGCGTTTGGCTGGCTTATAAAGATGGTTTTTGACGTGGAGAAGGGGAAAGGGGTTTGGTTCTCTTCTGGAAACAGTGGGAAGCTTCTTGCTGTATAGAAGGTTCCAGATATCAGCGTCTATTATCCACGATCCAGCAGAAGCTTCGAGTGATCTTATTAAAAAAATCCAGACACTTCTCCAATTCACCTCTTTGAAGCTGACCTATTATTTTTACTGTTAAGAATCATTGCTTGTATGATTATCTGCTACTCCTGTAGTTTTTTCTTTTTCTTTTTTTTTTCCCCTCTTTTTACAAGATTCAATGTAGTTTGTTACTACTATTAAGATATCTTTTGTATACTAATAAATTAAAGGGAAAATTTTGAAGTTTAAAAGAAAAAAGATTTTTGTTTGATGGGAGAGTAAGATATTACTACTATTAATAATATAAAATATAATTATAAAAGTTCAAACAATTTGATAAATGGCACTAGACTTTCCAGGTTGATTTCATTTTTTTAAAAGATTTTTTTTAATTAGACATTTTTTAATATATTTCCTTACAATACGCTTTTTAATATTAATTAAAATATATTAACAAATAGATCCGAAGTAATTTCCCCCAAGTTTAGCCATTGAATTGGAATATAATTCCATAATGTAGATAAAATTAGATATGCTATAGATATTGGTTTAATATCATATTAACTAATTACTTTGAAATCTGTTCCATATTTTAGTTCTTTATGGCAATTTGATTGTGCTGTGTTTGACAAAGCGGTCCTTCCTCCGCTATTGAAGGATGCTAACATCAATCTTTTTGTGGTCTTCCTTGCACAAACAATGAATTGCAAGAAAATAGAGAACATGAGTCCAAGTTTTTTCTTCTTTGAACAAAAAATAATGCATAAAACTACACATAACTTGAATCTTTAGACCATCTTTTCCTTTTCATTGCAAAATATAGAACCAGCGCCATTCTTACTTCGCAACAAAGATAGATAATAGTAAATATAATAGAAGAGTCTAGTATATATAGACCTTTAATTAGACATTGAGATAGTTGGAATACTCTCATTCAGAGAAACACTTAATAGAAAGTTTTGGTTGTTTTTGTAACCAAAATAAATCCCAAATCCTATCATTTTGCTTTATTTGAATGACTATTGCAATAGCATCTTAACTTTACTTGTATGAGACTCAGAAATTTTATATGTGGGGTTTGAGATCTTTAATGGACAACATTATGATTATATTGGAACAAAACTACTGGGTCAGCAAAACATCATCACCAAATTAATTGATATTTCCTGTCTGATTCACAAGATTTTAGAGACCAAATATCAGCCAGGAGAAAATGATCATTCATTTTTCCTGTTAGAAGCAGCAAATTCTGGCTTTCTCGAGACTAAACTGTATCCGGATGCTTCATAYATCGAGCAACAAGTGCAGATAAGAATGTTTCATTGAGTTTACAGAAGAATTGAAGCTAATGAAAGACAAGAAATTTAAATATGACCTATTCCAACCTAAAGAGTTTTTCCTGCTACCATAAGAAAATYAGTCCTCCCAAGAAATTCCTCAGTCTTACATCACCTTTGACTAGTGGAAAGAAGGAACCTACGGCAAAAGGGAAAACTTGAAGGGATGCATATTAAATGAAGACTTACGTCCTTCTCAACACATACCCCAAAATGACACCCAGCAAACCAAAGATGATGACAACGATTACAGAAACACCACCATGACTCTTCTTGCTGTCATGCCTCAGGAGTTCCTACACAACATAACGTTGACTAAGTTAAGCCATTCAATATTATCAATAGCATCTAGGGGGAAAATGTAGAAAGTCCAATCATAACATATATATATATATATAACTGAAATATAATTGCTTAATAAGATCTCAAACATCAGGAAAATCCATTTGACAATCAGTTCCAAATTATTGTCTACCGATAAATGAAGACAACTGCTAGAAATTACTCTTATTCTGTACTTTTACCTATTAGGATAATGTGATAAAAAGTCCTATTCCAAAAAACCAATTAGCCAATCRTTACAATCCATAGCTCCTATTAATTGCAACATCATTCTGAACAAAATAATATAGAATCAAGTATCAATATAAAGAAATTTGCTACGCTGCTTAAGATATGTTTTCATCAAGAGTCTCTATGTTTACATGATAAAATGATAGTCATTAAACTTACTGGACCAGGAAAAGAAAGAACTTTTCAAATAAAAATGCCACTGACCACAGTGAGGATATCATAAGAGATCAAGACTAAGAAATGAGAAATAAAAAGGAAATTTAGAAAGACATACCAATTCTCGGCGAAGCTTCTTACTCTCTTGAATTGCATTACCTTTCTCCTCAGTTAATTTCGATATGAGCGATCTTGCCTAGAGAATAGCATAGAATCAAAATATCATGAATTAGGACACCAGGCATACACTCAAGATGCAGAGAGATGCAAAAAATCTCAAGATAAAAGAAGAAAGGCAGATTTGTTTAGGCTACAAATTAATGCCATTTCTCACATCCACAAACAAGCAAATAGGAACATTTTCCCTGTGTTCCACCCAGGGGGTTGAGAGACTGGCAGAGGTACCATTCTAGATCAAGTCCCATAAAAATTAAGCTTTGACAACATTTATCTACCAACATAAGATGTGCAGAGATGGACTCAAGGTCTCTGTATTTAAATGACAAGCATGTCATACTGCTACTTATTTTCCAGAAAATGAAATGACATCATTGCCTCAGAATGGCAAAATTCCCATATTAAATACTTGGTCGTTCCACCGGCAAAGAAAATAAAAGAAAAAGAACCATCAAGTTTACATGACCAAATTGAGAGAAATAGCATGTAGTCCGTGTAAACGCATAGACCCAAATGCCAAGAAAATAACAAAAGGCAGTGCCAAAATATTTCAAACCATTCTACGGCTGTATTCTCAATTGCTCTTTCACTTCTGATTTTAGCTCAAGAAAAGCTTAAAAAGCTATTAYGAAGAAACTACCCGAGAGGTGCTTTTCCAAACTGCTTTTCTTATCCATGCTATTGAAAATAAGAATTTTGGAGATCCTAGGGAAAGGGAGTCTGCAGTTTCCCAAGCACGTGTAGTTCCCTTAAGCGAATCAGAGTTTACTTTTAAACTGGAGTTTCTCTTGGACGAACGAGAACGGACTTTATCGCACATTAAAGATATCCAATGAAAAAGATGAAAATCGTTTGCACATCTAGATTTGAAAGGTAATAGCAGATTTTGCACTTCATTCCAAGCAGAATGCTCAATTAAGACAGTATGCAAGCAAGTTGTAAGTAGGAGTTTTTCCCCAAACATTAATCTCTAAAATAACATTTTTCCAAAGAACCATTTCAGCAGCCTAAAATTTATTTTCAACATCTGAGAACTGACCTTAGGAGTATTTGACCAGACAAAATGGAAATGAAATGAAATGAAAAACAAATATATAGGCACAAAAAGATCATGTTGTTTGTGAGATCTATCAAAGAACAAACCACCACCACTGAGTCATTGTTTGTAAGCAAATATCTAAATATCTATTTAGACACCATATAACCTCTAACTTATAACTAAAAAGACATCATTGAAGTCCAATTAAATGCAAAACAAATCAGGTAGAACTAATTGTAAAAGCTGGCAATGGAACTTCCAGACAAGATTTGTTTCAACTATAACATCCCCTATCCCATTGGGAATTTGTGATGAGAACTTACAAAATTTTAGAAGTAGAAAAAAAAAATTGAAAGAAATTCTTTCAACACTTGCACATTGAAAGAAAAGACCGAAGTTCACAGTGTTAAGGAGAAGAGACAGAAAGTTGACCAACAAAGTATCACTCTCCACAGAAAGAGAAGAGTCAAAACATCTACTAGGATAAAACTAAACATATATAGTGCCGTGAGATAATAGGATAAAATCTAACCTCTAAAGATCTGTCATAACTATCAACAAATTTCCTTGAGACCTGCAATGCCAGCAAGATGCGAGTCATAAATTACCTCAAGATACTTGTCAACCTGTTGAGAATACAGAAAAACTGTAAAGAAGTCAATGAGTTAGAACAGAATGACCTCGGAACTATTTAAATTCCCATTTTCCATAATCAAGACCGAAGGTGACAAACCCTCTTCGGGTTCCTCTGGAACTGGTGATGGAGGTTGAGGGGATACATAAACAACTTTGAGTTTGCACTCTTCAACAATATGTCCTGCGTCTTTGCTGAACTGTTAAGATACCAGCGACTTACATAAATTATGAGAATATCTAAAGGCGGAAACTTCCATAATCCACTTCCTTTCAGGTTGTCACATTTGAGATAGACACAGTTGAGAAGCTCTAGATCACAAAAAGGTGCACTTTTCTCTAGTTGTGAAAGACTGAAACAGGTTAGATAAACAATATGACTACCATTTCTGCGGTTATGTCCTTTGCTGTTGTTCCGGTGGTTGCAACTGCACTCTGAAGGAGAAACTTGTCTTTGCATTGCATATCTGGAGGAGGTTCCTTTTGTGCTTGCATTGTAACTGTAGAAGAAAATAGGAAGATGTCAAATATATAATAATATAAAGGCCAACATTTTAACAGGAGAAAATGCACAAAGCCTTATCAGCTTAAAGAGATAACAGCTATAGTTTATGTGATTATAGAAACCACAGGTCCATCATCAGTGGCTTTTACTCAAGTAACAATCTAGAAAACTAGAAGATAGCTTAACATCATGATTATGTTTGAAAAATAGATTTCCTCTTAGCAAGCACATCATATCACTCCATATTTTTGCTATTTTTTGTTTTTCCATTTCTGAGATGGTGAAAATGAATAGGGCCAAAACAGGAGATACCTAATGTTAGATAGTTCGAGATGCTTATTAATTCTAAACTAAGAACTATTCCTTTCCAAAATTATTACCAAAAGAAATCTCCAAGAAAGTTAAGTTTGAGCACTCTTCATAGAGCATATCTAACCCACAACCTTTTCTCTTTGTTGATCTCCAGGGTCATCACTATAAAACAATAGTTCAATAAAGCGAAAACCTAAAAAGAATTAATCTGATTTCTCTATTCAAAGAGAAAATCAAAGTAAGAAAAAGACAACAATTAAATAACACTTCTATTAAAAGACCAGCATAACTACCTATAACATCACATGTTGATCTGGGCAACACAATACCAGTGTTTGGTCGGACGCAGTACTTCTTCGGGTTTGTAGTTTTAACCTAAATATAAGGGGGAAAAAAAAAGTAAAAAATCTTGCTTTAATAACGCATAAAATCGCTGATTCGATACATTATTCTGCAAATTTACGTTCCAAAAAATAAGAAATCCAATTAATATAGGAAAAGGGAAAAGTTTTACCTTAAATGCCACATGGTTTTCCGTCTTATTTGACAATTGAAAGGAACAAGAGATCTGCTTCTTCAGCTCAACTACAAAAATGAACGAACAAAATTTAATTAGAAATCGGAAACTAATCAAAATTTCCCCCAAAAAAATTGATGGAGAGAAACTTACAGGAGAATTTGAGCTCTAAAGGTTCAACATTGAGMAGTTCTCCGGTTCTCATTCTTCTTCCTTTCTTCTTTTGGAAAAAATTAATAAAAACTTAATCGAGAAACGATTGAATCGAACAAAAATTCATACACTCTTTTGTGTTCTTTCTTTGTGTTTCAAATTCTGGGAAGGCAAAATTTGGGGGTGATCCGGATAAATCTCAATGAGGAAACCGAAGTCGGAGGGAAAAGGGGAGGGTGGTTTTTGTAATCTAATTCAAAAAACCAAAATGTTGGAACGGACAATTCGAGATATATTTTACAGAATATGTTTTTTTTAAAAAGGCCAACTATTCATCCAATAAGCTGATGCCATGTCAGTCAACCATTGATGTATTGTGCTGGATGGACACTATAACCAAGCCCAAGTCACTATCACCACGTGAGATCTTCGCAAGTATGTAAAAAAGAAATTTTTTATTTTTTTTATTTAGGAACTCCTTGTAATTTGCCCCGTTCTCCCTTAACAGGGAAGGTGCAGAAGAGCCCGTCCATGGCGGAAAGTACGGAATCTAGCCATGGTGGCTGGATAACTTTTAATCCTAACCGTTATTTCCACAATCCCATTCTATGGATGCAAACAATGAAATTAACCATGGAGGTAAATAATTGTTTAGAGAAACAGAACAGGAAGTTCTTCTGGGTAGAGGAGGAATCGCAGCGGAGAATCCATACTGTTGGGCTAATGTTCAAGGGGACCTGGGAATACCCAAACTTCGGGAACTGAATCTTGTCTAATGCCCAGGCCCCTTTGGATACGGCTTTTGGCTGCAAAATASGAGAGCCTACCTAGAACGGTTGGGAGAGAGCAAGAACATTACCTTTTCGCAACTCAAAAGTTATTATAATATAGAGGATGAATACAATCATACAGGCCTTGAGAGTGCACCGCCAAACAAATGAAAGACTTTCACAGCATATATCAAAGGGGACCCATTCTTGGTCAGCTAATCATCATATRATACATTCATCTCAACCTCATATCTTCCCATCTGGGTTAAATTTGAAGCCTTTCTTGGTTAATATCAGTTCCTCTTGATCTCTTTCATATGTTCTGCAAGGCCCCGTAAGACCTGGTAAAGTACCAAGTTCAGCTATTTCTAAAAAGAAAAGAACAAGAATAAAGGAATTCAACTATTTCGATAGTTACCAATTTAGTATCCTCAAGTGCAGATTCCAAATTCTCGATTTTCTGTAAGAAATTAACTTGTAAAGATGTTTCCTGAGGCATAATTTGAAGTATGCTGGAGGGAGTTTGAAAATTATGTATACGTCAAAAACTCACTGTTCTTGCATCATTAAGCAGCGCTTCAAATGCTTCCATTTTCTGCAATGGTGGCTGATGGTGAAACCTTGTTTCCTCCCTTATTAGCCCAGAAGCATCTTCTCTTGCTGGGGTAACATCATATCCATCTTTCRCTTGCACATTGTGCTGCATCAAAATTAACCATGTTTATATACATTTGATTGTATACCATATCAAAATAAAAGCCACTGGGAGAAAAAAATAGCTTCAGAAATCCTGCATAACTTTATAAATTCTGTCCTGAAATTTGTTTGATGGAAGTAAGCAGAATCATGCTGTTCTAATTTCTGGTATACCACTTATAACTTGCTTCAAAACCCATTGATGAAAAGGATGTATAAAACGTGTAGGTTTACTAACTGTGTCAGAAACATCAGCTTCTTTGGCAGCTGGATCCCTCATGTCTCTATCTTCAAACTCGTCTTGAGATGCAAGCAATGCCTAGAYAAACAGTGCATGATGGTTCACAATGTCTGACAAGAAGGAAGTAGGTGAAGAAGCTCTCCCCTAGCTAACAAAGAGCAAAGTAGATTTGGTAAAGGCACAACAGAAACCTGAAGTAATTCTGTTGTTTCAGGATCATTCCAAGGTCCCTTGTCACTGAACAGGCAACCGCCAGAATCAGAACATGTGCAGCTACCACCTAAAAATGAAGGAAGGTTACTGCAAAAGAAACCAACATCCATCAATTGCAACACCCTAGGCATGGGTAATTTATGCTTACTCATCTAGTTGGCCAAAACATAAGAAAAGTATGCCAACGTTATGGTTACCTTGGATCAATAACTTCAACTAGGTTACTTAGGTAGTTCGTTCCCAGAACCTGAAAATTTCAGCCTTGAGAGTTTGCATTAAGAGATGGTTTTTCAGTTTTTATATTTCTCAAACATCCTGGTAGGTTGATAAAGAGAACATAAAGATTGAAAGGAATGTGAAGGATCAGAAGCAAGTATGCGCACTTTTATCTTTGAGATCGTCCGAGGTTCAAGAAAAGCCTTAATAGCTGTCCAAAGGACCCTAAAAGCAGATCCAGCATTTACGATGAAAAGCCGATTGAGTGTCTGTAAGTATATAGGACAAAAGATTATCAATATATGATTGTGAAATACATTCATGCCATAGAAATAATAAACAAAAACTTCTCTTTGCTATGACAAGGACATGTGAAAACATATGAAGAGCAAAAGATATTTGGAGTTAGAAGTAGAATACTTTCAAAAGATTTTAAATTTGACATTTAGCAGTACTGGTCAAAAAAGAATCTGAAAAAACAAACATCTAAGCAGACAGGAAATCTAGAGATCAAAACTGCAAATGCTATAGTTCAGCCTCATTTTCCCACATGACCTGATGATAATCAAAATTGAGGCTTTTGGACTTGACTGACCTATTAATAAAGTTTACACGCAAGAATTACCAAAGAATTATTTAGAAACAATGATATTTCAGTTACTATTGGATTAAGTAAAACGATGAGATGAATATTGAAATACATCACAAGATTAACGACTTATCATGATCGAGTATTCTTTCTTGGATGGTCGAATGAACAAAGTGGAATTCTCCTAGTTCACATTTAGTTTTGCAAAGTTTAATCAAGTAACAAATCAAAAGCAGCCCAGAATTCTACTAACTTATATCAGTTTAGATGCTTGAAACTTTGGCAGTGAAAATAACTACTTGGTAACATTCGAGACAGACAAAGGAAGCTGCAGAAAACCCTTAACTGCAGATCTGTCTAGGCTTTATCAGGTAGCTTGAAACTTGGAGGTTTTTAGGTTTTTATCTATGTCATTTTTCTCTTTTATATGAGAATGAACATTGGCAAGAAGTCGACTTGCTCCATACCTCAGGATAATAGTTGCTATCAATCTTTTGAATTTCCATGAAGAGGTATCTCGCTGGCTTTGAGAAGTTAGAAGTTCCCTGGCGGAAATATAGACTAAACAATCAGAAACAGACACATAGAATCAGTAATCATGCATTTTCTAAAAGAAAATCTCTGCTTGCAATGACCAATGGATCTTGAGGTGTGCAACTCCAAGGGAAAGTTGACATAGTCAACATATCATTTCTATAAAGAGCTTTTCACATCAGCAAGTATGATATCCAATGGAAGCATAAAAAACACAAGAAGAAGAACAACACCAATTCAGTAAAGTTCCAAGAAAATTTGCAGATAATCTGTTCTTTAGTCAACCATGCAGTTGACAACGTGAGGCATTACTTCATGAAGGATACCTCAAGTTCCCGTACTATGTTAACTTATTCTTTTATTATACCGGTCAGACACCAAAATCCTCTTAGGAAAATTTCCCTTGGAGTTCAGTCTCCCCAGTCACCTGAAGAGAACATAACCTTTATTTATCTATCTAAAGCAATTGATTCTCAAATTTGAACATATAGACCTTCTTGTTGTTCACTTGAGAACTCGGATCTAGTGATGGCATTACACATATCAACCACAGAACATGCTAGACTCCCTATTGAGTTATGAAAGCTGACAAGAAGTTGCATTCCTGAATTTTGCTCCAGTCTATCCAACTAAGTTGTGTTTGAWGTACAAGGTATAGGGATAATATGCTCAAAAAAATGCAGTGTCTGCCTAATCAAAATAAATAAATAAATCTAGACATTTATACATGCTGAATCAGGCAGCTAAACATGTGCACAGTAACCCCTCGCAAAGTGTTGCTGTTGTGTGCACATCATGGTCTACTGCACCATGGATGATACATGCCCAGAYAATGCATAGAAAGTGATGAAGTTAAGCAGAAATTCCCAATCTAGTCAACAACCTGAACTTAAGATACACTCAGAGATCAGAACCTGACCCACGCATTAAGACTGCTACATGACAAGCAGATGAATCTAGTTTTCTTCTTAACTACAGAAAATGCGCATGATCCATATAGCAGAATTTCACATGAATGCTTAGAAAGAAAAAACGAAAATTCTTACCACATCTTTTACATCAAGGATACTTGTTGTAGAAGCTATGTGCTTCTTCGCAGCAAGTGAACAGGCAGGGTATCTCCAGTTCAAAGTTTTTTCCTGCTCAGACACATGATACTTCACAAATCTCTCAATAGTAGTTATCTGAAGGAGTCTATTAACATCCAGCATACCAAGTCTTTCAATGTAAACTGGCCTGCCATATCTATCTACGCCATGATATCCATGAGGATAGCACTTTTTAACCTCTCTATACTCATCAAATCTAAATTCCTGCAGAATGAATTGAATCTATAAATACCAAAATATATCACAGTTAGAAAATTGAGTTTCAAGAAAGTCAAACAATGCTGGCAAAGATGCAGATTACTTTTTTTCTTATCAAATTATAGCAGGCAAAATTGACATGTTAATTTTGTGAAAAATAAAGCGAAAACATGTATCATCAAGAATAAATGGATAAGTTCCTAATGACAAAGATATGCAAACATTTGTCTATTAAATTCTCAAGAGTGATTCTTTTTGTATAAGCCATTTATAATTAAAAGTTCTCRTGTTTTTACTACTCATTCAACTACTTCATGCATGAGAGGCGCATTCTATTACCATTCCAAATGCTACATGGCTGCATAAGGGTGAGAGGGCCATTGCCAATGTTTAACAACTGCTAGTTGGTTTTGTATTTATGCAAAAATGGCAGAACGAAATTAGTATTCTGGGCAGAGCAAAACAAAGGTATAGAAACATGATAAGAATAAGAGAATAACAGCCACTGATGGGAAGCAGACGCACTATGAAAATATTCCAAACTTCTTAATCTACTTCTGTTTCTAATTCCATCCTTAAAGATGCAAACGTATTATGGTACTCCCAAATTAAATACTTAAGCAAACTACATATTATGGTACTCCCAAGTTAAATAGTTAAGAAAACTACATATTACGGTACTCCCAAATTAATTACTTAAGAAACTACCTAATACTGTCCAAAAATCATCATAATCTCAATTTTCTCCTTGCTCAGAATGCTATCATGTTGACCATAGTGTTTTAGAACTTATGTAAAGGAAAAGGTTGTCTTAAGTACAAGCATCAGYATAAAAGAATTATTTAGAAAAGTAGCTTGAATTTTACCTTGGCAATCACATCAACTCCGTATTCCTGTCGCCATTTAAGATAGTTCAAAAACATTTCTTTTGCTTCCGTTAGATTGAAATCTCTCATTCTAAGAAACCTGTAATCATCAGGTAAAAAATTAACATGCTCTGAACAAAAAAGGCACCCAGCAAATGAAGTAGTTTCTCACACTTCCTATCATCTTATACCTACAAAACTATTTGACTTTGGGAGTTCTATAAGATGAGAAAATTACAATGCAGCATCACGATTGATACATAACACGGAAGCATACCTTAATAAGCTATGATAATCATAGTGCTCTCCTGTTGACTGACCATCACGTATAAGCATTTCACGAAATGAATCAACAAGTTCTTGATCTTTTGAATTGCGAACTCCTTCAAGAGCCATTTTCATAGATTGGCTCTTAAGCAATCTTAAAGAATCCCGAATCTTAAGTGAATGTGTCAACATTCTCTTGAACTTATTTCTTGACGTCGTGGGTCTCTTGTAGTCCTTTAGTGGAAACAAATTCCAGTGAGATTCAAGGGGAGGATGAATAAGTTTGGACTTTTGTTTAGCAAACTGAGCTTCTGGGGGGTCTGGTGATTGCCTTCTCCCTCCAGCACCAGCTGCAATAACTATTTCACTGAACAATTCCTTTGGTTTCTGCATATCCGCCTAGTAATTGTAAAGAAACAACATAAAATTACTCTTATGCATACATCCTATTTTAGAATATTGGAATTGGTTGACCAACATAATTTTAAGTGGTATCTGACGATGATCACATAAAATACACACCATTTCATACAAGCTTCCCCTTTTCAGTAGCAACAGAGGAGAGGAGAACCCAAAAGTGCCAAAGCAGATTCAACACAAAGCTCTTCATTGGAAGTGGAATAATCTTTGTTTGTTATAATACATCAGATAAGTTTTATTTTGAGCAAGATGGTCTCCAGTTATTCAYCTAGCACCAAAAATAACAAACAAAAAAAAAGAAGGAAACGAAGACAGGGAGATGCAAAAATTATGATCAAATGCGTGTAGACAGATAAATTGCACAAGGTAAATGTGCAAATACCCGCTCAATAGAACTACTTAGTTAAAAAGAWAAAGAAAGAAAATATTTRCCTATTGAAAAATCATACTCAGATACCAGATTGAGACTCGGAAAACTTTGATCTTCAAGCAGTAGAGGTAGCCCATGTAGTAAACATTGTGTAAATTCAACTAGAAACACAATTGTTAAAGAAAGAAAATAAATCACCGCTCGAAAGCTAACAACCCCATTGGAAGCAATAATAGTCAATCAAGAAGAAGAGTTGCTTGGTGTTCTCACATTTGAGGAGTCTATCAAGATTCAAGATTTTTCCATTTTTATCGTAAGATAACAGTGACAAAAAAGCTTACCTTTAAAAGTGAAGGAACAGAAGAAAGTGAGCGGTTGATGAATGAAAAGAAACTGGGATATGGAAGCAATGAATTTTAGTACAGATAAGAGCCTTTCCCGATGTCATCTGATGAAGGCATCGAATATTTCGAATGTTTGAATACTAAGGAACCCGGTAAAGATACTCCCAACAGCAAACTGGTGAAATGGCTGTTACGACAGGATCAACTAGCATTGTATCAGGATTTACAACTGAATACAACACTTCTTTGTGAAGTTTACTTGCAGTAATTTTGTTACCATCTTATATGAAACGAAGCTACTGAAATATTCTATCCTTGATATGATGGAGAAATGGGAACCAGAGTAACAGACAACAATAGTAGCAACAAAAGCAGGACTTCTCCCTCCCACAAGGGGTAAAATGGAAACTTCGGAACTCGGAAAGATAGTAATTCGATTTCCCCTTTTGATATTTGTTGCCTAGGCTGAGCTTTGAATTTTATTTGGAAATGATTTAACTCAATACTCCAAAACTATTTCGACACGACCTATCAGTCTTGCTTAGTTAGCTTATGCTAGATGGAGGATCCCATTGGGCTTGGGTTTCTTCTAGAGACAGAACATATGTAGTCCATTCCAAAAATTTATTGGTCCAAGCATTATTGGGTCAAATATTTCAACCATAGTAATCCACTGGAGTGTGTCCCAAGAGTCCACACTTCATATCGAGCTTTTACAGTTCCACTGTACTAGCCCATAACTTAAAAATTAGGGAGTGTTTGGACTCTGGAGCAAAGATAGTAAGCTCTCTACTTTTCTTTTTACTCTTCGGTAAGTAAATCAATAGAGTAGGCTTTTCTATWTATTTAGACGATATTATATTTGTATTTTACGAGACTAATTCAAATTTGATTTATTCAAGTCTGATTTAAAGCTCTTTCACCGTGGCATCAACGGTACTCTATCCTTCCAAAAAAAAAAAAACAAAAATTCCATAGTTTTTACTCATCAAACTCATCTTAACCTTTTCCTCTGTCCTTCTGCTGAGTCAAACTCGTAATAATGCAAAGATGAAAAGAGAACTTGAGAATGGAGTAAAGAATTTCCTTTTCCGTCCTTTGCTAGAGACAAATGAATAAAGCTGTCTTTGGCACATCCTCKACGCCTTGCATGCATCGAAGAGCAATAAGAATTTGTCGATCGAACCAATTGGTTATATCACAACCATTTATTTTTCCATGGTTCAGAGAGTCAAAGTTAGAAGGCGAAGGTCCAAGCCAAACCCCTTTAGCTATATAGAAAAATAAAAGCTTTAGATTAATACAACAGATGAGTTTAGGTGGAGTACAGTCACTATGGCTCCCCACCTAAAAACACGAACCAAAAAATGCCAAACCAAGATGGCCATCCATTACCATCGTGCGAAATGCCCACCATTTTCTTTTCGAGATTTTTGGAGTTGTCTTTTGGACAAACTGACTGAAGAATGGTTCTGAAACTTAGGCATCCACAAGAGATATGCATGTCTGCTGAGGCCATATCATGTTTTTGTATTATCTTGTGGGAAAACTTGAATTATTATCACGTAAGTTGAGGGATGTAGAACGTATTTCTTTCGATTAATTTTTTAAAAAAAGATAATTAATTGTAGAGAAAAAAATAAAATAAAAGATATTGATTTTTGCATGATAATTTGTATTAATTAAATAGAAATAATATGAAAATAAGTATTTAACGGTTTACGTTTTTTTATTTTTTTTTTGGGAGGGATTATTGTGTTTACTTTAGGAAAAAGTAATAACTCGGTTACTCGAACGTTGTTCCTCTATATTCCTTGTTTCGTCGTAGTAGTCCAATTGTCGGAAAGCAAGAGGTGGAGAAGTAAGTAGGTCCCATAAGGCACTCGTGGAGAAGCAGGGACCCACATTGACAAAAACGTGAGGAAGCATCTAGAAGTACACACGTATGCCAGACAGCTAGCGATGAGCAGACACACAAAACGTTTTTCTAAAACCAAAGAGTCATGACGTCAGTTTCAAACCTCGTTTCCGGCGGCGTCTTTCTCAAATTTTGCCACGTGCCTGCCTTACTTCAAATCGACTCTTCCATGGCTCCATTCCAGTTTAATTTTCCAAGTCAAAAAAAGTTCTTTAAAATAATTTTCAATTTAAAAATCTGAGAAAAACGACTACTGCTCGGAGATGCCCTTCGTAAAAAAGCAAATGAYTGATTAATAAATAAATATTTTAATTAACTTGAATATTTCTTTTTCCATGAGTACAGTGAAAAGAGAAATACGACAATGATCATTACTGGGCGCTGGACATTATGAGTTGGTAATGAAGAAGGCGGCAAAGGGACCATCAATGGGGCTGTAAATGAAGCCAAAATTCAAGGCTCTGGTCGTATTCATGAACTGATTTGATCTTTCTTCTTCTTTACTGCTGGAATCCAAAAACAGATTTCGATTCTCAAGCAAGGTTTACTGATGGCCATGATAATGATCACAGAGAAGCCTCATGAGACTTCTTATCAATCTCTTTCCAATTTACTTGCCCCACAACTGACTCAGTCCGAGGGTCTTTTGGTTCGTAGCTTTGCCCAGAGCTTACTCTAATCCCATCAAAAAGAAGTGAAGTGCACGGATTCTTCAACAGGAGGCTCAAAGTTGTCCATTAAGGAAAAGAAAATATCCAAAGAAGTCAAATTTTACAAGTGGAATGGCATTTTATTATTTTTTTCGCTTCTAATTCTTGATTTATTTGCAATCGACAGTATGTACAAAAACCAGCTGTACAAGTTTTAAATGCAGTGCAAATTCCCCTAATGCAGTGGCAGAGCCCTCTAGTAGTATTTGACATTGACTCTTTAAGTAAAAGTCAACTCCCGAGTTAAACGTTGACATTTTGAAAGTTATTCACCATTCACTCAGCTGGCTCCGGCACCGCAGCTTAGCGCTGGTTCAAGCTCTCCCACAAAGATGCGCATTTCCTCCGGGCAAAGCCAACTCTCCCTTCCTCCAAGTCATAAACCACCTCAAAACCCTGTTGCTGATAATTCCCCAGCAACCCAGCAGGGCCGGCCTCCTCCTGATCGCCACTGTTCATCAGCATCATGCACCCTACCTTCCTCTTCGTCTTCCCATCATCTCCGGCGTCCACAAACTCATGAAAGTAATTCCTCCTGGGCATCTCCACACTCGAATTCCCACCAAAATGTAACAACATTTCCGGCACCGCCAAATTGGCGGGAACCTTAATCTTGTCATCAACGTAATAGCAGGGTCCAAGTCCTGTCCGGTCCTCCACAGAGCTGGCCCTTTTATAAACCGACCCGACCCGACTATCGAACTCAGCCACCACCAAGTCATAGAATCCCTTGGGCAACATAGTAAAAGTAGTCCCCGAATCCACCACCATTCCGCCATTTCCTCTTCCATCAACTCTTCTTAAAGTTTCCGGTGCCGCAATTTTCTTCTTCCCCACAGAGACTCCCTCTAGCCCAACGCAGTAGAAATAAGGATGCTTTGGATTTTTCAGCATCGGAGTGTACGCAAATCCATCTCGGATCGAGTCAGTTTGTTTTTCCTTATTTTCACCCACAGAAGTGTATCGACCAAGAATGAGCGGACTCGGCATGCGTACCCGGGTAGTGTCAAAAGAATGAGAAACAAGACAGTAAGAGAAATGGTTACCGATGTCCGGAGAAGAGCTGGCTAGCTGAGCAGGCAAAGAGAGTTTTCCACGGCCAAAGCCTGCAACACCAATGGGCTCACCAAGCGCGCTGTGAGCGCAACCGAAGGTGAAGTCTTTGAGTACCAAAGAAGGAGAAGATAGCGACAGAGATAAGTTATCGGTGTAAAGATTTGCAACTAAGCTTCCATCACCATAAGCATAGTAAAACGGAGGGCATTTGAATTTCTTGCAGTCGGAAGTTTCAATGTCTTCCAAAGGGCATTTCGCAATTGCGCAGAGGTCAGAAGAAGGAACAGAAGAGTGAACTGCGGAGCAAGCTCGTGACTTGCAAGTGACGGGGGTGGCGGAGGTGAGATTTAGAGGGTATGGATAGGGGATGGTGGCGGGAGTGTACTTGCCTTCACAGAGGATACAGCTGAAAGGGTGGCAGGGGAGCCAGACAACATCGCTCCCTGTGTCCATATAGAGAGAGATAGTTTGGGAGCCCAGAGTAAAGGAGAGGGTGTAATCACTGCCAGGATTAAGCGGAAGAGATACTTGCCGGCGTGCTTTTTGGTGGTGGCGTTGGAAGCGGTTGGATGAGTGGGTGGAGGTGGATTTCAGAAGGTGGGGAGTGTTCTTGAATTGGACTCTGGAGAGGGAGTGTGTTAAGGGAAGAACAAGAACTGAAGCATAGGAGTGGAAGAGTTGAAGAACTAAGACAGCGATGAAACTGATAAAAACAGGGGAAGCCATTGAAAGCAGAGTAGTTTTGCTTATGAAACAGAGGATACCTATTCACGATGCGTTTCAACGTGTATGCTCTTTATATACTCTGCAGGGGTACGTAAGTATGTGTTGTCTATAGCTTTATAGATGATGATGAGGATGATGATATGGTGGAAAATTGCGGTTAATTAGAGGGAAGTRTAAGAGGTGGAGGGTCGGGGTCGAAGGGAGRACGAAGTTTCTGGTGAGAAGAACAGAGCTTCCTTGTTGGCTGGCTGACCGGCTGGTTGGTGCACTTAAGAATTTCGAATTCATCATCTCACTGAATTCTCCTTTTAACTCTTTCCAAGATAATGATCATTTTTGCCAGAAAAAAAAAAAGAGAAATTTCCTTCTGCATGCATAATCTTTAGAGCTTTTTTTTTTTTTGGGAGCAATTTTACTTAAAAAAAGCAAGAGTGTTTAGAATAACCTCAATAAAGGGTGTCTAGAAGTTCCGACCCACCTGTGACCGGYGAGTTTGCAGAGGGAGAAGGGAGAAATTAGGTTCAAACGGTGACCAATGAATTCCTCCACCTCCATTAACAAACCTGTTGCCACGGTATTGGAGGTGTCTGTGAAGGTTGCTGTGGCGCAACACAAGTGGCTCCTCCGGTTAAAGAGTAGGTTTGTTAGTTTGGTAGAGAAAACCATTCACAGGTCATTCATATCCGAGCCTACTAAAAAACTATTTAATCAAGGTGAGCCTTTCTTATTGTTTTCCAATTATCATTTGGCTTAGAGGTTGGGAATAGCATAAGCATGTGAACTTTCATCTTAAAGTTCTTCAAATCAATACTCAGTTATCGTAGTAAGAAAGATAGTAATTTAATTGATCAAAATGTATTACTAATAATTTTGATTTTAAAGATATTCCTTTCACCATTTATCAAAAGAGAAAATAAAAAGTTTAAGCTATATARAAAAATATTACTTCAAAGAGCCTTAATCATAAGTAATTATTAAAAGTATTCTTTTATCGAGATAATTAATTTTAAATTTTATATTCAATCAATACGTATAGTCAACCTTCATATCCCTTCCTATGAAGTTAAGCAGTAGAATTCTTAAAATGTAAAAGGTGAGATATGAAAATCAATCAAATCCCTATAAGCTAAAGCTACTTTCTATAAATTAGATACAGAATCCCAAGTTTTTCCGTAGGGCAAAGAGATTAACAGGATTAAATGTACTTTCATAAAAGGAAAAAAAAAAAAGAAATGCAATGAGTCAATAATTCAAAAAGAAGGTAAGATTAAAATTTTAAAAAATTGTATTTTGAAAAAGAAAAAAAAATATCGTAATAACTCAATCAATCCATAAATTATGATTAGAGGTAGACTAAACCTCATTATCCCATTAAATTCAATGAGACCCTGAGATTAAATCCCTATGCTGTAACTTCAAGAACACGATTGGAAATTTGATCTTTACATCCCCCAAAAAATTTTGTACTTGGAAGGCTCCAATAAAGGGGTAAATGCATGCATGGAGCTATCGTGTCCTGGCACAATAAGCGACACAATAAACTGTGTGGACCTTTTTGCCCTGATGAAATTAAATTGGTCAATTTCACCTGATAGTACTGTGGAGTTCATAAATCATCTTCATACAATGTCCATAATTGAAACATATCCACTGATGCTACTTCAAAATAGCCATTTTTTACTTGGCCTACTAAACCATGATTAAGGTGGACAAGAGTGCCATTATTGATGTCATTTCATTCTATTCTATGGTTATTAGTACAACACCCAAGCAATTTTAAGTGGATAAGCCTTTACACAATAAATAAATAAAAATAAATTGAAGAGATCCAATGAACTTCTCCCGCGTCAATTTTCTATTAATTGATAAGAAATTTAATATTCATAAAATAAATTTTGAATTTGAATTTTATTAACGAAACAAATAAGATTAAGTCATTTCGCCTTCAATTCGAAATAAAATTATCTGTTCGATTGATAAAAATATTAGTATTCTTCAAACAAAATCTCGAATTTATCTCTTATTTATTTTGATTCTACAACTTAAAAAATTCTTCCAATCTTTCATCAATCTCACAAAAAGACAAAAGCGAACCAGTGTATTGTACAACAGTTTAGATTGGATATTGTTCAAATATTTAAATGATTATTTTCAATGTAGCTTTTGTATCCGAAATCTTATCAAAAATCATATTCGAATACCCAATAGAGAAGTGTAAGTTACAGAGGAATTAGTGAGTGAGGAGGAGATCTGSTTGTTATGAAAGAAATCTTTTACCCAAAATTTGAATTTTAAATTTCTTATTTTTCTGCCAATAAAATTTATCCAATTCAAATTTTTAATTTTACACTCACGTGGGAGATGTAAATAGTGACATCTCTGAATCTTTTGACCAATCCCAAAACATATATTTTCCTTGGGAAAGAGATACTTTGTTCGAGCATTAACACACGTGCCAGCTCATCCACGAAAACGACCTTAAGTGAGGCACACCAAATTTACCATCGTTTTGATTATTCCATAGTAATATAAAAATAAATCAAGTAAGTATAAACGCTTCTTTATTATAATTACATGTTATATTAATAAAATTAAATAATACATATATATATATATATATATAAGATGTGCAAATATATTAGAGATGATCAATTGTAAATTTATACGATTAATTTATAAATTTGATTTTTTATTAATTTATTTTAAATAAATTAGAGACAATTTCTCGACCTTCCTTGAATACCTTGTGCCTCGATCTTTTAGAACTGGTTTACAAATTTAAATGATTTATTGTAAAGAAAGTTTTATAGTAAAAATGAATTTTGGACTATATTAGAACTCCAAAAATTGGCTACTTGTAGAGAATTTTGGGAGTTCGAGCCAAATTGGCAGGTTCTGGTCTCTGCTCGTGGGTCACCGGTCCCGCTTTTGATTTGTTTTCTTTCAGTTTTACTTCCGTCCAACCCGGCCCCACGATTTGATGTACCATACCCACCCAATTTTGTTTCGGATTATCTGTAGATCCTACTGAGCCCCGATCTGCCGACCTCGACCCATTCCCTTTTATGGTCCACATGCTACAAGACAAATTCCCGCCAACACTTGTTCCCTATTTTGTTTTTTTACTGGCCACAGTAAAAAGGAGCTTTCCGTACGAATAGTAAGTCAATGATCACCAACAAGGTTTGAATCGAGTATTTTATTTCAAATTTTGGATTATGAAAAATATTTATTGGGATATTGCCCTCCGCGAGAAATTTAACTAAGGAAGTGTGAATTTTTACTTTTATATTTTGATGGATGTCGCAAGCTGTATTTGAATAAATTACTTTATTATTTTTAACSAAAAAAACTCTCTTTCTACTCGATTCATCCTTCCAGTTCATWATTCACGAATAATATATATAAAAATAATATTATCACTCTGCRTATAATTCAATCTCGCCAAATAATATTAATATAAGTATAGTCTACCTATGGAGACAGCATCATAATATCTTTCATACATGCAATGGGTTTGGCGGACCATGTCTTAAAGAGGACACATCAAAACCGTGTGGTGCGAAAGATTAATATTAGAGAAGCATGGGACTGTTAAGGGGATGAAAGGAGTTTGGTGACCTTATTCGAATCATGATAGCCATACCTATAAAGAAGTCCGAGATGCCCACCATCACTCCCCAATACTTCTTTAGAATAAATCCCTACTAGGGACGAGATAAATTATAAGCACCTCATGAGTATTCCATTTCTTTAATATAATGACATTTTGGGTGCAAATCTAATCGTTTATTATTTTTTCTTATAGCTATAATAAAATAATATAATCGATACATCTCAAACTGTATCAAATATACATGATAATAAACGACATATTATAAAATTTATTCAATAATATTTGTCAATATATTTCAAATAGTATTTGAAATATTCAATATTATATGAAATATGATGATGCTTACTTTGTAATGCAATATGCCGTAGGGGTATGAATGACCCTCCATGATTTTTATGCTTTTGAATTATCTTAAGTTACTAAAGAATGTATTTATTCAAAAATTGCACCCGACAGCTCTTCACCTCTGGGAATACAAGAAGAGCATTAACCCACAAACCCATTTATTTTTTCGAACCTACTAATTACAAATTATTATTGTTCTTTTTGTGGCTTTCCTTTATTTTAATAGTATTATTTTAGAGCTGTTGGTGAACATAAACCAACATGGACAATGCATCTCATATTTAATAATGTCTAATCAAGTACTCCCTCTTCCGTCTTATAAAGATAGATTTATTTTTCTTTTTTTTGGTAATAAATTATAAGTTTATTTTTATTCTTAAAGAGTAATTGAATTATAATTTTTTTAATACGCTCTCAATTATGATGCGTCGTTATCACACAATTAATTTTATTAATTAATAAATATATTTATTGTAATAAATACTCATCTTGAAGAAAGAATTAAATGAAGAAAAATAAACATTTTGATGCAGGAATTAAATATAGTGTCCGATTTCAAAATGAATATGGGTTATATCAAGTTACAAAATAATATCTATTAACTCATTGAATATTGAGAATGAATATATGAGAGAAATAAAAATAATTAATTTAATTTAATAATTTATATTTCTTAATTTGTGTGAGAATAACAATAAAACATATCTTTATGGGACGGAGGAAGTATTAAACAATAATATAAATATCTCTTCCTTAACCACGCAAGAAATTGCTAGTATGAGGACAATTATTGAAACCAAGGGTACCTAAGAATCGGGCACATAATTGAGGAATGCACCAAAAGTCCTAACAATCCCAATCAATTGTAGGTCGTAACAGAAGGGGGCTAAGTAGGGTTGCCTATCAAACACRAGAAAAGGCCGCCACAAGGAGGGTCGTCCACTTTCTTAGTATTTGAATTCGATCCCACTTGTTTGTATAGATATACATTAAAGAGAGTCCTTTCTTGATATTTTGAAACCTTACTATGATGTCTTTTGATAAAAATGATTGTGGTCAATCTAATACAACTCAATTCTGTTTAAATTCTGGGATATGCAAATAAAATCCTACACTAGGTAAAAATAGTACGATCATAAATTTATAACTAACGAATAAAATTTTTGTTAATTAGAGATATTTTAAATAAAGTAAACAATTAAAGCTATACAAATCGATTATACAGGGTGAACAATATCATATCAATATTGAAATTAATTAGGTCAATAATCCTAGCGAGTTGTTGCGATCATTCACAGCCCTTGGTGCAAGTAACAGAGGAGGACGCCACTCCTGATCTATAACCAAGTTGTCAAACTTGTTTCATGCAAAGCTTGTGAGCAATCATGTAACAGTATCAACCTAACAAAGGCAAGTTCTGCTCAAACACCATGCAAATTCGGCTTGATTTATTAGCTTCAACTGCATCAAAAATTTGATGCTTCACTCACGGGTATGTCTAGCTGGGCCCTGCTAAGACCTAGCTAAGCTTGAGGATCCTTATCTACTAGTGTAACTCTAGTTATAGCTAATCATCACAAAGTCAATAGAAGAAACTGAACTCAACAATCAGCATCAACAACATCGTTGTTTCAAGAAAATCAAGAAACATCACAATCTAGCATCATGGTTTGGTTTCCTGATGTTGATGTAAACTCAAAGATGAGATACTGTCAGTGTTTAGCAGCCACATATGGCTCACAGTTGCATGGCTAGTATTAGGAGAAAAGATAAAGAACCTTGATATGCAATCTGAATTCATGCAAGAGASGCCTACGATCTTTCAGCACATTAGCTTCCTCCTCAAAGATGAGTTCAACTTTCAAATAGAACAAAAGGATGAACATCTAGTAGCTTTGATTTCGTCCGGTTTCGGCCAGTAATATGCTTAAAGAATAAGACCATACCTGGTTGAAGCATTTGCTCCTGGCAATAAGATCAGAATTCTAGCATTATCAGGCTCCCTGAGCTATATGTTCCAAAACATAGTATGGTCGTCCAAGGAGCTTCAGTGCGTGCTTTAGATCTTGTGCAAATGCACCATATACAGTCCTAGTACACGTAGCTCACAAGGAACCAAGATTGCAATCCGATAATGAATCAACTGGATATGATCTACATAACTTTCCAGAAATTCTTTTCCCGTGTGGTTAACAACGGATTTTCTTTTGCCCATAACATGTTTCATTTTTTATAAGCAATAGATTCTAATCAAGAACATGATGCATGGTGAAGAATAAACATATCTCAGATAACACTGAAAATTTGGTTGCAGTTTCCAACAAGTAGTTCATAAGAAAAACAACCAAATGGTATCCGCACATATGTTACATCTGGATTACTTCATTTTGATGGCAAAGTCTTTTACATTGCCATTCAAATTCTCTCATCCATTGTCTCGTCATTTGACAGCATTTTTTTTACCTTGAAACAAAATAATTTCAGGWTTTTACGCAATAAATGTACTGAAAAGAGTCCATTCAACCCAAACAGGGACCAGTAGACTCCACACTTAGATATCCAGAAATTCCACCTCTCTATGGCACCTAAAGGCCTATTAATCTTTCTGTTCATCCATAGTAACTGTCAGATTAAATCAGACATCAATTGAATGCCCAAATCCCAGAACAAAGAACTGATGAAAAGTGAAATCAATTACTTATGGAAGCTGTAGAAATCATATTTAGAAAAATGCCTTTATTACCTTTAATTTAACAGTCATAAAGGACTAAAGATATTATACTTTTGACGAGTGTATAATTGATTACAACATACAAATAAAAGTAAAGCAGATAGAAGATAAAATAGTCCACATTCTATTTCTTGTCATCTACAACAACTGCATTCTCCAAACAATCTTTAATATTTGTTACTTTAGACTAAATGACCATGGTTTTCGTTAATGGTCCTTGACTCCTTGTTGATTCTCAGCTTTGTTCTTCATGTGCAATCATTGTTTACTTGGGTGCTTTTTATCCTTTGAAGGTGAAGCTGAAGAAAAAAGAAACCGTATAATTGGTTATGCTGTAAGCCACTCCTTTTACTTGCTTCTTTTGGTGTTAATGAGCAAATAAAAGTAAAGCAGAAAGAGATAAAGAAGCTAACATTCTGGACAATTTGCACCGGTTCCTTAGTTTAAAATACAAAAAATAAAAGTTGTTTGGAGACGTGAAAACATGCAACGCCAGAGATCAAGAGGAAGCATGAGATTGGCCAAATACTGAAGCGTCAACCTTTTTTCCTCCTTGACTCGTCTCTCTCTTCCATGCCTGCATGTCTCTGTGTGAGTGAGAGAGAGAGAGAGAGAGAGAGAGACCCACTACGAAAGCCCTGCATGCCAGGTCCTCTTTCCTCCAGAAACAACAGGGAGCAGCTATATTTTCGTGTAAAACRCAGATGCATAAAAGCATGAATGATGATGATGAATTCAATAATACAACAACAAAGAGTAACTAAAAAGGATATAGGTGAAACCATCCTTCTATAGGTGATCTGCTGGCAAAGCAAAGACAAATGTATCCTCAATATAAAGAATTACACATGCGCAAATGAGATCAAGTTTTATCTAGGATTCCCTGGTTTACATAACWTTCGTTGGGTTGCATATTCCTTAATGTCATGTATAGTAAATTTGACAGGTGAGCTGACCAACTGTTTATTTTAATAATAACATGTTACGCTTGGAAAATCAAATACTTTCAGGACAATAAGCAAAGAGTTGGATATACAATTACAATCATGAAGGAAGAGGAGAAAATGGATTTATTTTCTCCAACAATTTTTCAGCTTCAATAAATCCGCCAAGTGGTCCCAGAGGTGAGTACTTTATTGACTTCCAACTGTTTCAAGTCCTCAAATGTTAGAGCATATTTTGTTACCCTTGGGGAAGATGAAAAACCAAAGGTTCCCAGGTTATGGTGAATATTCAGAAAGAACAACTCACCATGGTATAAAGGGAAGTGCTAAACAATGGAGATGAAGATGATTGACGCTGTTAAAAGGCGGTTGATGAAATCCAAATCTGGTTTTAAGAAAGATTATAATTAGGGAGAAAGTAGAACATGAATATTAATAAAAACTTCTCTTTAATCAGTTATCCAATTTGTAAGGAAATTAAAGATTAAAACCAAACTCCAATTCATCAAACAGCCAGTAGAGTAAAATTCTGAAAAGCCTAGTCCGGGCCTACATATCCGGTCAGATGTATCAAAGAGAATTATTGAATTGAATTGTTCTTCAGAATACAAATTGATCAGCTAACAATTGACTAGACTAACATTCCTTTTGCTGTAAAGTAAATAATTGACCCTCGACAACAATAAAAAGATAAAAAAGATGGTAACTGATGACAAGAATTTGGAATTAATCAGAATGCTCTTACTAACAATAAGAAAATATAAACGTGAATATGATTATAATACTAATCAGCGCTCAAACTCATACTCATATTTGAAAATATGTGCTTAAAATATAATCTTAATGCAAAGAGCAATAAGGAAAATACATGGGTGAAAACTTCTAATATCAGCTGAAATCGTGAAAGAAAAATAAGGTACCATATGATGTTTCTGTAGCTTAGACATTTTCTAAATTCCAAAGCCTTTAAAAATATAGGATGACAGAGAGTAGTCTATACACGTTTCTCATCAACAGATCAAGGAACAACTCACAAAAGCATAGGTCATGTTAATTTTCCAAACTTCCAGTAGCTTTGCATTATATTCCCACGTACTCCAGTTCAGAGGCATTAATCAGCTGCGGAGATTATATTTGTTTATCTACACCCATAACATCAAAGATTACTCATAGGTTGAACTGGATAATTTTTCTCTGCAAACCACTACTCTCAGACCAGGAAACCTATCAGGCCAAGCTCATAAACTTCCAAGAAAAGGAAGAACCACTTGAGGAATAATATCCTATCACACCTAATATGTAGACAAACAGAGGTATACACATGGTAGTGCATCTTGAAGGCATTTGAACTACATGTGCTATTTTCTATCTTCCAAATTCAGCGGACTGATGCATTCGAGGGATTGTCGAGTTAATGGCAAGTGAATGGCATAAGGAGAGAATTCAAAGACCTGGAAGCAGTCAAGCTACTGTTTGACTCAACGGAAACGAATAAAGGTGGTTCTAGGGCATATCAATTCATTCTTGTTCTCGAATCATGTGGATTATGGAGCAAACAAATAGAGTCCTTATTAGATTTCTGGGAGGATGTCATTTGTTTCAGTGTGGTATGACTTTTAGGTTAGTTTGTGATGCAGATTAGCTTCCCCTAGAATAAGCTATAAGCATATCTATCCAGGGACCATAATGAGTACGTGCAAAAATAGAAACAGCAGAACAACATTATTATTTCATGATCATCACGCATCCTAAGTGAATTTGTCTTTCTATTATAGGAAATTTCATGCAGAAGATTATCAAGAGTTAGACAAACAATTTGCAAATTCAAAGACATACCTATATTGTTTGGAGTTGGGCGCATCCCTTCGTACCAGACTTTGTCCCACATCTAGCATGTGGCTAACTGTGTAAACGTAATTGAAGGTTAGCCAAGAGGTGAGGACACATTCATACCAAGATTGCCAATGTAACAATGAAAGTTTGACAACTATCATAGTATGAAAATTTTGTTCACCTAATAAATAGTCTTCTGGTATCCTCTGGAGGTCTTTTACTGTCGCAATGTGCTCTATTGATATTACAAGGTAATGCCTATTGAACGTTCAATTACAAAATAATCAATTGGTATAACACCAAGATATCCTTACACAACCCAGAGCATGTCCAAAAAGGATTGCAAACTAAGTTATTCAATGAAAACTGAATTTCAGGCGAAGCAATATAAAATGTCATTCAAATTGAAGAATTATGCATAAAAATGTTATGTCATAAGAAACTGACAGAACTCAAGTAGAGCACAAAAAATGCATTCATACTTTAGAGACCCATATCTGCAACATGGGGAAGCATGTTCCCTCTGCAAAAATGACTTAACACAATTACGTAACTTAGCCAAGTACCATATAAACAGGCTTAGGAAGGGATAATTAACTCCACTTCTCAAAAGAATAAGGAAACCTTTTTGACATTATGCCAGAGAACATGCTTCAGTTGAAGTCAAGACTACAAACCTCTCTACAATATGCTTCTTATCAGCAGAGAAAGATCCCCATATCATCATCCTTTGTTGTCTTTAGTATTCACACAATGGCATGGGTAGTCTCACTATCATATTCATTGCAGAAGCAATTACTCTTTCTTTGTATATTTTCGCTCAATTCTTTCTGAATGACATGAAGATACAAAAAATGTATCATGATTGTTCATAATGTTATTATGGCACTTTGCCTGACGAAAATCTCATTTCATACCTCACCAGTTCTATCAAAGAAGAATGTAAAAACAACAAATAGAGAGACTGCATCTTTATATCAAGCTCATTGCTCCATCCTTTCATGACGGCTYGTCAGTTATCACAGTTTCCAATGCTCAACAAATTTCTAACCAAAAAGTAAACTTATATTAAAGGAATTCAAGAAGCAGAATTGTCCAAGGATTACAAAAATGTTCTTTTACTACCTACTTCTACAATTCCTTTCATGGCTACAATGAAAATGTTGTGTGCAAAGCTAAGTTGAATTCCTGAAATACAATACWAGTTTTCTTGTTGAACTTTTCAGCATTTTACTTGTGAAAATAGACTTCTGGCTCTTAAGTAAATTGTAGGTTAATGAGGCCTCCTTGAACATCCTATGTTGAGTCACCTGTGAGGTTTGTAATAACATTCTATACATAGCATGGATTAGCTTCCTCACCAACTTTGTCAGATTTATATAATCTAAAGAAAACGTCAGTTTTTGTTAATGTATTGCATAGATACATGGATAGGGGTTCAAGCAAAAACTATTTCAATCCTATCAAATGTTAGATCACTGATCTTTCTATGTTCTATTAGGACCTATTTCCCCTTATTTTTCTGAAATTCCTGTCTTTATGGTAACTAATGCCTAATTTAGCATTTTATCTTTCTGCTGTGAACCATACAGAAATCCAAGAATTTATCAACTTAGAGCAACTACACTTTCAAACTAGGTTTTAACAATCACTAGTTCTCTCGACAAGCATAATTGGAAAGAAAATGCCACTTCAAAATAACTGAATACATTCTCTTCCCCCAACATTCACCGACAAAAAGGTTTTCTTTTTCCCTTTAATCCCAATATTAGCAAATCCGAAATTAAYTCAAGCACTTGCACATTAATTAATTAGCTATAACGATTAACTAAATGGGGAAAAATCAAACCAGAAATGTAACAATAGAGAGTATTAATCACATTCATCGTTTTTACTTTCAAAACATATGAAACAAACTTTCCTCACTATGTGGAACACTAACAAACTAATTCAAAATTTTGAACTTGGAACCTGAATGCAGAAGGGTTTATATCTTGAAAGGCAACCACCTTATCATCCTGCAAAATGAACAAACAAGAATCAAACATCGCCCATCGATATGTTACTGCATTATTCGTTTCCTTTTGTTGTGGAGAGAAAAAGAGAGTGTACAGAGTGAAGGAGAGTAGTCGAGGTAGAAGAGCGGGCAATCTGGCAGAAGATGCAGGAAGATGAAGCTCGCATCATTACCATCAGAAGTCAGAACTCACGCCCCACTCTGCAACTCTCCAGAGACCACGGTTCTTTTGGCTTTTRTTTTCCCGAAATTAGGGGTCTAATAATCAAATGAAAAATTAAAAAAAAAAAAAAGGAATTTCCATGAGTTGCCCGAAAGAAAGGAAACATTCCACTTTTAGTTTCTAAATTATGGATAAATTACTTTTTATGTCCATAAACTTAATTATTTATTAATTTCACCCCATTAAATTCTTAATTGGTTGTTGATTCTTCCAACGATCATTTTGCCAAAATATATATGTATGTGTTTTTTAACAAAAAGATAAAATAAAAAATTTATCATGAATTTTTAATAAATTTTTATCTAAATTATTTAAAATTTTCTCTTTATTTATAATGATATTTTATAGTTATATTTTTCTTACTAAGAATTTAAATGTACTAATAAAATTTCATCTACTAAAAAGGAGATTAAAAGATTATAAAGATWACTGGTAACATATACTCCAAGAGATTTTAATTAACTAAATAAAAATTAGGGAGGGACTAAATTCATATCCCTTCTTCCTACACTCATACCTCATAATAAATATATATATATATTTAGACAAAAGTAATTTCTTTAATTTTAAAGTGGACTTGAACTTGATTTTGTTCTTGAAAACTAAAAGGTAAATACTAAAAAGGATATAGAAAATTAGATATATATTATTTTTATCTAATTATTATAATATTTATAAAATAAGACAGTGAATTTAAGATGGAGCAATATGAATTTAATCGTATCCTAAAAATTAAAAAATATTCTTTTTTCCAAAGCAATTAAAAATAAAAAAGGAAAGGACCAAGTCAAGCAATAAATAAGCATGATGAGCCTAAATGGTAGCAGAAAAACCAAAGCAAAACAGGGTAGAATTCTACTGCCTCAGTTTCTCTCCGCTTCATGCTTACCGTCCCCCTTAAACCCCTATTCTCCCACCTTCTACTTCGCCCCTTCGCCGTCCTTAAACCTCTCTGCCTCACTCGCTTCAAGTCTATCAAGGTAAGAAGCATGAGTTCTGGGTCAAGTCAGCACATTTTCCAGCTTAGGACCGACCCACTTACTGGCAACTCGGAATGGGTTGTCATAGAAGAGAATGAAGCTCCAGAAGAAATAGAGAAACCGCTTTTGGCCACCACTTCGTATCTTGACATGCTCAACGATTCTCGCAGAAATAGAGCCTTTCGTGAAGCCATTGATAAGACTATAACTAAGCCTTGCCATGTTCTTGATATCGGGTACTTCAATTACATCCTATCTGAACTCATTTTTTGTTTCTAATTTTTAAATTTATGCATTACAATGTATTTGGATGGCCTTTTTTGCCTCGTTGTTGATCATCATGATAAGTTCTATGCATTGTACTTATAAGTTGTAAACGTCAGCAATCAGTAGCAAATAATAAACACCCATGGAGATGAATCAAGAATTGATTGTTTCTTTTTCTGTGTTTTCGAAGGCTACTACTTGTAAGTTAATAGCTMAGGAGTAAAAATATTAGAAACTTGAGAGAAAAAGAAACACTGTATTACCAATGGAGAACTGCTTTTGGAGTTTGGTGTCCCCGGCAATGTTAGTTGTTGAAAAGTACCTCAGCATATAAAAAGAAGGAATAAAAAAGGAGGAGAAAACATAAACACTTTGGCATGTCGGTATATAATTGAATCTCACTCATAGGTGGGTGAAGGCTTTTGCAGCAAGGTTTCGGAAAACATTGCCATTTCACTTTAGTAAAGTAGCTACAGGGGTTTTTTAGCTAAATTTCCACATTCTTTTGCCATTTTATACCTGATTTATTCCACCATGTTAGCTTGTTTAATTGGGCTATATTCTTGGTCATTTTCGCATGATTCTGCACAAACTGTTTGCTGATATAGGCTCTGGTGCCATAATTACTTTGCAGTGCTGGGACTGGATTGTTATCAATGATGGCAGCTCGGGCAATGGGTCTTGGTGATTCATCAACGGGTTCTAGTTCGAAGGGTATGGTAACAGCATGTGAATCATACCTTCCCATGGTGAAGCTGATGCGCAAAGTTTTACGTGCCAATGGTATGGACAAAAGAATACGCATCATTAATAAGAGATCCGATGAATTAGAAGTTGGTATAGATATCACTTCACGAGCTGATATTCTTGTAAGCAATCATATCCCTATATATGGTCCTGAAGTTATCCTCTTTTAAACCTTTTGTGTCTTGTTGAAGTGTCTAATGAATATGTTTTGCTCAAAGATATGAAGTCCTAAATTAGAAAAAAAAAAACCAGTGATACTTCAACCAGGAATATTTAATCATTCATATCAGGGCTTCTCTTTTCTTTTGCTTTGAAGTATATGTTATTGTTTAAGTATCTAAAGTAGTTTATTTCTAACTAACAAGCTGTTTTAAGATCAGCAATAGGATGTTGAATTCCCTATAAATGTGCTTGCGTTTTTTCTTCCCTTTTTCCCTCTTTCCTTTAACTGGATTAGCTTTTCTAGGTGGGGCAGAGCGGAAGATTGCAATGCATCGAGAACCAGAAATGCAAGAAACAAAAGCATBGGGATGGTTACCCATCAGATATAACCATCCCAAGATGCATTGTTTCATTTTTTTTCCCCCCTTTGCTGGCAAATATTTCTCCATCTATGTTCTTTTCTTGCTTTGCTATCTGGTGTTTTTGCATTTTCATCTRAGCTGGTGTATATGATCTTGCGGTTTAGTGACAGTTGTTGGAGAGAAACTGATATGGTTTAAGTGAAAAGATTAAATTTTAGATACCGAAGCTTTTGAAGTGTCAAGTTGCTCTTGGTTTTTGAATGCAGTAGGCTAACAATGGATTGTGAGCATTCATTTAAGTCTGTTAATTGAGTCCTTCACTTGCCAAGCAAGAGGTTTCTTGTAAGATTTCGAACTCTGGAAGCTGATATTTAGAAGACTGTTTGCATTTTGATCATTTATTGATAAATCATGTTGTCGGAACCTGGCCTTAGTGTCTGACTAGTGTTTTCCCTGATACATCTAAGCCTGAAATGATAGGATTCTATCTATCATTCCTGCTTAATAGCTATTGATTGGAAACTAGTTCCATCTATGTGGAAGCAAAGCCAAATGTAAATCTCAATGCCCATGAGTTGTTAGACCAATTTTCATCTTCACTGAATGTGCCATTCAAATACATAATAGAACAAGTGATGCAGGTCCAACTGCTGCACCACAATACTGTAGTAGATTCTGCTAAGTTTTCAGTAGGAGAACTAGGCTACATGCTATAGACTTCGAATAAGAAAGACATACATTAGTAAATAGAGATCTCTGTTCTTGGTAGTCTCACAAAGACAGACTCCTAAATCGACTAGGACTAAACAAGTAAAAGAAAATAATACCCTAGACCTATAATAATAAAGACTATAAAATCGACTATACTAACACAACTTAGATCCCATATAAACAATAATTGGACTCTGAAAGTTACTGAGATACCCTTGTCCTCTAGATTCATAAACTGAATTTAACTAAATAGTCCTAGCTATTTACTCATGAACTAGAGTTTCCAAGACTAAAGCTAGATCTTAGAATCACTGCTTGAGTTAGAACTTTCCAATCCTCAGACTCTTTCATGTTCCGCATCAACAAGTCCAGATGGACATAGGTAGTAAGGAAGAGCAGAACTTTTGTGCAATATTGTGGATCATATTTGTATATCCGTAGTTGTGGTATGTTATTAGTTGCCACTAGACTACTGCATTTGGTTTTTTGCTACTCATGATGTTAAACTTTATTCTTGGCTTAGTAAAATAGAATTTTATYTCAGGTCAGTGAGATCCTGGACTCAGAATTGTTGGGTGAAGGGCTGATTCCAACTTTACAGCATGCTCATGACAAGCTATTGGTGGAAAATCCACAAACAATACCCTATCGTGCAACAACTTATGGCCAGGTGTTTGTCCCTTTTTTTTAAAGTTATTATGTAACCTTTTCTCTTTCTCCTTTCCCCTTTGGAGTTGCCAAGGAAATTCTGGACAGCTTACTTTTAAATGACATGTAATAATTTGTAAATTTGAGCAGAATGTTTTTTTGGCATTGTTCATCAGGATGCTACAAGATGTTACCTCATGGTCCATGAAGCACGTTATTTGCCTTATTCTCCTCATAGAAACCTTTACAAAAAATTACTTTTAGTTGCTTCCTCTGTATTTGCCTTATTCTCCTCATAGAAACCTTTACAAAAAATTACTTTTAGTTGCTTCCTCTGTATATATACATCTCAAACTAACTTTAACTTGAAAGAATAGTTTGAAGTTTGGTTCAGAAACTAGGCAAATGGATTTCAAGGTCCAAAATGATCCTGTGGCCAATGCTAAGTCTATTGCATAATCTTAACTCAAGATAGAAAAACAGTACTCTGAGGTAGGCCCATTTATGTTGAACTATTTCATTTTAGCTAATTTGTCTGATCTCCTTTGTGGAATCATATATTGGTTCCTGTGCACTTATATGTCTGATAAGTATCATACGCGTTCACTTGGTTTTCATTATTCAAGTTTGGATGGAATAGTTTTCCTATACCTGCAGATAAATGACATTTATCAAATTTTTTTCTGTTTGCTTTAGCTTGTTGATAGCACATACTTGTGGAAGCTGCAAGACTTATTTCATAATGAAGCAGAAACATCAGATGGTATATATCTTGTTCCAGATGGGATGGATAGAGTTTTATGTATCAAAAGGCAGCAGTTTGCCATGCACTGTGATGCAATAAAAGAAGAAATTAAACTGGTAATTGCAAAACTCCGGGGCTGTTCCTTACATTGACATATGTTTTAAGCCRGCAGACGTTAACATGTTATTCAGCTGTCAGAACCATTCGAAATTTTTGGTTTTGACTTTTGGAAAAGGCCAGACAGTTATAGGGAAACTGAACTCCACATAAAGGCCACCTGTAATGGTACAGTTCATGCTATAATCTCCTGGTATGTACACTGGTACAAAATTCCTCTGCTTCATATTTTAGTTAAGGTTGATAGTAATAATACCTTGGATCCTTCTCTAGGTGGTTGCTTCAACTTGATGAGGAAGGGACAGTTTTTTATTGCACTGGACCGAAATGGGTTAGTTCCACTATGACTGAGTCAACTTCATCTTTTCCTGGTAAGTCAGCTTTGCCAATTTTTAATTTTCAGAATGAAGGAAATGAGTATGAGCCAGCCAAATAAACAATCTTGTAAATGATTGGATATTTTTATGTAGATAACTGTGGTAAGCTTGAAATTATTGTCTTTTGGAGGTACCAACTTTCACGAGATAGCTAGTTGTTTAAACATTTGGATTTCCCAATTGATAGTAAATGTTAAAGTTGGAGATGTAAAGAGTATTCAAGTTTAAATAATGCAGTGAGAAATCTTTATTTTGCGGGCTTCCTTCTTTGTTATATAGGGTTATTCTATTTTCTTGTACTTTAGAATCCCAGGATTGTCTAGTTTCCTTACTAGCTAACTTATTGGAGGACAAGAATAGAAAGAAGGTTAGTCTTCTAGGATTAAGCTCTATGTAATTTTATTTTCCAGCATTGTGGAAAACAGTTTATATCTTTGACTTTAATATGATACAGCCTATAGCTTTGTTTTTTTCTTAAAAACCTCAGGTTTGCTAAAAGCCCCTAAACTAGGGTTTTGATTGTTTTTTCCCCTGAAAACCATAGCTTCAACATGGATCCAAATTCTTTTCTTCTTTCGTTACTTCCAGCGGTATCAAATGTTGAAAATTGGTATTGATAATGAGAACAAATAAATGGACAAAGAGAGAGAAAAGTTATATGTTAAAATTGTACGGCTGGAACGCTTCTTTTCCAGATTGAAGTCGGCGAGTTAAGGAGCAGGAATTCTTCCACAGAGTTGCCTATGAAGCCCATCTTGGAAATATTTGATAGTCAATCAACTCTTTTTGACTGGAATAAGCAATCTTCTGCAAGTTTTTGGTCAAATTTATGATGTCAAACAATAGGCTTGAAAAACTCTTTGTTAATCCTTTAACTCTGTCTGACTTTATGTCTTTCCAGGTATGGGGGATTGGTGCGACCACTGGAAGCAGTGTGTTTGGTTCCTCCCAGAGAAAGGTTTCTCTGTGCGCAAGGATCAAGATGTTCACTTACATGCGGTTCATACTGAAACTAGTATCTCTTATAGAGTTAACACTTCATCCCAGGAAAACATGGTTAGGCATTGTGAGCTTCCTTCTCAAGAAAATCACATCTTTATATCTCCAGAAAGGACTGCAATTTATGGAGATAGAAATTGGCGACTTTCAATGTTAAAGGCAATTGAGAATGCTGTGAGTTGTACCTATGTTAATTCAGCTAATTGTTTCTGTTCTTTTATTTGCCTCCTGACAAAAGCAAGCTATATAGTTCCCTGCCAAAGTGGTTGGAAGCAGAGTATCTAGTAATTCATTTTTTCTTTTCATAAAAAAGAAAAAGATAATTCATTTCTCAAAAATGGTCAAATTTTTCTCCTCGAACTTTGACGTGGAAGCTTGTTTGTCAAAATACATATAAGCCAACTATGATGGAAAAATTTCTGAGCCCAGATGTTCTGCACATGAATATTTGAATTTTGTATTTACAGAAAGAACAATTGATTTGGTCTTAAAATAAGCGGCGAAAAGGAACTGATCTTTTTATATCTTGGATCGTGGAAGTTGATCTCCACGACGGAGATTGTTGAAGAAAGCAGAGAGTTCATCCACTTGCATGCGGAAGCTTCCTTCTTCTTGCAGCTGCTGAAGCTCAATTTTCTCTTTTGATTGGTGAATATGTCTTTATTCTTGATTATGCACTACGGCATAGGGGCTATGATGCACTAACAATAGACTTTGACCTTAAGGGTGACATGCTTTTAATATAGAGCTGCTCCCCTGATATTAAACAATTTTTCATCTTTGTGTACCAATTTGCATCTTGACATTACGTCATTTGTTACACTGGGATGATGTCGTAAACCCAAATATTGTTCTTTTTTATATCCAATGCAACTGCATGTAGCTGGTTCATTTTAATATTACCCGAGATGGCTTCATCCTACCAACCCTCCCACTATTGCTTGGGCTTTTGTCATTGCTTGTGTCTTTTCAAGTGGTTTTCTGTCAGTTTGGTACACTTGGAATGCATGCCATCTGGTTCAATCTTTTTCATCTATTCATGGCATTTTCTTCCGCTTCTAAACAATAGCAATGTCATTCATTATCGTTCTTCTTTGCTTATCATTGAGTTATTCTCCTTGATCTGACATTAGTTTGATTCCTGCAGTTAAAGCAGAAGGTTTCACCCATGTGCATTGTTGCGGATGATAGTGTTTTTTTGGCAGTTGCTGTGTCCAATCTTTCTAAGACATCACATGTCATATCATTGTTCCCAGGATTGCGAGAGAAGGGTGCACTGTATTTGCAAGCTGTTGCTTCTACCAATGGTTACTCAATGGACCGTGTGGGAGTTACAAAGACAAGGAACCATCAATTGACCTTGCAGGATACTCAGAAGAGAAAGGTGTGTTAGATTTAGCATCAGACCAGATAGAGTGCCTTAAAATACATATGTGTAAATCCATATGTAATATGTTGCATTTGACCATTATATGATTATCTTTCATTTCAAGCCAGGTTTGACTGATTAATTTAATTAAAAGTTATGAATATTTTCTTAAAAACCTGCAGGTTGACCTGTTGATTGCAGAACCATTTTACTATGGAAGTGAGTGCACACTTCCTTGGCAAAATTTGCGATTTTGGTAATCATGCCTTTCCCAAATATTTATCTGCAATTTATATCAAGTGGGGGGAGAAAAAGAAGGCAATATATTTCTTCTAGGTGTTTTGATTCCATCATATATTCATCTTTGCTACCAAAACTGGAAACATGACGAAATTTATCACAGTAATGGTTCACAAAAATTATTTCTATAGCTACTTTATGTATGAAAAGACTTGAGCTGGCTTGCTGTTTACTAGGTCTCGCTCTCTCCGAAGTGCATGGTCACTGCTATCCTAGTTCTATTATTAATCATTGGTGCACTAGTCCATTAATGTCAAATGTTCTTGGTCTGAACTTTTGAAACCAATATTATTTTTTCTGCATCTTGATATCATTATAGGAAACAAAGAACGTTGCTTGATCCCATCCTATCCAAAGATGTGCTGATAATGCCTTGTAGAGGAACATTGAAGGCTTGTGCAATGTCCCTTCCTGTAAGATAGCATTTGTTGTATCTACTGCTTTTTGTGTTGGTGGTACTTTGTGAAAGATAAGTCATGAGCTACAAATGCAAACTTGTTAAAGGATCTCTGGAGAAGTCGCTGTTGCCTGAAGGAGATTGAAGGTTTTGATCATTCAGTTGTCAATTCTACTTTAGGGGCGTGTGGCGATTTACCTGCAGATCAAGAAGGTCCATGCCTGACCTATTCTATATGGCAGCGTGGTGAAAACAAGGTAATCTGTCCTATCTACTCAGGCAAGAAATTTAGTCATTTTTTGTAGTTCGGTGTTTCTTATATCAGTTGTTTATCCACYAATGTCAGAAACTCAGCAACGTTTTCTCGGTTATGGAGTTCAATTTATTAAAGACAATGAGTCAATGCTCTGGCRCAGCTCAGGTATCAATTGTTTCTTTCAGCATGCAGCTCTATTACCATTTACAATTAAATCTTTTGGATAATGACATACATCAATACGATGATATCATGGATAACACACTGCAGGTTGAATTCACAAAATCTGGGATATGCCATGGATTTTTACTATGGATAGATTGGACAATGGATGCAGCGGGAACCATTGAATTATCGACAGGACCAGGTACCTGTCAAACTTGTAATTGCAGTTGATACTCTCATTGTTGCTAGGTTTACTAGTTTGTTTGTATAAATAGTTGTTTCCATACACAATGTGACGACCTTTACTTTGTCATATGCGATGGTGTATAAAGAGCAGCATTTTATTTCGTACTCATTTTTTACATATATCAGATCAAAGATATTGGAAGCAAGCAATAAAACTCTTAAAGAAGCCTGTGGCCGTTGAAAGCTGTGGGTCGACTCCCGTTAATTGTTGCTCAGCTGAAATTAAAGCATCATTTGATCCGGCAAGTGGTAACCTCAATCTGAACTGTGTCTTTTAGAGACACAACTGGACTTGATTTCGAGGTCCTCTGTTCTACACTAAACTGTTCAGCGTACTGTCCCCGGTCATGAGGAAATTTCAGATTATGGACCAAGTGGCCTGTAAATGTTGTCAAAAACAGTTTTGTGCTGTTGCCCATTGTGCCTGTTCTCTTTAGTGTGTCAAAACCGATTCAGAACATAGTCATTTAATACATTGTCCTGGTGTGTTTCTTTCTCTCTGTGCTGATTTTTAGATAAACATATTWCTAACTTGTAATTCAAGAAATTCACGATTCAATTCCTAGTTTTCTCAAGTAAAGATCTGAACAGTTGAAGGTGCAGATTTAGCCAGCTAATCTTCCTCTTCTGTTATGACAAGAATCATGTTGATCATTAAACGGCTAACATTAACCAGTCGAGAGAAAATGATACTTGTCTTAAAAGTGACAAACGAAAAACGTGAAATACCAGTAAAGGTTGCAAAACAAGCTGGAACCTCAATTTACTTTGTTGTTCTGTTGGCAAACGAAATATGCAAGGCTMGCACCAAGCCTGTAAAAGCCTGCAATTATAAAATTGCACAAAGTCATGTCTGAAAGAATGTTGATGAAAAAATAGCCTTATTTTCCAGAGGTGTCACAACATAATATTACAAGTTCTCCCATTGAAAACGTCATCCGAAACAGAGAAAAATGTTAATGCTAACTCATTCTTTGAAAGTCGATCAGCTTTTCCCCCCTGGTAGAGGAAGGATGCAAAGGGAATGATTTGAAGGGCCCTCGAAGGCATGCCAGATGCATGCAAAATTGAAGAGGTCCCAGAGTGCACATATGCTCGTGTTCCTTTAAGCAAGAATCAGTTTCAGTCTTGTGAACAACATTCATATTCTGTGCGCTTCCTGAGGTATTAATAGTTCCTCATAATCATCAACAGTAACCTGTTACAGTTCACCATTGTAAGTCATTTAGTACTAATGATCATAAAGAGCAGTAGATGASGTAGGATACCTCATATTTATTGCCGCCATAAGTGTATTCCACATACAACTGCTTAGGTTCTCCAGGACACGTATCACAAAAGCCCATAATTCCAGATTTCTTTACACCATCATGAAGCTGCAGAAAAATGTTGAAAATTTGAACACCAGAGCAAAATGCAAAATCTCAGATCATCGTAAAGCCAGYGTGGAACAACAATAACAACAATTGAAATGTATTTATAAGGGTGTGCCACATATCCCAACTGCTGAGCATCGTAGGCAAGGAGTTGCTGCAGATCCTGTATCTCCAGGACACTCTCATAAGTAACATATATTCAAGGGTTCTAACATTCTTTCTGAGAAAAGGATAGCATATACAGCCCAAAAAAAAAAAATAATAATAATGCTGTGAAACCAATTACATAAGAATGAGAGAGAGAGAGAGAAGTGGGAGAGGACTCCAGAAGACAATAGCCTTTTCCATCACTCTTATAGGAGAGGATTCAAGATTTTAGTTCCTACACCTATGTACCAAACCAGTCATATCCCTATGCAATTATATGGGGAAAAAAAGGGGGGGGGGGGAAGCAGCAGCATCAGATATTTGCGTTACTCCTAAATCCGGCAAGAAGATGAATCTGGTTATAATGACAAAAATCAAGATTCTATTGCCACAAAGTTTCTTTCCTTGTCGCGTTTTCTAGTTCTGCATAAACAGGCATCCAGCTGAAATCTCAAATCTAAAGAGGGACCCAAAAGAAATAAAAATAAAGATAAAGATAAAAATAAAAAGTAATCAACTCCATGTGCGACAGAAATGGAKGTTGCACCGCATATGAGCAGTTGGGGATGTTCTAGGGAATGAAGTAAGGCATATGTCAAATCAAGGGCAGCAATCATCCCATATTCCAGTCACCTTTATACACCACCTTTCCATCTTTTATTAGACTGCTTTAGTTTAGGAAATAAACCAGGAAGTTATTGCTCAAGTATACCACCATTAAGGAGCAAGACAGCTACCACAGGTCCAGCTATCTAAGAGTTTAAACATAATATCTATCTAAACTTTCCCCGAGTTCAGAATGGAGAGATCCTCAAGTCTACTATTTCAGATGTCATTGCACTCTCCTTTTGGGAGATAAAAAAGGGTGGAAGTACAACAAATGGTTAACCTTCCTCCGCAATTATTGATGCAAGAGACTTAATGATATGTCTCTTGCCTCTTTGCAGTATAGTTGCATATGTTTGCAAACGGAAATCAAGAAAAATCATATCACAGTAACAGCTGAATATCCTCATTGTCATCTAGGAAAGCATTTCTTAACAAGACCAAGTAACATGCAGCTAGAAAACAATGACAAATATCAGTCAAGTGGTGCATAGTGAAACAAACCTTAAGTTGCCCAGATTCATTAACAAGAAAATTTAGAGGTAGCGTCACATCGATGACCTGTGAAGCGATGTCATCTTTTGCTTCTTCAGGTCGTTTATTTCTCAAAGCTTTATGACTTCCATAAACTGCTTCTGTGACAACCAGTCCACCCTTTTCTTGTTGTCTGCTTCTTTTCCTGTTGGCCACATTTTGCAACAATTGCTGGGCTCTCTCAGCTGCTGCCCTTGCCTCTCGAACCTATGCAGAAAACTGATTAACTAAAAATGGGAACCAAAAATAATTTTAAACATAGTGGCCTTCAGAAAGGATAGAGAACAGAGAAACAGGCATGGACTCCAACGCCATCAAATATTCTGGTGTGGAAGCAATCCATATTCCAACCTATTCTGTCAGTAATAATATATGAGATATAATACAGGGAGAAATAAACTTTGCCTTTTGACCATGGTCACACAATAAAATGCTGTCTTTGGCAATAGCCATGCTAGTTCTACAAGCTCATTTTAAAGATCCATAGGATCTTCTTGATGCCCCAMAGAACAGAAAATGAAGAAACTTGACACCATGAAAGCAAATTCTTCAGTTAAATAAACAAGAAACATGTATTACCACCATCAAGCCCAACAAAAGGGTTGATGCATCGCCAAATGAAGCAGATAAAATAGCAAAACACAACGGCTGTTTTCTCTCCATGTTAGACAACGTTTTAAATTCCACTAGCCTTTCGCACGCTGCTGGGCATAACATGGTTACATATTTGTATATCACCACATTTTCAATGGTAGTTTGTATTGATATGACACCAGGAATCAACCGTTAGTTCCTAAAACTCCAGTATGGAGGGAAAACACATTCCTTCTTGTTACTTAGTTTCCACATTAGTTCATCATGAACTTTGTCAGCCCTGAACCATGGTCATTATAAGTATGTCTGATTGCTCTCTCAATGCCATTATAATTATATTTTACTGAAATAGAAATACTTTAGAAGAACCAATTTCTTTTCACATGGAACTAATGAAGTTTCAATGCTGAACAATTTAAGTGATTCCCGATATTATCGACRACAACCTGTCACATTGTCAAGAACCAACTGTACCTGGGCCTGGGTCTTTTCAGTATTCCTCAACGTCTTCAGCTTTTCCCGTCTCAAATAATAAGGCTTAAAAACATAAGTCTGCAATTAAAACAGGAAAAGAAGTTTAGCAAGGAAAATATTCCAGATGAAACAAAACGACCCAATAGCAGTCACTAACAACTCTAATCAAGTGGGTTAGTAGTAAAACACAAAAGGTAGACTAAGATGAGAATAAAATAATTTTCAACTTCTTTCAGTGATGAACTTTTATTGTGCTTGTGGACCAAAGAAAGCTCAGGCTCCACAACAATATACTTAATATCATAATAGATGTAGAAACTAATAGATATCTGAACAAGAACAAGTGACCAAATAGATTCGCTCAATCTAGAAGGTTATTTATAAACTTCTTTAACAAATCATGAAGTCCTCTGTCACTCACAAATGAAAGARGAACGGACTTCRAACCCGATCACTAAAAGCATCACCTACACAGGACACACAGCTGATATACCCTGTCGATTCCCCAAAAGACGTGTATTCAGCCTGAGACCTAGTTTCTTTCTCAATAAATGTCCTCTGGAAGATCAAAAGCAGAGTAAAATCTCTAATGTTGCACACAATTATCTAGATAAGGTGAACAAACAAACCTCAGAGAACAATTAAGCAGAGATGAAGATCTTCAAAACTATTTCATGTGAGTATGCCAACCACAAATCATAAAAATTTTACCTAGGCCTAGAACCAAGGGAAGCCAAACAAATGGTAGGACGATCATGAAACCAGTAATGCAGACATTCGTCATGTTCAAATAGTTTACATGTTTCAACAATGATTTCATAGCTCACCATTAAGAGCATAGGGAAACACATATAGTATCTTCTGCAAGCTTAAACTTTTTGACAAAATTGTAGTGAGATAAGTATTTCATCAGTAAACAAACTGGAGGCCCAACCTTGAGTAAAAAGTAAAGTGATGTTGGAATAATAAATGCTGCACTTGCAAACCCAGGATACAAATGCCTGGAAAGCAATATCTGCGTGAAGTAGGAAAAAAATGATTCATCAAACCCAAATGAACAAGACAATAAATTCTACAAAGAGCTGCATGGACATGGCATAAAACAATCTCGGAAAACTTTAGAACTATTTTCCCATTGCCTCACAAATGAAAGGGAAACATGATCACACTTTGTCCTTGGGAATTATAATCTTGAAAAGGGAAACATGATCACACTTTGTCCTTGGGAATTATAATCTTGAATAGAATATATTGTTGAATTTTATATAATTTTCCTTAATATGGGTTAAATGATAACATGATCCATCAATATCGGTTAATGATATCCAGATCCAACCCAGTTTAAAGGTTTCAAATACTGGTTTTTCAGAAAAGAGGATATTACAAAATGCAAAAAGATTTGAGTGAACAAGTTCAYGCAACTGATTGAAAAAGATAATACATATCCTAATCCAGACATCCATATCTCTATTTTTTGTGCATATACTGGTACGCCTAAATTCAAGGTTCATTTTCCCTATTCTAAGGTCAAAGTTGACTACCATAATCCAACTCTAGCAAATGCTAGAAATGCCTTATCCAAATAATAATGAATAATATGACACAATGTATTGAGTGACAGTTCAACAATGCACTTACAGGGACAATCAACTTTTGGCCTCCCCGATGTAATTCAAACTTCCAAAAGATTCCCTATCACCAACAAATATCATTGTCAGGTTTCAACTAACACATATACAACTGGGAAAGGAAATAACAGAACAATAGCAGAGATACTTAATTTCTTTCATACCACCCAGTACAGAAACAGAAGGAAAACATCAGTGAGGAAAAGAACAGATTTTAAGTGGTAGGACCATAAGACTTTCTGGTACCGCTTTAAAACACCGGTGCTCCATTGACTTACTGAAGACTAGGACTACCATGACTAGTGTTAGTATGGTAGAAGATAATATATGTCTACAAGCAAAACTGATTCAATCACATATGAAAGTAAAGCAAATTGATGGATGAAAACAAGAAGGGACTTTATCAAATACTAGTGTCAACCAATAAAAGTATATGAAAGGAATCAAGAAAAGTTTAGGTAGCTATTTTTAGTATACAGCTCTGTCTAGCTCTATAGGAACTMGGACTCTCTCCACATAATACAGGTATATATTTATTTTGGAACTCTTTCACCTACAGATCTCAAGAATGACCGTTAAGAATCTTCCCCAAGACCATCAAACAGTGTTTGGGGCATCCAGGTCCAATATTTCAATGACATGAGAACTGGCTGCAGCATAACCTCTATCTATTTCAAGTACAAACATAAGTACAGAACATTTTTAGGTAATAGGAAATTAATTAGGTTATCAGCTCGTATGGTCCCAAACAGCTCATTGCCAAAAATGAAAATCATATGGTTTTAATACCTGAACTCCAACTGAATACAGCATACGGACAGTGCTGAAGTTGGATATTTTTCTTCCACCGCCTATTTCAAGCTCAAGGGCTCCACTATAGAAACAGAGCCAAATATCAGAACTCTTATGTCCATGCTGGAACAATTTTCCAGAAAAAGGCACTTCAAAATGTGCAAGCACGTATAATTATGCATATCGTTAACAGTATGCATGTATATTTAGCATTTAGCAGATAAAATCAGAATGAAGCAACTCAAAAAGAATTATGCCGTTTCACCATATCAAGCCAAACAGACAACTAAAGTTTGGTACTTCATAATTATATATGAATAATAGGCTAGACAGTGAAATGTGTCCATTTGCCTCCGCTTTCCTTTGCTGCTAGTTCAATTATACTGTTGGCTTATGGCATCACAGGATGGAGCACCTTGTCCAAGCAAAACAACATAATGAAGTAAAAACAAAATAAAACTCCCACAATAAGGATGTCCAACATCCAAAAGATTTTTTTGAGTTTCCTAGTGTAAACGATAAGGCTTCTTGCAAGATGTTTTGGACAAAATCAACCGTCACTCCTAAAGCTGCACTACAAGTCAAGATAGGTACCTCCATATCATATCACTAGTAACACTTGACTTCCAACCGTCATGAAGGTATCCCACAGGAAACTGTTGGATCAGTATTAGCAGTCATCTTAACTAAGAGTACAACCAGTTAATTATAGCCAGAGGAATTTGTAATCCTTGCTCACATGATTACAGCATATGTCCTTGAGCTTCCTCAGCTACTTATATTTCAAGTAAGGCTGTTACTTCAATCAGTCAAATAAGAACTTTTAAAAAGAGAAAGCTACTTTTACTTCTACGCTTCCAGGTTCTAATAATTACGCATCAAAACTAACTTCTTCTAAAACATACACACACAGCATAATCGTTTAAAATCCTTTATTAGCATCCTTAGATATACAGACAGTTAAAAGTATCGCCAGCATCACARATGTCCACCTTAAAAGCATATATTCAGCAGGTATTGCCAGGCTACTTCTGTACAAGTAAAAAATTTTAGTTGCATATTGCAAATATAAGATCTTCCTGACTCAGTCTCAGACAACATAATGCACCAAATCTCGCAAATTAAAGTATAGACGAATAGTCTGATGAGTAATATTTTTTGCTCAATCTTAAAATTATTTAAAGATTTTTAGGGTCTATAGCCATATAAAGTCAGTATCAAACTGTCATGCTACAAGACAATTGATGGTTCACATGCATATTAGATGATAAGCTCAGAAAGTTTTCTGGAAAGCAAATAAGGAAGTACTAGGACAAACCTTCCTACTCTTCCTGCAATACGTCCATGAGATTTTGAAGAGAACCGGTGTGTACAATGAGCTGTCAGGCCGAGGGCACCAACACCAATCTACATTAAATTAAAAATAACAATGAAAAAAATTTGAAAAATATCCCGAGAACCCAAAAATATAATGTCAATCAATATGGAAGGATTGGTATAATATTTCAGGAAGTCAACCCTTCCTACATATACCTTCACTTATTTTGCCTATATATTTCTAGTAGCACCAACAAAAGGGCAACAAAATATGAGAACTCTTTATATTGAAGATAAGTAATGGTTATGATATCTTCAGATGAATATGAACAGGTACAGTTGACCTACTTGTATACTGGTGGCAGTACATGCTCACTAAATTGCGTCTTTTAACCTTAAAATGCAACGATCTACTCCATTAGTGCCTCATTTATAAATCATGTCCTTAACTTCCACTTTAAAAAAACAATGCTAATGGTACCAAAATGAGCACACCGGTACTATTTCAAGGCTAAAATAGCACACACATAAGTCAGACAATCAGGCCTCAGGATACTATATAGCAGCCACAATTGAAGAATATAAAGATAATTGTAAAAACCATTTGAGTAGTTTAAGAATATAAGGGTTCCAGAGTGAGAGAAGAATGCAATAGCAGAAAGAGCAGAAGTGTGTACTGGATAAATAAGACTTTATAGGGAGATAAAATTTGAGAAATAAAGCTTTCCTTCCCTCTTCATATTGATGGATGGGCATCAATCCTCAGATTCTAGAAAATAGTCTCCTTACCTTCACCCCCCCCCCCCCCCTTTTAGGACAAGACACTTCATTAATTGGGGCAAAAGAAACATCAACTGGTGAAAATTAGATGATCCTGATCACATATAAAGGYCAGGATTGGAACACTGAATGAGAAAGAAAATRACAAAGCACTACCTTAATCTCTCCAGCAGCAGATGTCTTTTGCTCTTTCTTATGCCATCCGACAGCAATAGATGCATCAGAACCTAAAGCAAGTTGTATCTGAGACAAAAATAACCAAAATTGAGTATGAACCAGTGACATAATACAAATAAATATTATATAAAGTAGAAGGCTTACATTTCCAATAGYTGTCTCAGAGAGTTGACGAGTCCAAGTGTTCGACAGATTAATTGAGCCATCCCTTAAAGACATGGCAAGACCCATTGTTGCAGAAGAATGCCCAGATAGCTGACTGAAGATAAGAGCACAAAAGTTCATTTCAAGTTGGGTTGCAAGTTGGAGAACAAACAGGATATTAAGAAAAGACAAACCATACCGAGACATTTGTACCCCTAGTAATGCTCGTAAACCAGCAGAACCCATAAACTCTATAGAAGATGCTGGAGATATTTGGTGTCTAAAGGCAACTGATGCTGCGCCACCACCAGCATTTCCATTAACTTCCATACTCCCACCGACAGCAATAACATTTTGTTTYGATATTTGAGATTGAACTTCACTTGCCATAGCCATCCTACATTCAATTAACATCCATGAACAGTAAGAAGCGATGATAGCCATATGATAAGCCAAATTCTTCTAWCATGTGTCAAGAGGAAATACCAAATGAGGCATTAAAGCATTAATAGCAAAGCCATAAAGGTGCAAAAACCAAGTTGTAATATGAGTGAGATTAGTGGTACATTATGATGTGCAAAGCATCATTTTGGAAATTCTCAGATATAGAATACATTTATTGTTACAAGAAATTAGTCTTGACCATACTGACCATGCACTTTTTCCACTAGTTATTTTTGATAACTAACTTGGTAGAAAACACAAACCAAGAAATATGGAAATGTCACTTTAATACAAGAAACAATCAGGAAAAAAAGGTGAATCCTATCTTTTCGTCACGCCATCATTCCAGAAAAAGGGACTTTTATTTTCTACTAACCAATAATAAACACGAAATATGTCAAATGATCCATAAAAAGGGGAGTGGAAAGAGAGAGAGGAAAAAAGAAATTTAATTATACCCTTTCATAATGCCATCACCCCTTAAAAATTGTGGCAAGGACAGATTTGCTAGAATTGAACCAGAAGGCCGAAAATGAGCAGAGACCTTTTCCTCTTCCTTCCGTCGCCGCAGTCTCTCAAGTTCTTCTTTAATCTCATCAACTTTACTAAGTTTTGCACCAAGTTCTAAACCAGATTTCAACCCTTCCATACCATATAGATCATATATCTGCCTTTTATTCTCATCAGATAAAATTTCATAGGCTTCACATATTCTCTGGAAGTTCTCTGTCGCAATTTCTTTCATCTGAAAAGTTTTTAAACACAAAATGATTCAAGTGCCCCAATTTTAAGCTACAAGTGAAACTAGCCCATGTGCAAACAATTGGTCCACAAGGAGAAGCTGGGGAACCAGGTAAAAACGTTGACACAAGAGAACCTTTGGATTCCAAGGCAATCAAGTCTGTAACTTAAGTACCCAACAATAGACTCACAAGGCAAATTAGCTGGTGATGAAATTAATTATAAAAATTAAAAGAAGACCAATTTAAGGCCATCAAGCGCTGGCAAAAACCAGAGGAATGACAGTTTAAAACATTTTTTAAGCTAAATTGGAAAATTTATAGTAAAGTCATACAAAATGAGGTACCAAAAAATTCATAGAGTCAAGCGCCACGCAATGAGTCTAATTCTAGAATTAGTCGGCTACAGGACAAGTTGGAAAAAACAGCAGTGYCACCTAACTCCGTCTTATTCCAAGTAAGTCTGTGAAAAATGACTTTGACATTTTCCATAATTGGAGCAAGAGGAACAATGTCRGACTAAAAAGATTCATGATACAATGGTAAAAATTTGAACTTAAAAAATGAGCTATAGGAACACAGAGAGAAGATGAGAGAACTTAGATACACAAATAATAGTTAAGTCTACCACAAATGCATACCAATACCAGAACACTTGTAAAGCATAACAGGAAGTAGATTTATTCAATAACACATTAAATACCACAGGTATGCCGCAACAGAAGAAAAACCAAGACATGCAATCATAATTTACGTTTTTATTAACAATCTTATCTCTAGAGGAGATTCATTGTAACAGTTTCAACTAACAACATCTTTAATCATTTTAAATGTAAGTATAAACTGAAACAAGCACAAAACAACCCATGTACCATGAGGGCCCATGCCTTCTCATTTTTTTGTTGTCCAAATATTAGGAAGGAGTGGGAAGGGAATTGTAACGCTTGTATATTGGGAAAATCAAGTACATATTAAATAACAACTGAATTCCGGCCTTACGAGTATAGTAATGGCATGTTGTTCAATCACATTATATGAGAGAATTATTATGCAATCTTTGGTACAAGGCCATAGAGAGTGGAAGGGATAACGAATTTCCACATATTATCAGCACAAACATTTCATATCTAAGAACAGAATAGGGAACTGAATCCTTCTGGGTGTTGCAGAAACACTTTGCATAGTTACCATGCCATTAAGTTTTAACTGTTTACCCTCACCTGTCCAAAAAAGAAAAATGACTTCATGAAGAATCCATGCACATCAGTAATTAACTAAAATGCCTTCTAGATATTAGGTGCACTAATATTTATAACACTAATTATAATCTCTAATTAGTTAACTATCAGATTAAAGTATCAAAGAAAATTCTCCACATAAAAGCTGCGGATGTAACATATACCAAGAAAGCAAGGACCTTAKCAGCTTAACAATATAAATTGTCGAATAGAAATGTAATCACTCTCTTARGACAACTAGTCATGATCAACGCGAGAAATATATATGAAAATTAACTCGAAAAACACCTTACGGTATTCAGAATCAAACATCGAACTCCGAAAGGAGAATCGGATAAACTCGTAGTAAGCAAAACAAATTCAAAAATTAAAGAAAATTTTCAAGAATGGAAGTACATGAGCCTCCAGATACTTATCAGGGTGATAAGCTTGTGCCCATAGACGATAAGCCCTTCTAATTTCTTCGTCAGAGGCTTCAGGAGATACGTGAAGCAAGGCGTAAAGCTCTCTGTTGGGCGGTCCATCCTCTGCTTCTTTCATTGCTTCTCAATTCCAACAATGGTGATAAAGTGTCTAAGGGTTTAGGGGGTATTCCAAGAAACAATTTCAGAGAGAAAATTATTCTTCAGATTGCCTTTGGTGAAGGCTTCCTTTGAAGTTTTACTTGGCGGTTGAGGCAGTGAAATGAATTGCAGTGGAACTGTATGAAGAAAGTCGCGTTGTCTGAAGCGGCAGCGAGCCAGTGATTGCTTCTGAATTCGTGGGCGTGAGGGTACTCGTTCCTTCCCTCCGCTTTTTTCGGTCCTTCTCRGTTTCTTTCTTTTTCTCGGGTAGTAGTAGTAATCCGGTTCGGACTTTTGACTACCCTTTTTTTTCCGTTTTTGGAAGTTTGAACCAATGTTTACTACTACTATTTTCAAAATTAATGTTGTATTAGTTGCTTAAAATGGCTTCCATAATCAAGAATGAAAAGGGAAATATCTTTTCTTTTTACATAACCCATTTAAAAAATAAAAATAATTAAATTATATTATCTTTTTTCACTGTGATTCTATTATATTTGAGTTATAGATATGATTCGTTGAAGTACCACCTTGATGGTAATTAATATTTATATATTCATTATATTCTAAAAAATGGGATAAGAATTATTTTTAGAATCTGTTGGAGGGGGGAAAAAAAAAAAAGAAGCAAAACAAAAATGAATGTGATAAACAGCGTTAATTCCATAGAAATTAGCAGGGATTAAAGCCCATGGGGAGATGTCCCATTACCAAGGAAAACTTTTGGGCTGATTTGCTTTATAGTTGTACGGCAAAGTAGACCTTCAAGGCCCTTAAGACGAGTTAATTTCAGYCTATGAACCTAACCCAGAGCTCCCGGATGTCCAGACCCCTTGGTGCCAGCCAACCTAAGAATTGTTTTTGTTTTTTTTCTTTTGAATGGAACTATATTAATCAGTCAAATATTTATAATCAAAATACTCATAGAGTGTGATTTGGTTAATCTGATATCAGAAATAGTATCTCAAATAAATATAGCCCTGGTCGTTAATTAAGGAAGCTAAAAAGTCATCCAAAAAATACATTTGTTACATCAGTATCATATCTTTTAAATAGCTTTGGAAAACAAATATTTTGCTAAATTCCACCTTTTAAATTATGATCGGCCCGTAGGTCCATCTTCTGCCAAACAAAGAATGCTCTCGAATTGAATAGATGTTAGCCATCTTAAATAACAAGATTATATCCTTTTCTTTTTATGACTTCATTCATCTTAATTATAATATGTAAGGCTCCCATACATCCAACAAATATGGCAAAACCTTTAACCATAATAGACTCATGAACAATTAAAGAYCTCGAACCTCAGCAATAAAACAAAAGGTCACACTTAAATGGCTTTCTTTTTTTTCCGAGCAATAACAGGTAGAACAGGTGAGCATACCTTTACATTACACATTACAGAAGCTCTTGAAGTATAATTGTAAATAAAGAAATASGAGATTCCCTATAGCTATCACTAGTAATATATGTATGTTCTCTTGTCCCATGTAAAGGCCAAAAAAGGAAGATTCAAAGAAATTTCATGGCAATTGAAGAATGCCCCACAAGAAAATGTCGTCATGGAAGGTATGGTACAAAACCATAAAGAGTTGGCATATCCATATGTTGCTTCACGATGAAGACTAATTGATAGATTACATTTTGTTTCTTGTACAATTGTAAAATTGAGGGGTTATGTTTTATTGTCGTGCTGATCTCCTCATCACCACCTACCTTCTAATTGCATGTATACTTTCATTCTTCATGAAATTGCTATGGACCGACATACCAACCATATTCTTCTCTTCATTTCCAACTTATATCACTCCCCTTAAATCAAGAAAAACATACGCATATACTATCAACAAATCTAATAAAATATAATTTTTTTATTTTTGATTATTAAAAATATAAAAACATATCGAGATTATTGCAAAAGCGTTCTAAAATAATTAAATATAAAAAACATGGGAGAGGAGTGACTTCTGAGTGACAAAGATAATGGATCATAAAGTTCTTATGACAATATTGTCCAAAAGCATCATATGAGGTGTAAATCAATAGAAAGACGAATTTAACAAAAGAATCATATGCTTAAGAAATTAATATTTGACCCTAAAAAAGGTGAACGGTGGAAACATTATCATTGCATCTCAAAGGAAAGATTGGTGGGCACGGTTAATGGTTCACCCTTTAAAAGGCAAAGCTAACCTCGAATTAAACAACGATGCATTATTCTCCAATTTTATACTATTGACGACAAGGAAAGAAAGCAAAATGACCTAACTATTTGATGGTTTCACTTGATTTCGATTTAGAAGAGAAATTCAGTATTATAGAAGTCGAAAAGTTCCTCTAATGAAATTTTAAAATATGTAATTATAATTATAGTTTAAAAATTTTACTTGAATATAAAAAAAAAAAAAAAATCTTCTTCATGAACATCAAACAAATAATGTCTGAGATGTAGCGAGGAATCATGACATATCGTACAAATGGTAAAAAATTTGAAAATTTTTGTAGAGACGAAAAGTAGGAAAATTTGAAGAACTTTTTTAAAAATAATAAATAGATTATTTGGAGTGAGAATAATTTGCATTTTACAGAAATGAGGGAAAAAAAGAAAAAAAAAAAAAAAAAGGTAAGCCCTTCTGATATGCACAATCCGTTCTCATTTATCTAGTCTGTCTCTCGCGGCTGCCAGAATTTTCTACTTACAGTTAGAAGCATAGCAGGCAAAAAAGGCCACGCCATTCAAGAATTCCCACGAGCTCCTAGCTAGAAGCAGTTATGGCTCCTCATTTGGTACTTCTGGCGAAGTTCAAACTCATGGCCGGCAATCAAATGAGTCTAACTCCGATACTCACAAGCTTGATATGGCCGTTTATGCTCAAACTGTTCTTCAGTTTCAGACCTCTTCATGAAGCTTTATTCGACGTGGCCTACGGAGTAAGGCTCTTCCTTTTCCAAATGGGTCAGATAGCATTCGGTACCGAGCCACCGCAGCAGGTTTTTCCTCACGACATCAGGTGGGAGCGAGCCCTCCGGTTAGTCTATGAAAGATTAACTAGTGCTCGACACCCACAGTTTGCAGGAAGCGATGAGGAAAGTCTTCGTGCTCTATCTGTGCTAGCTCTCTAAAGCAAATTTTCCTGTTCAACTCGAGGGTTCTTCCATCCCATCTCACAATGGTTGAAAATATGTCATCGAGATAGATAGAAGAAATCTCACCTAACTCTCTAACCTGTAAGCACAATATATTTCTGCTCTTTTTGTATTTTAGATTCTGTTTTTTGAGCTACTACCGTCTGGTTTTCTGCATATTATGGACATATACTGAGACACTACTGAGAAATGACTAAAGAACAAGCATTCATGTTCCATATTAATCAGTAATGCAAAGATCAGATAGTTGTTTTCTAGGCAAGATACTAATGTCTGAGAAGACGTACGGTTGGGATCTTGCTGCATTGTGGTGTCAATGTCTCTAGGATTCTATCTTCTTGCCCCGTTCTTCAGATTAAGGGTGTGTACGGAACGTTAAAAGGAAAGAATATGGCATGGTAATCCAAAAAAGATTATGGCAGATCCTATCCATGTGCACTAGAGTTGGTAAAGGAAACTGCTATTGGTACTCCATCTTTTGTTAATGGTACTTCGGTGACCTTTATCCCTTTCTTAATGGACAGCAATTTCTAGTCCTTTATCAGATATAAGTTAGGTTTTTTTATTAGGTAAAAGCTATTTATATTAAGAACTATTGTTTATTTATGTCTTCGATAATAAATATTTATTAATTTCATTATTTATCTCTTGGTTTTGGCTTTYTACATTTTATTTCTTCTAAAATTCTTAGTTTTGTATTTCTCAATTGAAGATTAAACAAAAAAGTTTAATACATTAGATGAAATATAGATCTTGGGTATATAAATGTATGTGTGTGTGAGTGAGAGAGAGGGGGGTAGCAAGTCATCTAAATTTTATCATTATATTATTCAAGCTATTAAATAATTTTACAAGAAAAAGAAATTCATTATACAAGTTTTCAAATATTTAAAATATGTAAATAAAAAATAAAAATAGCTCAATTAATGGGGATTTGACCCAGCYTGAGGGGTCTAGGATGTAGTTTTGCGAGTTGAATATTGCGAGCCCAAACCCATAAGCACTGCTACTTCGAGTTTCGGTTGAAATGGGCCAACTTCAATCCACGTCAGTTTTACCCTCATGATGCTCACTTACCAGCTTTCCTACTTCAATGACCAGAAAATTTCTTTTTTTCCTTTCTGGTTTGATTTGATCATTTGGTTGTTTCACAACTATTCTGAGTTCGAGTTAGAAAAACCAATAAAAGAGACAAAATTCTTTTCATGTCACTTTTTCATTCACATGATTCGAGTTCTTTATTTACAAAATACTAAACACTTTATCATTTATGTTAATCATCGTTAATATATATATATATTTATATTTTTTAAATTCTGCATGAAGAAACTATTCAGTCCGATGCGTTTCAAGTATTTGATCCATCTATGGCAACAAATTGTTACCATAACAGGCGCTGTCTGAGTCAAGAGGTTATTAAGAAGTCCACACAACAAAATCTATCAACCTTGGTAAGTCTTCTATTGTCTGATAAGCGGGTTGATGRGAGGCTTAAGCAGGATATCAGGCAGTCATGCATATTRCMGAGAATGTTGTAGGAGGGGGTTCGTAATTGGGGTTGCCCTATCTTGTAGGACGATCTAAGAGTGAGGTGTTTTTTCTAGATTAGAGATAGGGTCTTGAAGAAGGTGGGTGAGGGGAAGACTAAGGCTACATTTGGTTATTATTCTTCAGTGGAACAAAATCTAGTTTCACTAAAGAACTCATTTGTTTGAATAGTTAAATTGCAGCATTTGGTTTCATTTTTGTCAAACTTATATTTGTTTTTCAGTCCAAAAACATGCAATCTTCTTTAACATATCCAAGTKGCCAGAAACAACAAATTATGAACAGTGACTCTACAGTGAAGAYTATTGTTCCAGAGATTTCACCTTTCACTTCTTCACCATCCATATTCACTCCYTCACCAGCCACACTCACTCTTCCTATCGGCAAMTCTTGAAGCACATCAATGAGGATTTTCCCTAGTCAACTCATTCCTTAATAGCAATTGAGATAATATCCTCAATCTTTCCAGTCATAGGTTAAATACAAGATGGGTGCTTCAACCAAATTCCGAGAAGAATGTACTTTGGAGTCGGATTTAGAACATTTGATGTCGTTGAATCCATGCACAGCTCTGAATACGATCACAAAATTGACAATGCTATTCCCCAAATTTGGTGATTACTCATTATTTTCCTTTATATTACATTCAGGGTTAGTTTACTTTAAGGAAATTTACCTACGAATTTGGTTTTATAAGACTTCGATTAACAATCTTTGTTTCTTTATAACGTTTGTTCATGCACCACCCAATTTCATGAATACATTGTCATTCATTTAACAGTAAGTCAATAAACGATCATTATTCTTAACCAATACAATGAGTCTATATTTTTATCTTTGTGCATGCGTTGCAGTCTATGTGACTATTGTAGCCCTCAAACTGGAGGCCGCGCATCAACTKTTAATCACAAAAAATTAATTTTAGAGTCGTCTGCTGATGTTTTCAATTTGATATAGAATAAGGCAGGAACAACACTTGAGGATTGCTTATCCTCGATGGGCTCAAACTTCTACTTCACACGAAAAAAAAAAAAAAAACCTGCGAAAAAGATATACGACATACGATAGATGAATTCAACATGATATTTTTTGCGATTAAAATTTCATAAATTACAAACTTTTTTACACAACTCTAAGTAGAATAGAGACCAAATTATAGTCCAATTCTTTTGAATAGGTTCATCAATACACTGAGAACTTCTAGAATCAGGCTTTATCTCAGAATACCAATGCAAACATATTCTGAATGGTTGTCCAAATGATATTGTCTCAAAACTTATTAAAATTAACCCAACAACATCAAGTCAAAATTTCACAATATAAGTTATAGGAAAATAATGTATTGAAGTAATGAAAATTAACCAATATTATTTTCTCATATTTTAATAACAAATTAGAAATTAATTCTCATATTTTCACAATAAACCCCAACATAAAACCCTAATTTCTAAACACTTAACCTTAAATAATCGCTTATTCAAGTAATCAAATTTAATCCAAGTGTTTACGCGAATCTCTCGTCTGTAAAATGATATAAGAAAACAAGAGAAATGCAAAAAAAGAATTAACATTATAAATTTAATAAGATACACATTATAATATTTGAAATGTTCTTGTGACAAAAACTCAATCTGTTGATTCTTCTCTTCGAAATTTTTCTAGGGCTTCTTAGCTTGATCTCGGGATTTGAATTATTTGGAATCTTTCGAGGGTTTCGCAGCTCGATCTCGAGATTTGAACTTTTTGGGAAGTTTTCGAAGGCTTGACAGCTTGATCTCGAGATTTGGACACTTTGAGAGTTTTTTACGATTTTGCAGCTTGATCTTGGAATTTAGATAGAAATTTGGCTTCTTGTAAATTGAACTTTCGGTCCTCAATGTGAATTTCTAGACTTTAATATGAAATTTTGAACTATTCCTCTTGTGCTTTGGCTTCTATTTATAGACGAAGCGAATTGATTTATTTGTTGATGTGACACTTAGGAGTGACATGGGTTCGCTTGATTCGCTAAGCTTTCATTGAATTCCATTGGTTGAACCTTATCATCATTGACATGTCTCACCGTTTCATTGGTTGACATATCACATACTACCCAATTAATGAAAGCATTTAAAATTAATTTTTAATTATTTAAAAAAGAGTATGGAAATTTAATTTAGTAAAATTTCCATATCTACAGTAAGTTGTAAGAAAATAATGTATTGAAGTAATGAAAATTAATCAATACTATTTTCTCATATTTTAACAACAAATTAGAAACTAATTCTCATATTTCACAATAAACCCCAATATAAAACTCTAATTTCTAAACATTTAACCTTAAAGAATTACTTATTCAAGTAATCAAATTTAACCTAACAACATCAAGTCAAAATTTCACAGTGTAAGTTGTAAGAAAATAATGTATTGAAGTAATAAAATTTAATCAATTCTATATTCGTAYATTCTAACAACAAATTAGAAACTAGTTCTCATATTTTCATAATAAACCCCAACATAAAACTCTAAGTTCTAAACATTTGACCTTAAAGAATTACTTATTCAAGTAATCAAATTTAACCTAAAAACATCAAGTCAAAATTTCACAATGTATATTGTAAGAAAATAATGTATTGAAGTAATGAAAATTAACCAATACTATTTTCTCATATTTTCACAACAAAAAACTAAAAAACCATACCTTCAATACTTGTTTCCCTTAAATTTCTGGGAAGATCTAGCCAAAATGTGGATGCATAGCAGAAAAATGTCGTTACTAGTATATTAGATGTGAAGATTTTGAAGATTTATGGTTCAACAATGGAAAGATTAGATTTTTTTGGAGTTAAGGTATAGAGGAAAATGGACTTTTGGTGAAATAAGAAAAGAATGTCCAATTCATGCATCTGAAATGTTTTATACATTTAAAGTCACCGGTTCATAAAATCAACATAAGTGGAGATCCAGTCATAGGTTAAATACAAGATGGGTGCTTCAACCAAATTCCGAGAAGAATGTACTTTGGAGTCGGATTTAGAACATTTGATGTCGTTGAAT
>MEJB01000014.1:4818306-4876347 GCA_001752375.1 Rhazya stricta
AAAGTGTCATAATAAATTAGAAACAGGAAGCACATAATCATGATAAATGATCAAGGGTTAACAAATTACACTCACAAACGCATATGAGAAAATTGAAGAGATGACAAGTGAATGCAACTTGTTAAACTATATTTGGTTTGACAATTTTTTTTTAAGTTAAGTCAAATGATTCAATCTCATTAATACATTTAACTATATTGAGAACTCTATTTACAATCCCACTTAAAGGGAAAAGACACAAAATAAGCTTATGCAGAAAATTCAAACAACTTCGGCAAAACAGATAGATGATTGCTCAATAATAGTTCCCATTATATTCAACAACCTTGATGCCTAAAGGAAATACTAAATTATAAACAAATCAAAATGAGGAAGACATAAACTTGAATTCAAGAAGTTAAAAGGAAAGCATTTATCTCTTCTTCTTTGTCTTGAGTAACTCAGTGATGAAGGTGAACAACAAACAGCTATACAATGGTAACATTTTAGAATTTCAATAGTTACCACCAATCTTGTTGTCAAAAAAAAGGAAGCAGTCGATAGTTACCGACTAGTTACACAACAAGGCAACCTAAAATACATGTCATGATTCTTTTAAACCTCGTATTCAAGGAGAAATCCAAGATACCATGCAACAACAAAAAACCAATCAAAAAGCTTCAACTTTTTATCCCTTTTTCCCTGTAAACCATCAAATGAAACATAAAATAGAAAATAGTGACAGCAGATGAACAAAGAGCGAGGAAAAATTTTTGGGGTAAACCATCAAATTAGAAAATAGAAACACAAAATTTCCATAAAATAGAATACATACTGAGAGCAGATGAACAAAGTGTTAGAAGCAGAACCAAATGCCTTAGCCAAACCCAAAGAAAATTAATAGTCTTCTTCGCCCACTAATAGTATTTGATGAAAAGATGAGTAACGTTAGAATTTGAATTTGTTTGGATGTTGTTGACGGTTGAAGATTGAATGACTAGGGAAGCAGAGAGATCTTTTATGCGGCGCGACGAACAGACGGTGAACTAGCAAAGACCTTATGTGGCAAATGGGAGCCAAATGCATGGCGAACCAAGGTGAACAGACAGCGAATGAACGGTTGAGCAAAATTTGAAGAAATTACAATGGCGGACAAAGTTACAAGGGGTAAAGTTAAAAATTAGGTGTAAATCGGGAGGAGAAGAAATAAGTTTTTTAAATTTTTCATTTGCACCAAAGATTGCATATGAAAAATGTGACGATATAAAAAAAAAAAATCACGTTTCGCTAATGCATGGGAGCTTTGCCTCGAATTCGTAGCCAGAATCGAATTCATTTTGCAAATGCGATGGCTTATACGTGAATACATTCGGCAAATACGATGAGATCATTATTGTCACTCTTTGAACAATTTCGTTCATGATGAGCGTCTTTTATGAAAAGATGTCCAATGAGAGAAAAAAATCCTCACATATATACAAAATTAATTGCACGAGTAACCCCAACTACCAGCCTATCAGATAAATCTCACGCGTCTGACCATTTGAGCTGTTCAATTTAAAGGCAATAAGTTTGCGACCTTTGATTTTACTATATATTTTTGAAACCATGTGACCTTACTTTGGTCATTAAAATTCGTTTGGCCCCTTTATCATCCTTTCACTGTAATCTAAAGGATGAAAAACCTTTATCATCCTTTATAACATGGTGAAATTTCGAACACCATATGGAATTCCTTCATGACATCCGATGTCTCCTGAAATTCTACRCAATTTTATTTTCTCCATTTAGATTRGTTTTGGGCTGTACGATGTGAATTTTAATATGGTATTAAAGTTTGGCCTTAAATTGCACATATACGCATTCTGGCACGCGGAATACTGATCCACTCACTTGCTTTGTGAGATGCAAAGCATCAAACTACAGTACAATAACAGTAATGAATTTATCAATATTARATGGTACATCAACAAAGCGTTAAAAGAAACAGTCGAGCTGTCTTCACTAATAAGCCAAAGGGTAGTGTTTTKTTGGTACTCTTTAATAAGATTATATATCAATTCAGAAGGGTTTATGTCAATGAGATTAGAATAGCCTACACATACTTTATCTGGTCTTTAGCTAAAACATTGCTTTTATCCATTCAGGGAAAGGTGCAAATGGTACACGCAACGAGATAGCTACTATTAAAAGAGTTGTGGTCATTGTCAAGGCTCAGAATCGCTCCAGGTGGGTTAGGATTGCGGAATGCACTGGTCAACATGACAAATCCATCCACAACCATACAATCGAATTGTTCCCGAACTGCTTCCCTCCTAGCTGCCGATTGGGACATGTAGGAGTATTGGGTTCGCTCACTGTAATTATTCTGGCATTTGTTCTTTTTAACAAAATTTCAAGATTTTAGTTTTAATCCTCTAAAATTTAAATATTTGATCATTATATTAATATTTAATAAGATTCGATTTTTTAGTCCTCAAAACGTGATTTTTCTATTATCTGAATAAGTTAAAAATAGCTAATTCTTTTATAAACGAACAAAGTTTAAACATGACGTTAAGTTTCGATTATAAATATGATGTTTCAATTAAATTAAATATCTCTTTTCATTAAATCACCCTATCCATTTAATTTATTAAATATTAATATCGAAACATTGGTTTTTAATTTGACTATCCAATATGCTCATTTGGTAAGATAAACTCGATTACACTTGTAGAATAATTCGATACTTACGTAGAGAAATTTTATCTAAAAGTTTTTCTAACATAACAAAATAAATATCAAACGTAATTTCTCAAGTTAAAATAAAATATAGTGTTCGATTTCTATTCCTATTTATAGAATCATGTTGAAAAAAATTATTAATCAAATATTCTTTTGAATAGAAGTTAGATTATAGAAAGATAATTTAATCTGTATACGAATGATCTATGATCCAAAAATAATTATAAGAAAAAAAAGAAAAAGCAAATTCCTGCACTAGGCAGGTAGCAGAGAAGCACCTTCTGATAGTGGTCAAAGGGTATAAATATCTCATGTGAGTTTAGCATAAAACAAAGGTCAGATCACATCATATGCCATGCCACCTATACTACAATAAGCTCCAAGCCGCCAGTTGTTCGCTTCCCATTTGATAAAACCAAGGACTTTTCTTGTTCAGTTCTGTTTAGTTAATGCCGCCACACTCCCAATCTGCCGGCAAGTTTTTGGCATTTTCCTCTTTTTTTAATTATTCAATATCCGAAATATTTAATTTAAATTATTTTAAATTTTAAATAAAAGACTTATAAAAAAATAAAATTCTCCTAACATTAGTTACTTTATTAACAAAATTCAAATTCAAGACTTTATCACTTGAATTAATCATGTTTATTTATCATGATACCTTAATATATATATAAAGTCACAATGAACCTTTTTCACTTGATCTGTTTATTTTCCCTCAGGAAAAAAGGAAAAAGAAAAACATTCTGGTACACWTATTTGAGTATTGACTTGGYGTAACAWGCATCAGAAAACATGAAAATGCAAGTGGYAATATTATATTATATGGAGTATAGTWTTGACCAAAACACATATTTTTATCAAAGTCCAAAGGACAAGTACGGCATGACCCGTGCAGGTCRTCCACAAGTACTTCCACAGCGTTGAAATTACGAAAATGTAGATGAACCAATCTTGATTTTTGATTCTAGGATTCGTTCAATTATGTAGGATTATTGAGGAAGTAGCAAGTAGATATTGACCGTGTGCGCTCGATGGAGGAAACATGGATTGAAAGGACCAGAAACACTCATCTTGACACAGCTGCCTGTGACGTGYTGGGAACAAAATGCCACTTGGTCGTCTAAACTAGGAAGTGAGTGAAAGATAGGCGTCCATCCCGCGTCCCAGAATTGGTGGTTCTTTTCTTTTATTRTAGACCCACTCTCATATAGGTCCTATTCAAAGTTGTGAATATTTCAATTCAAATTCTGGGATAAGTCCCATTCTCAGCTACTCAATGCTTAAGTTACACTTCTTCTACCTCGAATTTTGACATATTATACATCCGATAAGTATTAGATAAGAACATAGTAATATGCGATAATTACTTCTACGAAGGGGATACATAATGGAGAAGGAAAGGTAAAGAAAAAGTGGGCATCATTGATATGATTCCCATCGTGTAGCAGCAGCATCTTAGCAATTTGAAGCATATTCTAGAGGGAATACTATATCTTAAACACTAAGGATTGAAGAAGAATAGGAACATGGATGAACCATCCACATTGTTCCCTTTAGCAGCAGTACACCACTTTTGTGCTCTCCTTTTTGTTGTTCTAATCAGTCTTCTCATCCATAGTAGCTAAACAAAAATACAAAACAACAATTTTATTTTATTAAAGGCATCTTGAATCAACACAAGCTTGTATTCTCCTAAAAAGCATTATATATCTCTCTCATGAATTAGTCAAAACTTTGGCTATTAAAAACGAACCATTAGAAAGATTCACAATTCTAGACGTATCAAATAAATTTAAAGAAAATTATACTTTTATATTTTACACCAAATCATATTATTATTGAGATAATAGAAAGGATATATTAGAAGATTTGCAAATTACTATTCTTCRTATCTTTTAAATCTATAGAAGATAAAGGTAAAATTAGGTCGATAAATCTTCCAAATTAATATACTTTTCCTTCTACAGTACTTGAAGTTATCGGATTCCATGAGCTTTACAGAAGTTCCTTGCTGTAAAACAAGTTTAAAATACTCATACATCTAACTGAAAGCCCTAAGTGAAGCCTCTCTACTTTAATCAATTCCTTTTATTATAATAAGTGTGTTATAATATTTTAATTAACTTTTGGCTTATTTGGAAATAGCTTTGGAGAGATTTCGAGAAAAATTAGAAAATAAAACTAAGTTTTTTAAGGAAAATTTATCATTAATATTGATTGGTGTATGAAAAATATTTTATTTTTATTAGGAACAAATTATTTACAATAGAGAAAAAAGTGAAATTAATAATTCTTCAGGTGAGAAATTAATAATTTTCATATATTACAATTTTGGTATTGATAAAACTATATCAAAAGCTCCAAAACTTAGAGATGAGAATTTGGATAGCCTCATCAAGTTTCTTTATTTAAAGTATAATCGGAGTGACATAAACATATTTTKCTGAATAAACTTTAATTAAACTATGTCTAATAGTACATGATATCTCATCATGAGTTTTCTTTTCTTTCTCTCCCAAGACTCGATAGTTCAAAACTATGTCTAATAGTACATGATATCTCATCATGAGTTTTCTTTTCTTTCTCTCCCAAGACTCGATAGTTCAAAAGTAAGACTAATTTGGATTTGATATTAGTTATGTCCCCAAAGTTTTACTCACTCGGAAGAAAATCTGGCTCAAAAATCTTTTAACATAATGCACTAAATATGGATCGAACACGAGACCTCACCTTMACTGAATACACTATATATTTTATTTTTTTTTCAAGTTTTTTAGATTACCTAATATCCTTAATTTGTGATACTAATCCGAACTCAGTTCGAATCGAACTCACAAAGTTTTACTGTTATATGGACGAAGACCTAATCTAGACCTCTTTTGATATAGCATCGTAAGYAGAAATCAGATCCGAGATCTTATTTTGATTTAAGTGCATTTGAAGTTGCTTTCTTGCAAACGCTTAGCAGCTTTCGGGGTAAAAAACAGCCCTAGAAGTATTTGGTAAAACTCATATGTTATCCTTGACAGACACTTTTAGCTATTTTTAAGAAAAATATGTATTAAATACTAAATGATAAATCTAACCTCATACTCTACTCTTAATTTTTAAAAGATAATACTATACTAATTTGTAATAGTATTTAACTTATTAAATTTTTTAAACAAATGCAATGATATTTTTGTTAGTTTATCATAGTATTTAACTAATTAAATTAGATAAAATATAATAATTTATTAACTTGAAATAGTACACTATTAATTAAATTAAATAAAAGATCAATTTATATTCTTTACTATTTATAAATATGAATTATATTATTAAATGTCCTTTTGTATCCTTTTATAAGTTAAATCATTTTTAATCAGTAATTTTATCGAATACTCTACAAGATGCTTATTGAAAAGACATCTCTTTTATTCAAACTAATCAACTTTTCCTCGTAATAAATACGTTTCGCAATATTAATCCCTACCTAACCCTTAATCATTCGCTTACGATTGTTAAAAGGTATTGGGATACTAAACAGCGGGCTGGCAAAGGGAGTAGGAGATTGAAGCCTTTGGACTTTTTGGTTACAAAGTTCGAAAGCAGATATGCAATGAGCCATGATCTCTTCTATGATAAGAAMTACATATAAATTCGATTGATTTTTTCCCTTTCCCTTCCAACTTATAATGCAGACCCGGTTCATAGAACGTGTAGCAGTAAATGGAAGAACAGTTCTAGTAGTAGCAAACGCGTATTGGGCTCAAAAGTCGTACTTCGCAGAAACTGGAACCCCGGATGAGTCCACAAATTCTCGGAGAATAGAGATGCCAAAGATATTTACTATAAAAGCAAAGACACGTCATCCAATTTAGTGCGGCAGCGTTCCAAATCCATTTATAATCTCTAAACCGTCCAATAGTAGTCAACGTATTAAAAAATAAACAGCTCAGATCATTAATCATAAGTCCCACTATATACATTACCCAATTAAGTATAAAAATGAAATATAATTTCAAAAAGAACAAAAAACAAAAAACAAAAAATAAAAAAATTCTTAGATTTATTTATTTGTTTCTTCCTACAGAGCCGCTTTGTTTGTTTATTATTTATACCCTCTAAGTCTCTCCCTTTGAGTGCCTGTCTCGATACTTTCTGCTCAGGACAGAACCCAACCCATTCCCATCCCTTCATTCTCTCTCACATAGAAACACGCACCTGTTCCTATTCATTGTATATACATACAAAGATTGTCGCGTTGGAAACGCTTTGTGCATATATTCGTAAGAAATTAGGAGATTATCAACTGTCTTGGTTGCATTGGGTATCAATCTGGGGAACTAGAAAGCTTGGTGGTTTTATATTGCGATCGGAGAGCCTTGATTTTCCGGCCGAGTTGGAATTTTCCGGTGGAAGACAAGCAATGCTGTAGAAAGTCACTAAAAGAAGTAATCGTTGGGGATGAGATTATTTTGAAGATTTACTAGCATTTAAGTTGATAGGACATTTTAGGAACTATTAGTGGTTACCAAATGGAGAGGAGAGAAAAGGGAAAGAGAACGACAGTGCTGACCTGCATATTCGTTGTTTTGATGTCTTATGTGGTTAGCGACGGTGAAGCAGCTTCCGCGAAAACTCCGGCGTCGTTCCGAGCAGACTACAAAAATGCGTATGCTACTATGATGTATATGGGTACTCCAAGAGACTACGAGTTCTACGTGGCGACACGCGTCATGCTCAGATCCCTTACGAAGCTCGGCGTCGACGCCGATCTCATCGTCATTGCCTCCCTCGACGTCCCTGACCGTTGGGTCCAAACTCTGTAAGTAAACCCCTATTTTCACTTTCAACTTTCCTTTTCTCTAACTCTTTCTGAGGGTATTTTCGTAAATTAACTGTTTACGGGGTTCATAAATATTTCTTCACCCTCTTCCGAATTTAATTTTTTTGGTCCGATTTTAAATTGGGTGAACGATAGTAGAATTGAGCACCAGCACATGCTCGCCTGTGGCCTATGTGTAGCCTTTAGAAAGAAGTAACAGTTTGGTAGAGAAGAATATGGCAGAGGCTATAGTTAAGTAAAGTACTTATTGCCATGAGAATCCAATACTGCTGAACGGAATCGCGCCATATGAATACAGGCCGTTAAGTTTCTTATGGGACCCAAGGGCCCGCTTATATCCAGTTTTGTTCCTGTAATGGTAATTAGTAAAGTTGGCGTGACTAACCGCAAGTATTTAACCATTACGGAAATAGTTCATGCGTTGGTTTCATTCTCCAAAGCGCCCACTGTTTTTCCTTTTGGATGTTTTGCTTAGGTGATGAATTTTTCCTTTCTGGTTGGATTCCTGCTTTCGTTTCTCTGGGACGAATTAAACAGCAGTAATCAAGAACAATTAACTTTCGGCAGTTTGTTTGCCTTTATCCCAGTCTCCTAGATAGGTCTTCTACTACTAAAAAGCTTTTAAAAAATGAAAATGGAAAAGGAGATCTCGACTAAGATTAGAAAATGACATTTACCACTGGAAGAAGATCCGTTTTAGCCCATATTAACGGAATAGACTCCCATTTACTAATTATAGCGTAATTACCTTTATAATCGAAGAAGATAAAAAGAAAGCCGTTTCAGTTTAGCTCAATCTTCACAGGCTTTTGACCTTATTAGGAGTTGCAAGATATTTTGGAGATGCTAAGCGTCCGCTTCTGTTAGGACAAAAAATAAAACCATAGCCTCGTAAKTATCGATCAACGTTCTTCCTATTTCTTGTATTCTCTTGGCAAGCCGTCTGARCTAGGTTCATTARTTTSTCCKCAGAGTTCCATTATTGTTATTTGACTACCGGCTTTTRGTGTTTCAAGAAAAGAAAGAAAATTATAAAAGAAACGGGGTAGGCTTTCCTACACTTGATCTTGTCYATGTCATTCGTGTATCTCCCAATTGGTCCTGAGCCGGTCTTAGTTTGGAGACTAGTGCAGAAATGCTACACCAAGTTGAAGTATCACCTACTAATTTAAATGGGTAGTCACTTCTTTTTCTTTTAAGTAAWTGGTAAACACTTCTAAGACAAGTGGCATTGCCTAATATTTGTTTAGTTTGCTCGGCCGACAACACAGAAGGGTGACTCAGTTTCTTGTTCTATGGTGTTCTTATTTGAACTTGGATTTTTYCCCGTTGGCTTACTTGAAAGGTCRCTTCTGCCCTTACACGAGTTTATACGTGAATTGCTTACGGCCTCGTATGCTTATTCTGTGTCCCCCTTGTGWTGTGGTTTGTGCCTTGTTAAGACCTTTTATGACGAAACTTTAGTGTTATCATTACTAGGTGGGTGTGTACTAAAGTCCTACTTGTGACCAAATCTTCCAAGAACGGTCCGTTTCTTTTGTTATTTGTTTGGGACATTAGGTCGTCATATTTTTAACAACTTTATCTGTTTCAATTAAACCAAGACATGCTTGACTAAGTTGCTTCAGTGATCGGATGTATTTACCTAAATCCGGAACACATTCTTGTCAATAGATCTAGAACGGGGTGGGGTTGGTTCTGTGTCTTATGGAATCGGACAAGAAAACTTTTGGATTTTATGAAAAGTTTTACCATGCTTCGGCTCGTATATCCACTTATATAAATTATATCTATGACTAAGCAAATAATATCAAATAGATTTTTGCCTAGTCAATTAGGTCCCTTGACGCGTATGGCAACATGGAGGGAGCCTTTTTTCTTGAACTCAATGCTCCGAAACGGGGAATATCCATATTCCTTCTTTGTTAAGACACTGGAATGTGATGTCGGACATGTAATTGGGTCCAAGTAAGCTCGAAGTGATGTGTCAACCATTATGAAAAGATAAGAGCCTTGTGGCTTCGAGCGCACTCTCGTCCSACATGCCAACATCAGAAACACATACAACTAAAAAGGCCAGTACTATAAACTTTTCAGGAATTGTTTTATGATCCTGGATGCCTTATTCTTTTTCATCTACATAGCTTTTCTCGAGGAACTTTAAAAAAAATTCCATTTTTGATTGGACTGAAGCAACCATAATGGATAATAATATCTCCTTAAATTTTTTTGTTGTTCTTCCAAGAAAAGGTATATTCCAAGGAAAGTGCTGCACACATCAAAAAATCACCGGCCATGCCCATTTTTCTATGTGACAGCAATGCAAGTGGATAAGACCAAATAATGTTTGTGACTCTTTCTCGTTTTTGTTCTTTCTCAGTCTAAAGCACCGGCAGAAAGCTCAAGCCTTTTGTTCAATAAAGCTGTATCTAGCCACTAGCGTTTGTTATAATATGAGCATTTTAGACCACCTTGTGGCCAGCCAAAGGTTTTTGCCCGAAAGTTCGTATAGTCATTGTCCTGATGTCATGGAAGTGTTCTTCGGAGGAGGACATAAACACACTAGCATTCTTCTCATTACCTAATCAAAGAGTTGTTCAGTGTCTTTTATTTTCTTCATTGATTCTTGAAAACTGCTCGAGTATCTCAAGGTTATAACAGTAGAATGCTTGTACCTCTAATCACTAATGTATGTGRAACAAACTTGATTTTTGGCATAATAAGTCAACTAGGACCGGCATTTGTTTARTAGGAAACATGTGAGTTTAGGAGAAAATTGACGCTTAAGATTCTCWGATTTGGTTGTGTGGGGATGCATGGTTATTAGATAGTGAACTGTWATTATTGTTATGTGACCGTTTCTTGTGCTGAACTCAAATATTTCAAATATTATTTTATTGACATTTATGTGGTTGATAAATCATCCTGTAATATTAGTTCCAAGGAAGAGAATTTATCAACATACACATCGATTAATCACCATGATTGTCAATCCAGGATACTTCCCGCTCCTGTTGAATTCACAACCATATTAGGACATATTTCTTAACTATTGCTTTATTTGAGGTTTAAAATGACAAAATAGTCATATTGTTAGAAAGATTCACTAGAAGGTGCAACTTGATGTATTACAGTGAAAGAGGGATTAATCTATTTTTATACGTATGTTGTCCAGACTAGAAGATGGGGTGAAGGTTATGAGAGTTGAAAACCTGCACAACCCATATGTTAAGCAGGGCCATTTTGATTGGCGATTCAGGCTGACCATGAACAAACTCTATGCCTGGAAACTTGTTGATTATGAGAGGGTGGTTATGCTTGACGCTGACAACCTTTTCCTCCAAAAAACAGATGAACTATTCCAATGTGGCCAGTTCTGCGCGGTTTTCATAAATCCCTGCATTTTCCATACTGGTCTCTTTGTTTTGCAGGTAAGAAAAGGTCCTTTTCCTATATGATGTCTGTTTCTTTCTAGAGTTTTGATCTTGAAATTGAAGAATGATTTTATCAATTGTTACTTTGAAATATTTTACTTATGAAGTTTGCAATCACTCTACAACATTGTATACCCTTAATTCAGTTTATGATGATGATCTGAATAAACTAAAATTGTCATATGGCATCTCAAGCTTCTTGTATAAACTGCTACTACTATCACATGATTCTTAATAATTTTTTGGAGTTGCAGCCATCAATGACAGTTTTCAACGACATGGTTCACGAGTTGGAGATTGGGAGAGACAACCCAGATGGTGCAGACCAAGGTTTYATAGGAGGTTATTTCCCGGATTTACTTGACAAGCCAATGTTCCATCCTCCTCCTAATAACACTAAGCTTGATGGACAGTACAGACTTCCTCTAGGCTATCAAATGGATGCTTCTTACTATTGTAAGTCGGTTTCTGAGTGTGCAGACATAATTTGAATACTCGTGAATGGATGCTTCTGGTCTTTTTCATTTCTGTTGTAGTCATTTTGCATGAGGTTTAGTGGGATAATATAAATATCGTTCTTGTATATCACTAAACTGAATATTTCACTTGACTTTTAGATCTCAAACTCCGGTGGAGTGTACCATGCGGACCTAACAGTGTGATCACTTTTCCGGGTGCAATATGGTTAAAACCCTGGTATTGGTGGTCATATCCTGTCCTGCCACTAGGCATCCACTGGCATGAACGCCGCTGCCAAACTATCGGGTAAGACCATAGCCTACCTTGACAGTGTGCTAACGTATAGTCTTCTTACCAGCAATTTGACTCATTCAGGGATTGCATTTTGCAGGTATGCTGCAGAAATGCCACTGGTATTCATTCAAGCTGTATTTTACCTGGGAATAATGGCAGTGACACGCATAGCACGGCCAAATTTATCCAAGCTGTGTTATCGTCGTGAAGACAAGAGTGTTTTTCTTATACAAACTGGCCTTAAATTGATTGCTATATGGTCCCTTCTCGCTGCTTACATAATCCCTTTCTTCCTYATTCCACACACTGTACATCCATTGGTRGGCTGGAGCATCTACTTGCTTGGGGTATTTGCATTGTCCTGTATAGCAGTCAACGCTTTCCTTCTACCCATGCTACCKGTTCTRGTGCCTTGGCTTGGAATCTTTGGAGCCCTTTTGGTCATGGCTTATCCTTGGTACCATGATGGGGTTGTAAGAGCTCTAGCAGTCTTTGGCTATGCCTTCTGCTGTTCACCAGTGGTGTGGGTAGCAATGGTTAAGATCATGTCGTGTCTTCAGATTTCTCTCGAAAGAGAAGGCTTCTTACCKAGATTGGCTGAATCTACAACCCCAACTGGATTTAACAAGTTGTACTGAGATTTGTTAACATTCCAGTGGCTTCAAAGGAGAAACTAGCCGAAAATCTTGAGCCCTGTTAGCAGCCAGTATTTAATGTTTAAACCTGAGCTGCTAAAGGAAATTTTGACAATGTTAGTGCTGAACAGTTGCTTCTGTATCTAGCATTCAGGGTTTTTAATGCTTAAACCAAAAGGGATTCTCCGATGGCATCTTGTACCATTTAGCGATTATACAATTGACCATGCCATGCCTTGATTGCATATTTATTTTCTTCATTGTAATCTGTTACGTGGAGAAACGCTGTAATATGGTATTCTCTAATTCTTTCTCAATTCTGAGTACATTCATCATCATACGTAGCAGCTATAGAACAAGTGATACTGGAATTTCATACTATGAAATGATTTTCTTACAAGAACGATGTCATTTATGTTTTCTCTATTGCTGCAGAACTAATTGATTTACCATCAGAATTCAGCAAGTAAACAGAAGGAAAAAGAAAAAGAAAATCGAGCTTAGTATAGCAACTGAAGTAGACTGAACCTATTCGATTTGGACTTGAAGTAGACTGGATTGAGAAATACTATGGACTTTGGAACCATGCGCGATTTGACCTATAAATTAAACTGAATTGGACTTGACCTAAACTATTGCAACTACTATGGACCTTGGAACTATCATGGATTGGACCCACATAATTGGGTTGARCTGGGTTACAACTGATATGGACTGGACCTATGCGATTGGACTAAGTAGATTAAACTAACTTACTTTGGACTAAACCTATCCGACCAGACTGAACTGGCACCTATGTACTAACATGGACTGGAGTCCCGAGCAACTATGTCAGGAAACTATCCGATTGGAACGAATTGGATTTGAAATGAAGATAACTAGATTCTGGAACTTTCGGATAATCAACTGGACTCGGGAGAGCAACCATCCCATATCATCCATTCCATTAATATATCATATATATAAAAACTTCAAGAAAAATACTTGACTTGAGCCAAACCTTGATATTTATTTGATATATAAAAATATAGAAAATTTAATTATATATTATAAATAGAATTAACCGACCCGCATGTAAAAAAGTAATAAATTTGCATAAAAATTTAAAGAGACCAGTAATAACATTGAGTCAGAATGAATATTTTAGACTATGATATGTCGTATTTCAATCAAATTTTAGACTTATTATTGAGAAATTTCATTTTCATATAGTGAAATTCTATTCAAATGTAAAAATATTTAATTTGCTTTATTTGAATTGAAAACTATAAATCATGTTACATTTAGAATTTGGCAAAAGACTATTTTGATTATTTACAATGAATCTGTTTATAAATTAAATAATAAGTATTATTAGTTAATATCAATATAAATTTAAATTTAAATTATATACAAAATGAGGTGCCATCTCCATAAAAAAAAAAAATTAGACGAAAAAATAGAATTGTAGAAGAGTATTCTCTTGAGAATGATCAAAATTAATATTTTGATTGTTTTKAGTTTTTAATACAATTTTTTAAAAAAATAATTTTCAAAATTATAAAAGTAACGCATCTTCATTGTTTTGAAAATTTAAAAGTAGAAAACAGGCTAAAAAATCAGCAAAAAGAATAGGACATCAGGTTTTGAAAATGAGTTGATTTCAAGATTTTTATTTCAAATTGAAGACTGAAAAGGAAAAAGGGAAAAAATTGGTTGGAGTTCTCTCAGATGCAGCCTGAATTTGATATTATTCCCCATAGGACAATAGGATAAAATGAAACTGGAACATAAGGAGAGAACTAAAACTTGTATTTTGGTACTAATTGAGTTCCAACAATCTTTTAGATAACGGCCTCAATATTTGTTTTTCGATCAAAGTCTCATTAGTGTTAAGAAATAATATTACCCTTTCCTATAAGTTGAAACACAAGAAAGTATCAATCAATTAAGGCCATTGATTATGGAAAAGATTCCAGACTATACTTGAAAGAGAATCAAAGTTGAAATAGCCCGACTCACTTTAGCATGAAGGCATTGCCATAGATGTTACTCCTTCCTTAGTCTTCCGGCCTCCCCTCCCCTACGCCCACGCACCGGCTACCACTCAAAAGTGAAAACCAAGAAAAAGGCATCTTTTACTCTTTTGCATGTTTGTGGGACTCGTCTCTAATGAAGCCAATCATCTTTATAAAAAGTATACTTTCTTGTTCCCTTTCTGAAGGCTAATTTTCCTCATAGACAGAAAATTGCAAATTCATATGCAAGTTTGGAGATCTTTGTCTCCTGCCCTAATGCAGAATATGGTTTTTCTTCCTTTCCAACGTTCAAATTTTTGGGGGCCCATGTTCATAAAGATACAGTARAACCTGGTGGACCTCACTCGCGACAGAAGCTAGCAAGATTACAAAATCRTTTGGACCATCACTGTTCGTGCGTACCACGAAACAATTGAGCCCTCATGACCGTTTTTTCAGTGTTTGATATGTGGTTGCAGTAGAAAACAGAAGGCAATTTTCTGCTAAAATAGTTAAATCTCATTAAATCTCATGCATTGCTGAGCATGGAGCCTGGAAAAGGGATGATTAAAGAACTGTTAGATATTGTTCAATACTATATGAATGTGACCATGCATTCTGGTTGTTTGCAGAAAGGTCGCTTTATTCACTTGTGGGTATTCATTACTTTCTTAATTTGGAGTTTTGCCTTTTGTTTGCTGTTGAAAATTGGTTGCTGGTTTTTTGCTAATCTGTTAGTTTTTTTTAGTAAAAATTTCACTAGACATAAGTTTTTTACCTTAAATAGACAAGAATACATGAATCAATATTCGAATTTACACCTCACTAATATCTAACAATTCAAGTTGTTCGATGACATAAGATCAACAAGTTGCTATATATCTCTAAATGTATATACTAATCTTGACATGAAGAAGACAAATCTTTTACACATCAGTATATGGGAATGATTATATACCAACTGCCTACAGGTCAATCGTTGTAATTATGACGTTGTATAGATTCACTGCTCTTATCAACTTGCAACATTAATTCACATTGCATGCTGTAAAAGGTATGGAGAAACAATTCATTCACTTTGAAGAAACAGCAACTGCATTTTCTAGYGTATATATACTTTGTTAACTTGAGCATAAATGACTTCCAAGGCATTTCAGGAACATTGTCAGAAATGAGAGTMACCTCTCATTTAAGGGGCTGGATGGCATCTGCTACATATCCTACGAACTGATGAACTAGTGGATACAGGATCACCAAGAATATTAATTTTTTTATCATTTCATGTTTCTTTTTTCCACTCTACAGAGAAAAAGTTCCAATACAGGCTTAGTTTTATATATAATATATCTCGAAGTGACAAAAAATTTTACTATGATGGACTTCTAACCTTAATCATTGGCCCCAAAACACACAAAATTCCTCACCTATGTGGGCTATGGCACGGTGGCACATTCCTAAATCCAAAATGCGAGGGAACACAGAAAATATGACCGTTGCAATGGCCAAGTTCAGCTCTTATATAATTTTTCCCTCCTTCAATGTTGTACGCCTCCATTGTACACTTTTCACAAGTCCAGCATTCTCTTCTGATCACTTATTGCTGTTTTCATGGCTTCTCTCAACTCACATTTTTCCATATTCTTAGTATCCTTTCTAACATTGCTCTCTGTWGAAACTTTAAGCGCCTCAAGATTTCATCGGAGTAACTACTACAGCAAGCTCAACTCAGTAGAGAGCTCAACTCCAGCAAGTTCTAACTCTAGTAAACACCGGCATAGATGGATAGGGCCTTCCGGCCACCGTGTCATTACCGTGGACATTAATGGATATGGAGACTTTCAGTCAGTGCAGGCTGCCGTTGAATCAGTCCCCGTCAACAACCGCAAGAATGTGCTTATCCTGATCAGTGCTGGCTATTACATGTAAAAACCAGATTCGTCTTTATTCTGTCATTAATTCTGCTTATAACCCATAAACAAGTAACTATACATATCTGCACTGAATATGATGACTCGTGAGCTGATCTTCAGCAAATCTCTCATCCACTTTTTCTTTTCGGTTCCCTCGACGACCTTGCCAAAGAGGATTTTCTATGCATTCGTTGCAAAAGAGACGAGTTAACGTGCTCATAATTAAGTTTTCTAGTCTTTTTCACTGTAATATTCTTTATTAATTGAAATAAACTGAACTTTTCATGCGGTAATTACTTTGGCCATAAACCATATATATATGTAAGCTATATGTTCTTGTTGTGGTGGTGGTGGTGCAGAGAGAAGGTGGTGGTTCCGGCATCAAAACCGTTCATTACATTCCAAGGGGCAGGAAGAGATGTAACAGTRATAGAATGGCATGACAGGGCGAGTGACCGTGGTCCTGATGGTCAGCAGCTGCGCACATACCAAACAGCTTCCGTCWCCGTGTTTGCAAGCTATTTTTCTGCCAAAAATATTAGCTTCAAGGTATGAGAGGTACCCCTATCCTTTGTACTTCATCTTATGATCCTTGTATATTCATCAAAACTCCACCATTAACACTTCTACCAAGAAGATAAAATCATAGTGGTTCCATGTTCTTTTCTTACAAGTGTTGCAATAATATTCCAGCATTGCTGCTCTCTTATTTTCCAAGAACCTTTCTTGTTCTTATGACTCTGGAAAATGTATAGTATATCCACACTTAAATGTTACGAAAAGCAATCGAGTAGTTAAATTTGTAAAAGTCTCGACGTTCAATAAGTAACTCTTGAGTTCGATAACCATATGCCCTAGCCCTTTAYAGCTCATAGTGATCAGTCACACTCCATCTTTTTGGCCAACTTTATCTGTTAAAAGGTGTCTGTTAATGTGTACTATTACTCTCCCGTCAAACGATCACTTTTTGCTGGATGTAGTTCACAAGAAAAACTATGATTGATAAACTTTCCGGACAATGTTTACTCTTTTGGCAATTTGGCTGTATTCAGAATACAGCTCCGGCACCAATGCCAGGGATGCAAGGATGGCAGGCGGTGGCATTTCGCATATCCGGCGACAAGGCCTATTTCTCAGGGTGTGGATTCTACGGCGCACAAGACACCCTCTGCGACGATTCCGGCCGGCATTACTTCAAGGAGTGTTATATCGAAGGCTCCATAGACTTCATCTTCGGCAACGGCCGCTCTATGTACAAAGTGAGTACTACTACATGATCATTTACACTATTGATTGAATTAGATTAAAAGCTCTAGTTTATTGTAATTATCATTAGCTTAAAGGCTGTCATTAGAAGAGGTAAGCATGCACTTTTTTTAGAAAGGCGATGGATAATTGCGCAATTTGATAACAAAAAGCTGCTGCCTTTGTCTGATCTTCGTGTCTGTTACGCACACTGGCATCAAGAAACAGGAGGACTCTTGTTCTTTCCTTATTTTGAATTTCAACAAAATATTACTATAAAAAGAAATAATTTCATGCACATTAAATTCCAATTTGAAAATTGGGGTGAAAATTAAAATTTGAAACTTTTTTAAGATCCTTTATTTTTTCCAAGACAGCCAACATAATTTTTAGAAAAGAAAAGGAGATTGTGATGATGTCATTTATCATTATTACCTTTTAATTACAAGATTGGAACTTTATTGGTCCAGGACTGTGAACTCCACTCAATAGCCACTAGATTCGGATCAATAGCGGCCCAAGGTAGAAAATCGCCAGATGAGAAAACTGGGTTTGCTTTTGTCCGCTGCAGGGTGACAGGCACTGGCCCAATCTATGTGGGCCGTGCTATGGGCCAGTACTCACGGATCATCTTTTCTTACACATATTTTGATGAGATTATAGCACATGGTGGCTGGGACGACTGGGACCACCTCAGCAACAAGAACAAGTAAGACATAGTCCTATCATATAGACACACCTGTATTATATAAATATCTGACCTATTATACTTGCAGAACCGTTTTTTTTGGAGTATATAGATGTTGGGGCCCAGGAGCAGCAGCAGTCCGTGGAGTATCGTGGGCCAGAGAACTGGATTTCGAGACGGCCCATCCGTTCCTCGTGAAGAGTTTTGTGAATGGTAGGCATTGGATTGCACCAACAGATGCCTAATAGAGAGTCCTTCACAGTCCTACAGCTAAAGAACTAAAGCAAATATTCTTTAATTTTTTTTATTTCATTCATTTTGTATGATCAATTTAAAGGAAAAAAATTACAGAAAGTATATTGTTTTTCTTCTCTTTCCATTACTTGTTGCTTTTATTAGGAAAAGGAAACAATGAGAAGCCCGAGTTCCACACACATAAGAATCCTATATTATGAATAAATGGGAAAACAAAAGATGGATATTTCCTCTGTAAATAAGAGTTACTATGATTTGTGCTCACAAATGATGAAAAGAGTGCATAAACATCTCACATGATGGAACAGTTCGGTTGCGACTCAAGCATCTCTGGAGATCTACAGAAGCAATTGAGACCATCTATCAGCTTGCTTGGTTATAAAGGAAAAAAATATAAATGAATGAAATTCTAATCATTGTCAACTACATGGCGGAAGAAATATAAACATTTCTGCGATTCTTGTCCGTATATTTAGAACACATAGGGAGASACCACTAATCCCCCSGGCTCTCCCAATAACTAACTCCCCGAAGACAAGACTTTCATAAAGAGAAAGGTCCGGGAAAGAAAAGGCTAATTTATCTACTAGCATGTAACACATCAAGAAACTTCTATTATTATTTCACTAAAAAATGGACATAAGGTACTTACAATTGTCCAAGGGTTGACAGATCAAAATCTGGAGCTAGCTCTTGCACGATATCACTTGGGGGTTGCCCACACTCTTGCATCTTCTGCATTAGCTCAACAATCTTGTTGAAGTTTCCAGGCTCTGTTTCATAAACTTCATTTAGGTCTTTAATAAGTTGATACTGGTGCGAGTACCGTTCATATTCTTCACTGCTGAGTTTCCCTTTATTGTCTTCCAACCATTTTGGATATCTTTCACCAATTTCTTTCATAGGTTCATGAAGAATTTCTTTAGATAAAAGCTGTTGCATCATAGTCTCCACAATGGATTCCATATCCTGGAAAGAGAAGGCAGTTAAACACAAGGTTTAGGTAATTGTAGAATAGATTAAATTAAAATATTTATATGGAGGGGGGAAAAAAAGAAGAAAAAGAGAAAAAGGACATTGTGAAAATCAATCACTTTCGATGTAACTTTGAATCCATACACTTTACAATACCTTTGCAGAAGGTATGGATATAACATTACTCAACAATTTCAAACTAGGAATGAACTAGTTGCCTACAAACTACAGCGAACTATTCTCTCTCCATTTCATTTTTGTACTGAGCAACTGGCTCCGTTCTCTTCAAGAGAACAGGAAAACCCGAAGCAAAAGAATGCATTAAGCTGGGAAATAAGAGGGAACCTCATCATCCTATGGATATCTCCAAATATTTGTACCTTTTTGGAAGTTCACCGATATAGGATAGATTATATATGCATGTAAGCTAATCAATTAATAATCCATGCTAGTAAGCAATGCAATAGTTTATGTCTCCCCATGTTTACTGTTTAAAAGCTCTTGAAAAACACAGGACAAGTCTACCTCTATATGAAGCCAAGAACCAAAATAGCTCGTTGGCATGCCTGATGTCTTAAGCAGGACTTCCTCAAGACGACGATAAAAACACACAGGGAAGTTAAACTCAGAAGTAGTTTCAAGTTCAATTACTCATATGTGGCCTCAAAATTGCTGAAAGCTACATGTATATATCAATTTACTCTATCAATGTTGCAATGTTAGTAATGCTTGAAGTTTAAAGTGGCCCAAAGAATCAAATTATTGCATCCCTATGGCTTCTGTGGCAGAGAGTAGTTAGATCAGCAAACACATGAAAGATAACTGTCACAATTTTTTAACACAAGACAGTATTTGTTGTCTGCACAGACAAAACATGTTGAAAACAAGCATCCGGACCTCATTGATAGAGCTGATAAGGATGTGACGAGTAGCAGCGGCAACAGTTTGTAACAAAATCGTAGCACAGTTGCAATAATTTACTCAGCGACATAACTTTGAGAAACTAGAATCAATATATGCAGCCCTGATGTGCCATTGGAATTTAGATACAGCAAGATGGTAGTTACTCATGGTAATTGAAAGGACTCCTACCTTCTCTCCAATAGTAACAGATTTGCATATTCTAATTCCATTTCACATTTCAAGATTGCAGAAACAAAATGTTCTGGCAACCAACTCACGTACATCAATGAATTGCAGCTCAGAAGTATATCAAAACATGCTGGAAGCTCAAATAAGACATGAGAACTAGGATGTGCAACCCCCTAACTTTCACTATCTTCATAAGGGAAACTCCACTAGATACTCTCAAATTAAATTGCTCATTCATTATGCTACAGAACATCAAACAAGAAGAATCCAGAAAGCAGAAGAAACAAATTAGGATCAAATTTCAACATTCCAGTTGACTAGATACACAAACATATAAACTTTAACCAGAAAATGAGATGATCCAAAAGTGTTGAAAGTTGAAGAAGTGCATCAGATAATACCTGGGAACCAGCAAGCTCTTCAAACTGCTTCACCCAATCCTCCATCATCGGGTCATTTCCAAGATTCTCTCCACCCAATTTTGGCCCCGTCACAGATTCCAACCCTTTAACAGCCTCTCGAGTCTGCTCTCTTAGCTTATCAAGAGCCTCTGAAGCATGAGATTCCTTTTCAACCTTTTGCTTCCCCTTCTTCTTACTCCTCAAATCTGGTAAACCCATCCCGAGCCCTTGTACCCCACTAGGCATAGAGGAAGTCTCTTGCTTGTTCCCTCCATTGTCTCCATTCCTACAATTCAAACGAAAACACAACCAAGAAAAAGAAAAAGGAAAAGGAAAACCAACCTTATTAATTCAACACCTAAATAAAATTATCAAAGCCCTAAAATCATATACACAGACAAGCATATCAAATACTAGGTAGTATGTTTCAAGTACTGAGAAAAGATTGAACCTTTGAGAAGAAGAGGTAAGATTGAAGCTCTGGAAATCATCTAAAGCACCTGAAATTATTCAAAAATCAAAATTTTTAACAAATATTCAAACCCAACGAGGTTCAAAAGAAAAAGAAAAAGAAAAAGAAAATTATCTGCCCGAGTTTTTATGCGGGTGTTTTTGTGAAGTTGCTTACTGTCGAGCAGTTGGTCCAAATCATCTGAGTGCTCGGCCATGGATTCTGCACCTTTTCTCTCGTCGTCTTGTAAATTTTTCTGTGGGTCTACTTTCGTAACTACTACTACTATCTTCTGAAATATSTTCTTGGAAACAAGTGCTGCTATCTACGTGGGTCGTAGAATTATACTGAAGTAAATTTCTTCGTATCACGCTTAGGGTAATTAATATGATGAAGCAATTAGTCGTATCATCAATAGAGTAGGCACTTCTATTTTCTGCAAGTATGCGGCAAACAAAGCTGTGAACCTCAGACTGAATTCGTCGACAGCGCGTTGACGTTATACGGCGGAGATACCCTACAATTATGCTTCTCACCACGCCTCTATCTCTAGTGTTTACCAGTCCAGGTTAAAATGGAAAAATAGGTCTAAAGGATATACAGATAATCATTTAATTTTTACAATTACTTTTTGGTCACATAAGTTACACGTATCTTTCTCTTTTTTTTTTTTGAATTTCCTTTACCTGTCAGGTTTCAATTATTTTAAACACATGGTTTAGCTCTTTTTTTCTTTAAAAAACCTTGGATATTGTTACTGAACTTTTTGGATTGAGTTTTGGCTGAGTTAGATTGGTGAAATTGCAGTAGATTATACAATTTACGAACCAAATTTACCTCTGTGCAACTGGAATCATTTCAAGTTGCTGCTGCGGTGCGATCAGTCTGTCTAGCAGCTCCCCTTCTCTTATCTTCCGTACAAATCACTGCCTCTTGCTCTACACTGGAATTGCCACTTGAAGTAGATGAACCATCTGCGGAAGAGTACGCACCTTCATCTAAAACAACACCAGCTAGTTGCTCTATACTGAGATTTGCATTTGGAGTAGATGAACCATCAGCAGAAGAGCATGCACCTTCAACAATATCAAGGAGTCACTGTCACCTATTCATTTGGATTGATAGTTAAGCCATGAAATATGAATTTGGGATAATTATAAATTTACAACATAGATGTCGAGAAAATTTGAAATTTTAAATATGTATTTATTTAAGAATTTCTTTAGATATTTGAAATAAGACTTTTAATGACTTTTATTTTATAAAAAAATTATTACTTATATAACTACAAAATAAATGTCAGATTGCTACACTTTAACTTCAAATGAATCCAAAATCACCATTGACAAAAGTGGCGGATAATGAAAAGTCTAAAGATATAAAAGTATAAGAAAATAATTTGTGAATAGTCTTAAATGAAAATTAAATGAGTTTCTTGATAAATAGTAACTATACATTTATTTGATTTTTAAATATATTTTACAATTTTAATTTATTTTGATAAATAAGTGATTTGACTTCATTGACTTAGATATAATTTATTGATTATAGATAAGATAAAATTACTCAATAATTTAATATCTATTTGATTTTTTTTCTTTCAACCGAAGAGGTTCCTTCTACAATTTTAAAGTAATTGTTGGCGTATAAATGAAAGAGAGGACCAAGAATGTAAAGAAAAGGAAAATTTGCATAATTTATGCAGCTCCTTCTATATGAGTATGCAGTTGCTATACCCATAGCGTTTGTGGTTRGTGATAATTGAATATAAAAAATCATGAGATAATTCATCGGTTCACTAAGGTATTTACCAATCATAATTATCGATGAAAATAATTTTCTTTTTAAATTTTACCGACTTCATCGATTAATTGATTTGAGTTATTTTTTATTTAATAAATAATATCATTTAATACTATCTTTTTATATATTAATCATGATATGGCATATATATATATTAATTGAATTCTGTCAATAATATATCATCTTTATTACTACACTAATTATAAAATAGCATTATAGCTATATAATTATTTAATTTTATTAATATTATATAAATACATATCATATTATTATTATTAGTGTAATTAAAATAATAAATTATTATATTAAAATTTATTAAAAAGAATAAAGCGAGTTATCTCACAATAGTACTAAGATAATAATATACAAAATTAATTATTTAAGTTTTAAAAGCTTTTACATTATGTTATAACAAAATTATAATAATATTTTACTTTATGATTATTAGTTAAGAGGAATTATCTTTATCAATATTATATAAATAGACATCATATTATTATTGATGTATAAGAGAAAAAATTACTAATTAAATATTAAAAATTTTAAAATTAATTAAAAATGAAGCGAATTACTTCAAAATGATATTATCATAATAATATACAAAATTAATTTATAATATTCAAAAGCTTTTGCATTTACATTATCCTCTAAAAAAATTTATAATAAATATTTTACCTCTTCCAGCCCAGAGGAAGAAACCGGAAAACTAGCAGGGCAAACGAGCCCTAGCCGCCTGCTATTTCCTGCCCTTAGCCCTCACTAGCCACTCTTGGCTCGCCGCTCTCTGTGTTAATTTTCTCTATTTCAGGTAAAATTAATTCTGTACCCGTTGCTGTTGCTCTCGTCCTATCTGTTCCTTTTTTCTCAGATATTCTCTATTTGCTCCATGTAAGTAAATTAGAAGATTTTTGTTTTTGGGAGTTATTCGAAATCTTTTGAGTTTCAAGGTAATTTTGCTCGGCGTCGATGTATAAATATGCTTCGTTAATCAAGAACGTTCATACGATAATGTAAAAGTTTAGAACAATCGGTGTCGAACACATTGGTCTGTATAACTAGAATAATTTCAGTGGTGTTTAATTTTCTTATTTTTATGGTTCGTATATCACATTCTCTTCTCTGCATTCAAAAGTGGGAAAAAAATAATAAGTCCGTGCTTGTAGGAAGTAGGATAGCTTCCCGTGTTGCTATTGACGAGACAGACCATGAATTAGAAAAGCAGCGAGTTAGTATTTTTTGTTTCGCTAACACAGACGGAACGTTTTTGTTTTTTTGTCTAGACAAACATGGGAAGTTTTTTATGACTTATCTTTTGTCAAGTGTTTGATGGATAAGTTTTCATCTATGTAATGACAATGAGCTGCCTTTTGCTACTCTTTTGTAGTTTCTGATGCTAATCAGCTACATGGTCATTTGGTTAACGGGTTTCTGCAGGTGTTGGGCTAATTTAAAATGGGGAGCAGGGAAGATTTAGATATCGATGATGATTTTAGTGAAATTTACAAGGCATATACTGGACCGCAGGTTTCTACTGCTAGAAATTCACAAGAGAGAACCACTTCGAATAAAAGGTCACATGCAGGTTCAGACGAGGAAGAGGAAGCCAAGGATCCTAATGCTGTCCCGACTGATTTTACTAGTCGAGAAGCTAAGGTTTGGGAAGCAAAATCAAAAGCTACTGAGAGGAACTGGAAGAAAAGGAAAGAGGAAGAGATGATCTGCAAAATATGTGGAGAATCAGGACACTTTACCCAGGTATTGTCTTTTGTCACCTGTTCTTTTTAATATGATATTTTTTTCCCATGTTCTGCTATTGATCTGCATAATAGCATTTTGTGCACCTATTTGCTTACTGAACGTGACCCTTTGTCTCCCAAGAGAAGAGGATACAAAAGAAAGGGGAAAGAAAATGAACATAAGTGAAATGAAAATAAATTCATCTGGCTTTTACTTAACACATATATATCAAGATGGGTGTGCTAAACTTTTGGTATTTGGGGTTCCAAGAGGTAGATTTAGTGCAAGTAGTAGGACTATATGTAATGTTGTTAGGATTTTGTATGCCATAGAGCATGAATTCGCTTGCACTGGTGTTATATTGTGGAAATTCTACTGAAAATTTCATCTCTAATTAGGAGAATTGTAGATAGACTAAAGATGCATATAATTGGTATATTTTTTGTTTATTATCTGTAATAATTAAATATTTTCTTGTCAGTTGTATATTATCTCTATAGTAGTTCTTCTGTCTATGTGTTCTGACTGTTGTAAAAAAGATGCCTGTTTTGAATTTACTATTCTGAAAATTCGGGAGAATGTCTTGAATGTTATGGAGCGTGTGATGTTGGTCAATATAGAACAGTACTTGGTTAATATGTTTATTTCTCTGTTCTGTTCTTAGTTCTTGGTATAGATCTGCTGTGCTAGAAATCGGGTAATTTGATAGAGAGGAATAACTTTTGGTACTTGGCCGTCACTGCATTTGAAACTTAACCAACGTCAGATGTTTGTTGAAGAAGTTCTTTTTATGCTTCAACTGTTGATATGCTCCTTTCCCTCCCTCTTCTGGTTTATGCAATTGTCTATTACAATTGCTTGATATTTTCACGTAGTGCTGTAACCGGATGTCTTTTGTTGTATCTACTATCACACTCACATYTTAGCCTGCATGTCTGACCCTTGCTCTATACTTGTTCTCACTTTTACGTTCAGTTGAGAAAAAAGAGAGGACTGTTTGATATAACCGACTCTAGCAATTTTTCCCCCCCCCCCCCCCCCCTTCTCTTTGTTGTTGTTGTTGTTCTTCTAGGAGAATAAGGTTCAGATAATGTTTATGGAATCAACAATGTTTTTCCGAAGTTTTGGTTGGATTATCCTCATTGAATAGATTGAAAGGAAAAAAACGAGAAAAGTCTTGTAACTGTTATGTCTGATAGCATCTTTGGTACTTATAGCAACCTGACATTCTGGTGGATACTATGAAGTTTACTTTACTTTTTCTATCAGTAAGGGAAATGCATTGCCAATAGATCGTGGTTTTTTAAGAGTTGCAAAGGGATCTTTAACTTCCTAGAATTTGCTTATATGAAACTTTATTACATATTTAATTAATCTATTTCTATGTCTTGAACCTTCTCCGCATGATACCTCAAGAAATATTAATCGATAAAAATGTACAATGTATAAGTAAATGATTTTTATGTTTATGTAATTCTAGTTCAACATTTTCTATATGCTGGACAATGTTAGGGTTGTCCTACTACTCTCGGAGCAAATCGGAAGTCTCAAGATTTCTTTGAACGTGTACCTGCAAGAGAAAATCATGTCAAAGCACTATTCACTGAGAAAGTGGTAAATCAGATTGAAAAGGATATTGGCTGCAAAATCAAAATTGAGGAGAAATTTATCATTGTCAGTGGGAAGGATAGGTTGATTCTGAAAAAAGGTGTAGATGCTGTTCATAAAATTAAAGAGGATGGTGAGAAAAAGGGTTCTAGCTCTCAGCCGTCAAGATCGAGGTCACCTGAGAGAAGAAGTCCTCCAAGCTCTAGGTTGGGATGCCCTGATTCTCAGAGATCTAATCCTAGCCCTCATGGTGCCTCTCATTTCCAGAATAGGTTTGGCAGACAAGAGAAAGTTGTAGAAGACCGCGTCCGAGAGGATTTGCAAAAGATATCCAGGGGATCCCCACATGGTAGGAACATCATAACATTTGTTCTTTTTGTAGTTATACTTGTGGTATTCTCTTGGATAGATTGACTTTATGTTGCTTATGCTATTTTATTTGACATTGGCTCTTTGGTAACAATGCTGCTCGTTGCTTATTATGTTCTTTGCAGCAAGAGGTAAGTTCTTATGTTCAAGAATTCTGTTCGGTTCTGATGTAACTTTCGTGGTGGGTCTGAATTGAAAGGATTGTCTCCCAAATGAAATTTTTACTGAAAAGCCTATCAAGACTCGTCTTCTTCAGATGGGTTCACTRTGAGAATTTGAGATAGTTTGTGATGTTAAAGCTGCCATCATTGTTAGAGATCTTGAATAGAGCGTGCTTAACACACTCTTCCTTTGGTGAAGCTTATGGTAATGATGGAGCCAGAGGTCGTCCAAGCCATTCAAGGTCTCCAGCGAATCTCCCTTACACAAGCAATTCGTATAATTCATATGATGCTCATAGTCAAGGCAGGGCAGCCTACAGGGCAGATGGATGGGATGCTGAAAGACAGGGATCTGACATGCAATCTGGTCGTAAGTTTGACTACCGTGTCTTCCCACAAACATTAGAGGACTTAGAGTTTGAATACAAGAGAGAGGCAATGGAACTTGGAAGAATTCGGGATGAGGAAGAAGATGAAGAGAATTACAAGCACCGGGAGGTGAGAATGTTGATTTCCCAATGTCAGTGTTTCCATTGTTGATTTCCCAATGTCAGTGTTTCCATTCTTTATTGATTTTTTACTTGCGTGTGCTGAAGCATCTTGCTTCTTCCTCCCTTGTTCTTTTTGGATTCTAGAAAAGCCTTTAACCTTATAGATTCCTCCTGAGTTTTGTCTGAGTGTATCATCCATATAGCTACATGCATTTCCTACCATCTTTTCCAATTAGGCAATCATTTCTATTCTTCTACCTTCAGCATTGTTCTCGCTTTTTGAAGGATGTTCACTGATAACACTTCGGATTCTTGGAATGTAAGGCTGTCAGAGAAATAAGGGAGAGTTACATGAAGAAACTGGGTATGCTTAGGGGGACTCATGCAAAACAGTGGGAAGAGTTTCTTCAACATGATGCCCAAAAAAGGCAGCAACAGGCACGGCTCCATTTATCAGCTTCTGGATTTGGTGGGTACAAGCAATCCGGATATCCTGAGTATGAACATTCTGCAGGAAATCCTCACTATTCGGGAAATAATTTGCCAATGGATTCAAGGGACAGCTACCCTAACCCAATGGACAATTATCCTTCTTCAAGGCCTCATGATACTTATAGTAACTTTCAGCGTCAAAGGCGCAGTGATTATGGAAAAGCTTATAATCGGTACTAAGTTGGAAGCTTTGGAGTTACACATGGTGAGTAGCCTTACTCTTTAAAAATCTGAGGGTGTTCAAGTATTCGTATGTTTCGTTTGGTTGTCAAGACTTTGGTATCTGGACCAATTTTAGATAGTGGTTCAGATCTAATTTATGATGACCTTTTGAGTAACTTCAGTTGGTATGTGTCTGAAATGCCCTAGCGAATTAAAGGGCATACATTTGAGCAATTTGAAATGTCTAGATWCAGGTTTTATAAACATATGTATAACTTTTAGGTTTGTAGGATGGGATATGAAGGATTTGTACATGTGACTTCACAGATATCCTTCGCATGAACTGCATCAACCTGAACTCGACTTAAAATTTTCAGGATGCAATTGGTGCTTGGTTGAGCAGCTAGTCCAGAAGGAGCCCTCAGTCTAGGTAAGTGACCTGGTTGTGTTTTCGACATCAGGAGAAGACATGTTACTCTAGTAGAGACTACCATACTCTTGTTTTTTTTGACTTGGTGGTCATCGGACAGCATTGTAAAGAAGTAAAACATTGTTTAACTCTCTAGTTGCATGTAGTAGTCTCTGTAAGTAATTCTGCATTTAAGCTTTGGCATGGCACTTGGAACTAGCATTAGACTTCTCAAGCTAAATAATATTTTGCTTGTGTTGAATTCCTATTGGAGGTGCAAAATCAATCTTGCTAATACCTGCGGTATGTTCGTATTATTTTACACCATCTGACTTCACAAGAGCAGAAGGCTGCCTTCTTCTTCTTGATCATCTATCCTGATTCCATGTTGGAAAGTGGAACATTTGTCTAGGTGCTCTGATTCCATGTCTTTCTATGCTGGTCTGTCGAATAGCATTTTTGCAGAGAGATACTTGGTTGGGTTTGGAGATGTTATTGCTGATCATATGGATTACAAAACTGAGTGTCATCCAATCCTCGAACCAAACAATGCTGGAGTGTTTTGAAAGGGAATGGATTCGATGTTAATATGTTATGCCATTTGGGTTTTCACCTCCAGTAATTTGTGATTGTTGGAATGGTACCCAAAATGTGATCCTAGAGGACCCGGACTGTAATGAAACGCAATCAGTTTGAAACAAATTCAATGTTATAATATTTGATTGACGCAGTAACAAAATGATGAAACAAAATCCTTCTCAAGTTCAGTTGGCAACAGAGTCGGCATTTCTAGTAGAGGTTCCAGAGTCCAAATTTCCAGGAAGTATACGCTGTATGAATGACACTGTTCAAAGACGACCAGCCTTTACAAGGTACACCATAATTAACTTCTAATATGTAAGTGAGTGTCAGTTAAAACCAAGGACACACCATAGCTAAACTCCTAATATGTAAGTGAATGTCAGTTGAAACCAAGGACGGAGCAAGGAGTAGGGGCTGCAATAGGCTCATATTTTGTAAACTTTATATACAATTTTTATTCTAAAAAATATTTTAACGTCTTTTTAATATTTTTGTTATTTCTTTTCATTCTCTTAAATTAAAATTTTGACATGTTATTTCATTTAATTTTACTCATGATTATTCAAGAGTAATCCAAACATTTTTTACATTTATTGGTGTGGAGCTAATAGCTTTGCTGATGAGTTTGACGATTGAGTTACCAATTAAGAAAAGATTTTAGGAGTGATGTTTCATTTCTTTTCTAATTTTTGCATGTCTTGATTACGATATATCAATAATAAATAATGATTTATATTAATCAAATTAAATTTATAAAAAATTTACATTAATGTTATTTCTTTATATAGCGAATGAATGAGTGTGTGGAGCCGTCATTTTACTCAGGAAATAATATAATCTAATTCTAAATTTTAATTTTTTTGGTTAAAATCGATTTATGATCTTAGAAAGAAAAATCAAAATTCCGTCCCGTCAATACTATCACGTCAACCATGTCAAAATAATAATCATATTGGTTTTTTTTTCCCCACTTGAGGCTTTCTTTTTCAATAGTAAAAAGTAAATTTCTCAATAGTAAAAAGTAAAAACAAGAAAAAAAAAAAAAAAAAAAGGAGGTGTGATGTTTGGGGATAAAAGAGCTGGAATAAAGCGATTTGCAGTGGCAATAGAAAAGAGTTACCAAAACTTGGCAATAAGCAAAAATGGCCGTGGCTCTCTCACCAGCCACTTCTCTCCGGTTTAAACCTCTCTTCGCCGCCAGATTCTGTGCTTTTTACCGGCAAACCACAATCACCGTTTCTGCTCTACATGCCTATGTGAAACCCCCAGCTCTTTACTCCACTTCATTTTGCTTGCATCCTCCTCGCGGAAGGAGCTTCTGCTCTATAATCTCTGCTGCCCTCTCCTCTGGCGAAGCGTCCAAGACTGAAACTTTTGAAATGAAAGAAACTAGAATTGGCGATAAAGTTGGAGAGTTTCGGAGAAGACTGAGAATTGTGGATATCAAAGGCGGGCCTGATGAGGGTCTGAATCGGTTGGGTGAGACTTTGGTTGTGAGSGGTTGGGTCAGAACACTTCGTATGCAGAGCAGTGTCACCTTTATTGAGGTACTCTTTGTAATTTATGATACTTCTTCTTTGAGTGAGATTCTTTTCCACTTGTTTCTGGAAATTGGCCTTTCGTAAAACAGAAAGGAGTTATATAAATTGAATTAGTACTTTAGTAATGTGAAGCTCTGCATTCCTCCGAAGAATTTTTGGTTTTTTTGTTTYTTTCCTTTTGCTCATTGATATTGTTACTTGCACTGACATTTTTAGCTTTTGATAAGACTAATATGTTTACGGCATGTTTACTTTTGCAAGCCTGTGGAAGTTCAGAATTTATACTTCTTGAGAGTGTTTATCTATGCGAATATCCACATTTTACCTTTATTTAGCTTAATGATTTTCAAATCTTCCCTTACATTGATCTTTGTTTGTATGTTGTTGAAGTTCATACTTCTATAGTTGATGGGGTCTCTGTGTTGGGAAAATCTGAATATTTATACCTTTGTAGATGCGTTATGGAAAAATCTTATGAACATCTGTTTCTGTGGAAGTTCAAGTCTATTATTATTATATATTTATTTTTTGTTTTTGATTTATCTGTGTTTATTTGGAAGTTGAAGTCATTATCATGGTTTGCTGAATGAAGTCTCTGTAAGGTTAGGTTAATGATGGTTCCTGTCTTTCCAATATGCAATGTGTGATAAGTTCAGAAGCTGAAGGTTATGATCAGGTATGCAATCCCTTGGAAAAGACTCATTACATCATGGTAGTAGTATATATTTTTTGGTTTTTCCTGAGCGTTTATATGTTGAGATTTCTCATTTGAGAAATTATGTTTATCACGCCACAGATCTTTCTAGTAATTAACCAACGACATCCTTTATATTATAGGAATAGTCTGTATATGCATAAGCCTCCAATTACTTCAGGAATARCTATTCTCYGAACTCATAACATGGAAAGAATTGAAGATTCAATTTCCACTCCTGGAACAATGGGAAAATGAAACCATGAAGTTCACCATCTTGCAATTACTAGAACTGATACATATGATTCTTTGCCTTTAACTTCATCACCATACCTGTAATTCTGCAACTTTAGTTTCTTTCATTTTTTTCTTCTACTTTTACTATTGTTTTCTAYTGAAACAGTATGGATTAATCTAAATTCCCAATTTTCTGTCTGGATATGTTCTTCATCTGTTGTTTAAGAATACATCAGCTATTTTCAAATTTGGCTAGAAGTAAAGTATATTCACATATTAGAAATCTTGCCAAAGACAGTTGAAAACATGCACAGAGAAAAAAGGATTTGATACATATTTATCGAAATTCCCAATATTCTGTCTGGTTATGTTCTTCATCTGTATGTTTAATAATACCTAAGCTATTTCCAAGTGTGGCTAGAAGTTATCAAGTATATAGATTCATAGATTGGAAATATTGCATAAGACAGTTGAAAACATGCATGGGGAAGTGCATACTCCATAGGTTTCTGTTGTATGTGGATCCTAGATTTCTAGATTATTTCATTTTAASTATACTTGCCTGGTATATGTTCCGGGTTCTGGTTTTGTACTTCTAATGTGGTAACTAATAAGTGAAATTTACATTCTCTTCTTGTTTTCTCTTGGAACTTTGGATAGGTTGAGAGTGGCTTAATTTCAACTGGTGCATCAATATGGGTACAAGGTGTTGTGGTAAACAGCCAAGGAACAAAGCAAAAAGTAGAGTTGAAGATTGAGAAACTTGTTGTGGTGAATAACTTATTTCGTAGTGCTTCCAAATATTTGATGACATTTTTTTTTCCCTTCTTTGTTGCAGGCTATGTCTTGTTGTAGCAACTAGCAAGTGTGGTTATATTGCATACATATTCTTCTCTTCTTCTCCTTGTAACAACCCTGTAATGACTAGTAATTTGGTATCATTATGCATTTGGTTTCGTGAAAGAGGCACTATTTAATTAATTACCAAAAGCCGTTCCAGCATTATAATTTGTCTATTTTTATTCTCATATTTTTTTTTGGAAAAAAATTCTTATATTCTATTGGACTTCTGCTTTATCATTTCATTATGCGGGACCTGGTTAAAAAAATTTTATTTTTTTTCAATTTTAAACAATTTATTACTTTAGTCGGGGGAAGAGTAGGATAAACAATAGAAAAAGAGGGCCTCGGTTGCTGCATCGCATTCATTAAGTGAAGGGTGCACTAGGCCAAGGGAAGGGGAGAGGTAATGGTGGGCCATTCACATGAGTTTATCACATTACAGCTTTCCACAGCAAAAGAAAAGAGCGAGGGTATCCGGATTGAGATTCAGTTTTAGCAGTCCTTCTGTGAAGTAAAGACCTTTAGCCAACATGCATTAGTGGAGGAGGATCATAAATCTACTGCAAAAGGAGAATTAACTGGCTCTTCTTCTCCTCTTGTTATTTTAGGATGAAAATGGATTTTTCTTGATCGTAGTGGATTTTCAGGTATATGGAACATCTTCTAATACTTCAGCTGGTTTCTGAGGAATAATATCCACAAGTCATAYTCTAACAACCTTCTGTAATTAAACCAAAATATAGAGGCTTTCCATGATATTCTTATGTGAGGTCAGGGATAAATATGAGAACATGATGTGAAACATTTTAAATGGAGACATTATGGACCTTGAAACCCTGGAGCAGTTCTTGAAATACTTCATTTGTCGTTAACTTATTGTCTTTGCCTATTTTGCTTCTTTATGGAATGTTCATCTCCAAACATCTTGCAGGTTGGTACAAGTGATCCATCCTTCCCCATCCAAAAGAARAGGGTCAGCCGAGAATTTTTGAGATCTAAGGCTCATCTTCGCCCTAGAACAAACACTTTTGGTGCAGTAAGATTTGGCCTCTTGTTTAGTTTGTACTTTGATTCCCTGTAATACTTGTCCTTGAAAATACCTTGTGCTGCAATCATGTTCTGGAAGTTGGTCGATGAAGTTAACTGATGATGATCTCTTAGAAACTTAGTCTAGCCTCCATAGTAAAAATAGCTTAATTTGAAAGTTGATATTTATGTGCTATATTTTCTTATCCTGAACTTCCATGGTGGAGACTGGTTTTTGGATTAGAGTTCTTTTATGTTCCTCTTCTTAGAATATTGCATGTTTCCATGGTGACTTTTCTGCCCTATTTCCTTTTGAGTTTTAATTGTTGGTGGAAATAGTTAAGTCTATCTGGTTGTTCTTTTTATTGATTTCCTTTTTGGATAATATTGAGTATCAACCTTTTGCTTACTGGTGTGCAACTTTCTGAGACATCATATTCCTGTCAAAGCTGCTCCATTTATACTTTTGTTCATGTTAAGTATGCAATAATAAAGCTTTATTTAACATTGGCTTGTATGCTAATTGGGCGACAATGTTTTGCTACTTTTAGGTTGCAAGGGTGAGGAATGCTCTGGCTTATGCCACACACAAGTTTTTTCAAGACAATGGATTTGTGTGGGTAGCTAGTCCAGTTATTACAGCTTCAGACTGTGAAGGAGCTGGTGAACAGTTTTGTGTAACGACCTTGGTATGCTACCTCTCCAGCTGATGTGTGTTCTTTGATGTCTACTTGACTTATAGCAAAGGTTTGAATTATTCTGAGCATTTCCTTCCAAAGTTGAAGTTGCATCTGGAATATTATGGGCCTTCCGATCATTTTCCTTTCCATCCCCTCCAYGACATGGAATTGGCATATGTTTCCTATATTTTGCAGGAGACTAGTGATTAATCTCCCACTCCATCATATCCTGTTGTCTTTCCATTATCCTTTTAGGCATGGGAAGGGCTGGTTTGAGTTATTTTAAGAGTTTATCATTTTTCTTTAAGGACAAGTTTAATTTCAGTGTACATTGTGAATATGGAGTTATACCTAATTTTCCTTCTTTCCATCAAAGATGGATTAAGTTTATGACAGGTGATAGATGTTTTGATGTTCTTATGGGCTGTCTTTCTGTTAGATCCATCTGTATCTTAGATTGGTACTGTTCATGAATTGTGCTAATGTTACCTTTTGAAAATCGTGTTTTATTTATCTGTCTAAGATCTTATAGTTACTAGATTGAGTTGTATGTTTTACTGTTTTTGGAGCATCTATGTCTTCATGGGTATTTAAGACTGCAATCCATGGAACAGATTCCGAGTTCTGAAGAAGTTACTGATTCTCCTGTGGCAAGAATTCCTAGAACTGAAGGTGGTTCAGTTGATTGGTCGCAAGTAAGCACACAAACATTTGAAGTTCTTTACTTGTTTTGGTCACCCCAAAAAAGAACCCAAAAAAAAAAAAAGAAAAAGAAAAAGAAAAACAATTGCAAGTTTGGTTTGCCACATATAGAGGTCTCTACTGTTTACAGCTGACTAGTTCTGAATAACCAGCAGATTTGATTTCACATTTTGGGACAAATACTGCTTTTCTGAGTAGAATCCTGGGTAATGTTTAATCTTGGTTCTTATTCATCTCGTATTCTATCTAATCACATTTTAATATTAGTTAAATGAGAKCTAGCATGTATTGCATATTATTATCATCAAGGCTTGGAAACTACTATGTTAATGGGTACATTGAGTACTTTTATTACAGTTAAATTTAATATCTTTGATTATTTATTTGTTTTCTTTTACATGGTTAGTTGGAAACTACAGCAGAGAAAATAATCATGCTAGGCCTAGAGTGCTGGAGTATTACCTGCAAGTCAATTGCAGACTTCAAAGTTAATTTGTATATTATCCACCACTCTGTTGCTTCACTGAGAAACAACCATGTTACATCTCAGGAGCGCTTGGATTTCCAGAATTTGGAAATTTTTATTAAGTGATTTAGACAGAATGGAAATGGCTAGATATGATCTAAATAAAGAAAAGGGAGGATAGCAGGGATGTAAAATGAAGCTAAAATTAGCAAAAGGACGGAATGGAATATCCTTTTTTGGTATGGAAAGACTGATCTTTCTGGTTTTTCTCCATGATGGTTAATAGGTTTTTGGTAACAGACCTTTGAAGTTTGAATAATCTATTGGTATGCAAAATTTTATTTCAGAGAGAATGTTTTCAGATTGATGCYGAGATTTCTATTTAGGTTTTGGTTGTTTGCTTCTGCCTCTTACCTGTGTTCATAGAGCTGGGGTAGGGGTTCTGTGAAGATATGGTTTCCATCTTATAGCTTTTCTCATTCGTTGAACTTGTTGAACAGGTGATTGATTGTGTACCTCTAGTCTTGATTTTTTGGATGATTTTATTTTATGATGACAGGATTTCTTTGGAAAACCAGCGTTCTTAACTGTGTCAGGTCAACTCAATGCTGAAACTTATGCGACTGCACTTTCTGATGTATACCCTCTTCTCCAGCTTCCATCTGGTTTATTGGATACTCTTTTCTCTCCCTTTTGCCTTGGCTGCTCTAGACTAACAGTGACATTTGTCTTTCTAATGTATCCCAACTCTAAGCGAAGTAATACACTTTTTACAGGTGTATACATTTGGTCCCACATTTAGAGCAGAAAATTCTAACACCTCGAGACATTTGGCTGAATTCTGGGTACATTAGCTCTGTAACTTTCTAATTCTCTTGAGCTTCTCTTCGTTCATGTTCTTAATTTTTGCTATATGTTAATGTGTGCAACAGCAGTGAGCTAAAAACTGATTGTTTCTTGTCTAAGATGATTGAACCAGAACTTGCATTTGCCGACTTGGATGACGACATGGCCTGTGCAACTGCCTATCTCCAGTATGTAGTATGTTACTTTTCATATCTATCATCAACTTGTCTCATATCTGAGCCCTTTTCTTGCATTTACATGTTCATCTTGTATACTAGACTGTTGATATAATATGGTATTTCCCATGGTAGGTGCAATATGTTTTAGAAAATTGCAAGGAAGATATGGATTTCTTCAATACTTGGATTGAGAAAGGAATCATCAACCGACTGAGTGTATGATCTGTTCCTAATGCATAATATGCAATTTCTCTCTATTATCATGCATATTCTTGGGGCTTTAGTATGCCATATTATTTCTTTCAGAAAAGTCACCTTTAGGTTGGAGCTTCTGTATCTGCCTTAATGTTTCTTTTTCATAAATCTTGTTTCCAACAGGATGTTGCTGAGAAGAACTTTGTGCAGTTGACCTACACAGATGCAATTGAGCTTCTATTAAGAGCAAAGAAGAAGTTTGAATTTCCGGTAGCATTTTCTTTCGCTATTCAAGTTCCTTGGATTCTCCTTCTACTGCTTTTGATATTGTGCGTAGTTTCAAAGAGAGTTGTGTCATGTGAGATGATAGCTATTCCTTAGCTGAAAGCCAATTGCACATATTCGTGTCCAATTATGATATTTTTGGACCACTGTAATTAGATCTAATAGTCATAACTATTTCAAATTTCTGTATTTGTCAGGTGAAATGGGGATGTGATTTGCAGAGTGAGCATGAACGTTATATCACTGAAGAGGCATTTGCTGGATGCCCTGTGATTATTAGAGACTATCCAAAGGCATGCCTTTTTCTCTGAATGAAAATAACTGCAAGTTATGTTGATGGTACTAATTTTGAGAGAACTGTTTGGTGGAACTTTTCAAAAAATACTCTCAGGATATTAAGGCATTTTACATGCGCGAAAATGACGATGGCAAAACTGTTGCAGCTATGGATATGCTGGTTCCTCGGGTAATGTTCAGCTCTTAGTTCATCTTATCAACTGTTCTTGGTACTGATACTCAACATGAACGTTGTTGAGTGTGAAATCACGTTCTTTTTGACATTCACTCACACCAATTGAGCAGAAACCATAGACCCTATGCTTCTTGTAGACTTTTCTTGGATCTCTTCTACACACTGTTCTCATTCTGTCTCTCCAACTACATGCTTTATTTATAGGAATACACATGGACTTGAACACTATACATTATTCACAAGAGACTTAATATGCAGTAATAACTGTATAATATTGAAAGGATTTTCAGAAAATTGTTGACTAACTTTTTGCTTGACTGGCATTTAACTGGAAAATCTGGGATGATGGTTCTTATCATAGTGAGGTAGCTCCACAGACCTGGATCTTACAGGAACAAAGTTAGGAGCCTCTTTTGTGGGGGAGCACATCATTAAGAGATAGACTAGTGCATATAGCTTGTTATTTGGGGAGTGATGATTCAGTTGAAACTATTTCTGGATATTCATGATCCTGTGATACAATTTTTCTTACCCAGTTGCTATCCTTAATAATAGCGATATGTTTGCTAGCCAAACTCATTATGCCAAATTCCTCTGCTTATTGAGTTATATGCATGTGGATGCATTCTAGTGGTTTTACTGGATTGATGGTTAATTCCAACTAAGTTGATACAGTAAAGGTCCATATAAACTCACTGGGCATCTATGTTACATATTTTTCTCTGCTGACAGAGTTGCTTTTATTGTCAGATTGGTGAACTTATTGGTGGAAGCCAAAGGGAGGAACGCCTCGAGTATTTGGAAAACCGACTGGATGAACTAAAGCTTAATAGAGACAGCTATTGGTGGTATCTTGATCTGCGTCAATATGGTTCAGGCAAGTCTTTCTATTTGCTTCCAACCTATAGATGCCTTAAAGTTGCAGTAAGTTCCTGATTTTGAATTTCCTCATGGAGTTCCTGGCTTMTCTTTCCATTTTTTGCTTTTCTTTTTTACTTTGGGTTTTCGTTTTGTTTTAGGGAAGGGGGAGGGATCCTGCCCATGTGTTTTTGGAGATTTATGCAAATGGAAGTTTCCTTAAAACTAGTCCAGCCATCTGATGCATTATTTGCTTCAAGTCCCAAATAAATTCAACCTCTCTCTTTCATTTCCTGACGCAAGGTGTCTTGATGAGTTTGTTGAATATTCACGTTCTTTTGTTGTTTGCAGTTCCCCATGCTGGATTTGGCTTAGGTTTCGAAAGACTCGTACAATTTACAACTGGTATAGACAATATAAGAGATGTGATACCTTTCCCCCGAACACCTGGATCAGCTGAATTTTGATGGCCAAATAAAGTCATATCCTCTTTACTTTGGTTTCTTGGTTTCACCTCGAAGATCCTTCAAGTCAAAGGGCACCAGTAGCTGCATTTCAGAATTGTATCAAATTTTGTTTAGACGTTGCTAAGCTTGTTTTTCATATTGTCTTTAACTACACGGAGATCTTATATCATAGTATCTAATATGAGTCCGAAATTTTTCATTTCCCGGGATCAACCAACGGCCAACTGATCTGGAATGTATTTTGGTGAATATTTTTCTAATAATGTTGCAAAATTCATCAAAAAGCTTGCTGCCCATTTTATGYAAGTTACTCGAGATATTGTGGTGTGGCTGCAAATGCAAGAACGATATGCTGATTTTGGAAATAAAAGCTGGAAGAACCGGAACCTTTCAAAAAAGGCTCATTTCCAATAATGTCATTCAGATCTAATTTGCAAAAGAAAAGAGGGTTTCTTGATCTATCAGCTTCTATTCTAGCGGCTAGAATTTTCACCACCGTCGAGATATAAAGAAGAAACCAACTTATTTGCCAACTCAAAAGTCTATGCCCCCTTGAGAAGTTCTCTTCTGACTTCTCAAGGGGACCCGTCCTCTCTTGAATAAATGAATAAAATGACCTGTACAATGGCGCTCTCTCGCAATTGGCCTGCAAATATTATAACACCAGCACCTAAAAGAACACATGGTGTGTACATTTTCAGGAGATGAACAAAAACCTATATCTAAACTATAGAAAAATCTGTGAGAAACAATCAAATAAATGCTTTTCAACACCACAATGGGGGAAAAGCTCTAGAGCATACGAGGACACAAACGGGCATCTTTGCAGGTGGAGGGGAAAACTGTGTATATAATCCAGCACAATTTCTTCACTTTACTGCCTTAGTGCCAACAAATCAAACCAAGGTTGTGGCGCCACCCTAGCAATTTTTTATCAGCAGAACTTCATATTGACATCGTAATTGCCTCAAAGCTCCACCTCGTGAAGGTCATCCCCAAAACTGCTACCATTGGCTGACAAGTGCAATGAAGAATCATTTGGCATAAATGTTGGAGGTGACATACCTAACACATCCCCTAAAGGTTTCAGTTCTGCCCTATTGGGAGGACTAAGATTCCCATCAAAAGTTCCACTCCATGATGCAGTGCGCCGGGAGTGAGCTGTGAAGGAGCCATTGGCTGTTCTCGCCGTGTTAGGGATGTGGCCCATGCTTCCATGTCTATGCATATTTGACGAGGACGAGGGTGCAGGTGACTGGAATGAGTCATTCATGTTAGAGTTTGCAAGGCTTCCATTATTGGCGGAAGCATCTTGCAAGCTGTCTGAAGTGTTGTCAATCCTCTCCTCAACAGAGGATACAGGCGTGGGGACAAAGAATTTGGGATTGGCACTTGCAGCAGGTTTAACGGAAGGAACAGAAGGGGACTGGAACAAGTTAGCCTGATTTCCACCACCCTGGTTAAAGGTATCCACATACCTGTCCAAAACCCATAAAGAATAGGGTTTATCCATGTTCAGCAAAAGTAAAACCCTCATCAAGATCTAAAAGTATCTTATACTCGGAACATTAACTGACACAGGTTATCCATGCTTTGAAACTAATACAGCAAGTATTCAGAATAATAAATAAAACTTAGCAGTAAATACATAGACGACTGCCCTGTTCTAAGCTGCTTAAGCTGTTCTTTAAGCTTTCTAAAGCCAATTCTTTTGAGCTGTTCCCGATAGATTTTTCACTTTTTAATTGTAGCTTAATGAAACTAAAAAAGCTGTTTTGGAGAAGTAAATCWGGAGGTGCTTAACAAAACTGCTTCTGCATATCAATGCCGTTAAAAATGAAATTTTTGCATCAAAATTTTAGAACAACTTATTYCAAAAATATTTTTTCAACAGCTTAAACGAAAGGAGCACCAGAAAACCTGAAGTAGAAAATAGACACTCCTACCCACCAGACATTAGGTTTTATAACATAGTTGTTAGTGGAAGTATGGGCAATGAGGAAATAAAACGAGGCTTGACATCTCCGTATTTACTCAAATGATTTATACTGACAAAATCACTATTCCAATGTAACCTAGAGTGACAAAAATTGAATCTAGGCTGGGTCCAATTAACTAACTAAAACAAAGATGTTTTAGATTACCTGGCACGAACACCCGTCCGAGCACGTGCTGAGAATTGGTTCGAGGTGGGTGGAAGTGGAGGCATTCCTGAACCATCCTTGGTAGGGCTTTTGAAATCTGGGCTTCTATTGCCGACTGTACCGTCACTTTTTAATGCTGTCTTCAGGTTATAATCTGATATCCCATTCTGGAAAGTTGCAGTAGGAGGTGGGGGTGGAAGGGCTGTTTCCTCAGCCGGAGGTTCAGCACCTTCCTCTACCCATCTCTTAAGCTTCTCATCATAATAAAACTTGTTCTTTTCACCTAGTTTTGCCTATCAAAATGCAACAAAGGCAGTGGAAGAAGAAAATTCAACGCAATGAATTCCTCATTTCGTAGAATAAAAATATATACAAGGAATTTCTCCTTAACTAATAACATGAACTCACTTGACGGCCTTGTCTTTTTAGGACTAGACCTACAGTCTTCTGAAGGAGCTGGGAGCCAAAACCAAATCGTCCGAAGCGTGAGGTACCTACACCTGATGTTTCGCCTTGTGAATTGGTGGAACTTGCTTCCTTGGATGAATCCACCTGACCCTGTATAATTTCACAAGACCTTATATATTTTCAGCTAGAGATAATTAGGTAAGTAAAGAGTTGAATATGCATCAATATCAAATGTGTATAGGACTTCAAYAACAAACCTGTCTGGGACTTCTGCCAAAATCMGGCTCTGACACACTTCTATTATGCATTGTCATTCTATTGCCATCAGATGCCCATTCGCTAATGGGTTCCATAGACGCTGAAGGCATCAATGATGACATTGCCATTGTGGATTGACTTGTTGAGACCCTAGATCCCATTTGCTGATGATGTTCATTACCAGGCACACTGCTTCCTGATGTTGAAGGAACAGTGGGTGGCAGACCCCCTACTACTCGATGGGCAGTTGAATCAAATAGGTTGAGCAATTTACCCACCAGTTTTGCAGGAGCAAGGTTCGTAGAGAATCCTCCCTGCATATTCAAGGTTCCACTTAGATATCCATTGAAGTTTTAAGGGTTAAGTGCACTTTAACTACCTTGGTGTTGAAGGTGAGTGTCACTTGCCCCCCTCGTGTGAAAAAAATCTACAATTAACTCCTATCCTTTATTGACCATTAGTCAAACTTCTTCAAGGTTATCAACCACAACATATTTGTCAAGATAAATGATTTTGCTCCCTTTGAATGACTATTTTTATTATTAAAAAAAATGAACAAAGTACCAGCACCACTGCAGCAAACCTTTGAGAACTGCATGCGCTAACAAGTGATTAAGTCAAAATTAATATAGCTAAAAATTGTTGATGACGGCTGACGGCTGTCGGCTGTCATTTAAAAATTTTAAATAGCCAAAGGATCCAGCTCGTGCTTCATGTTGAACAGAGGAAGAACTCATACATGAACCTCACAAACGTCTGCAGGAGCAGACCATGTAAGAGAAGTCCACAAATATAYATCGAAACACCACTGTTTTAGAAATATATTTTCCTAATAAAATTAGAGAAGTACCATGACTGACTTCTCTGGAGATCACCTACATCAAATTCATGCAGTTTTGTTCTAATGAGTAGCATTAATTTTGCATTTTCTTGAAAATCCCAACAGTTCCAAAGCCAAAAGAAAATTGATAACGCAATCTAATAACACCAATAAATAGCAGAAGATGTTTGTGAAAATCCAAATTTCATTTTTCAACAGAAAGTGAGAGAAGTTGACTATTCTGAGATACCAGACGGGGATCCAATCCAATCTGATCCCAGCATGTGTATAACTAACAAAAGATGAGAGTATAATAAGGGAAAGTGCAAAAAACATGAAAAATTTTCTCCGATTTGACAGGGGAGGTTCAGAATCACATTATTCACAAGATTTATTTAGCATTCCTGTTAATGTAAGGAAAGTATAAGGATGTTTAGGTAACTTCAGACAATCATTAACAGATATTAGAATTGCTGATTTTCACTAACGATCACTGGGAGCGAAGTATAGTTTTCTTTTTTTGCACATGAGGGGGTTAAGTGACGCTCACCTTCAACCTCAAGGTAGTTAAGTACACTAACCCAAGATTTAATTTAATAGACAAAATCAGAAGGCAGAGAAGTACCTGTTGGTGAGTTCTTATCCTTTCCTCAAGAGATGACACTAATTGTCTCAGTGTTTCYACTTCAGGAGCTCGACCAGTTTTTAGTGATTTCAATACTGACTGACAATACCTGAATGAACATTATTTTGCTAAGTAAACTTTTAAAAAAAAAAAGAAATTTATTCAAAGCCATTGATAAAATGCTAAAGCTCTGTCTTCATACTTCAGTGCATCTGATATCCTTCCAACTTCAGCCAACATGTGTGCATAGACAAGCTTATATGGTTGAAAAGGAAGAAGGATGAACTGGGAGTTTCCTAGTACCTTTGCATATTCGTAAATCTCAGTCCTCTGTCACATGCAACAAGACATTATAGAATAAAAACCTTTGAATTGCAACACAAATACATTACACAGTACAGTAGGCCTGTGGACAACTTCATAWTGTTTTCTTCAACGAGAAATAAGGCAATAAACAGTTAAAAGCAACTCTATAACACCTGAATAGCCTCTGGACTAGCGTATGTTCGGGGGAAGTTCCAATGATCTGCACCAACAAGGCACATTCTTGCGGTGTTTGAATAAGGTTCAAAATTTGCTTCTGCGACTAGGTAACATATGTGTGCAGCAACAACCTGAATCATAAGTTTGCAGCTGGCTAGGTCAGTGAGTCGAGAATAACACAGTTTAAAAAGATTCTTGAAACATGGGAGAAATCACTCCTAGTAAATGATAGCAGTAATGACATACATCATGTTTCTCCTTCCATATACAATCTCCAAGGTGAATAAGTACAAGTTCATCGTCTTTTGTCCTATTAGCACTTATCACAGCTAAATTTTCTTCCCAGTCATCCAACATGCCATTTGCAGCCAACTGGAAGAGCCAACAAAAATGCAAATGGAAGAATATGAAACATAAGATATTTGTGTTGATATTCTCATATATGAAGAACCCAAAACAGCATTGGAGAAATGAAAAACATCATATAGCTAAAGAGTTAATAACTGATGTCAAAGGGTAGGCTTTGGGCCTCAGAAGAAAGTAACTGAATTCACAGATTCAGGCATACCATACCTTTGCTGGTTGTTGAACAACATTTACAGGACCGGCCATGCTAATGTTAGCTGAGGCATTCATCTCAAAAACATCTGATGGTTGACCAGCAATTAGTAGGCATAGCGTCCGCAAAGGAGAACCAGGTACTAGCTGGCGAAGTGCCATTTGCTTCACGGTATCAACATAGAACTGCAAAGAGCAATTGGAAAAATGCAATTAGGGTAAGAAAGAATGCCTGTGTGTGTGTGTGTGTGTGTGTGAGAGAGAGAGAGAGAGAGAGAGAGAGAGAGAGAGAGAGACCTGATCCCAAGTTGTGCAGCAAGAACAAGAGCAGACCCCACAACTGGACCCTCCTGTGCACACTGCAAAGCATCTTTTTTCCTCCCAGAAACCAAGAGGCCTGAACCTCAGCAGGCAGTTGGCCTGGAACAATTATAATGCAAACAATTAGCACTTACAGGGGGCCGGGGGGGGTGGGAGGGGAATTCATAATCGGCCAGGTGACAAACATACCCTCATCTGCCCTTCAGAAGGCACTTTTTGCAAGCACGGGGCAATAGCACCATATTCATTGAATTGTCTTTTGGCAGATGCAAAAAGTTTTGCAACAGCTACTTCTGGAACATCATTTTCCTGTTAACATACACCACCCAGACCACAAATAACAAATTAGTGAATCCAGTAGTTAACTCAAAATAATAGTTTCTGCAGCAGAAAGTGCTCTAACATATTATCAGATAGCACTCACTGCCAAGGTGGGAGAGTGACTGACAAATACCCAAAGACATATACCATGAGATGACATGAGGACTTCTCGTACAAACTTAGCTACTAGCTACCTAGAACTTAGCTATTTAGCTACCTAAAGGACCAAATTTGAATTGCAAAGACCAAATTTCCTTAGAGTTTTAAACAAGTGCCCAAACAGCAACATCGTAGAACCAGTACTAAAGTTGCTTCTTGTGTGCACATTGGGGTGGGGCACAGCATAGGATAAAAGCACAGAAGCAAATCCGTTATAGTTAATTTGACAACAAATTTCATCAGTACTCTACAAAGGATCAGATAATTCTTTCATAAATAACCCTGACTAAAATCAAATGTAACCACTGAAATTAAAGGGATGTTTATCCAAATAAGTGAATAAAGTACCTTCGAAGGGTCGGAACCAAAAGAAGAACGGAGTTTGCCATAATACTGACAAGATATTTTTAGCAATGACAGAAGCAACTTCAAGACATCTGCTCTCCTATAGTCCACATCAAGAGATTCAGAGTTTGAAATCCTCTCGTCAATCCATCTATTCAACTCCTTAATACTAGCATTTCCACCAGTAAGAGGACCCGGGAAGGATTGTCGGCAAAGAGCATGAAAGTAATTAGAAGCACCCAACCCAACACCTGAAGCATCAGCCTTACCAGAAACTACTTCCATCAAGTTGAGAACGGATATTGAGCTTCCTACAGGACTCTTCACAGAAAATAGACAAAACATTTCAGACATACTAAAACTAATAATGTAATATCATTCAACATAAACAGAAAGGACAAATTGGTATGGGCCAACCTGGCTTTCAAAGGACGAGGTACCCATCGTACAGTTTTCTTTTGTCACAATGAGTTTCCCTCCAAACCCAAAAGCAACCAATGCATGTGGAGGGCGGCCAGCAGATGACCTCCCCATGGTGGGAGCATAAGAAAATTGATTGCCTCCATGAAATTGCTGGGACAAATTAACTGAGTTCTGGTTGTTATAATAATCAGTYGAGGCCCGCTTGTGCTCTTTTTGCTCCATTCTTGGTTGATGATATTGCTGACTAAAGTTCGCACTCGGGACAAAGCTTTGTGATGAAGCAATTGCTGAAAAGTCRTTTGCACTTTGGTTTTCTTTTTCATAGAACCCATAATCATTTGATAATTGTTGACCAACATGGTTGCTTCCAGAAAAATTTCGGCCATGTTGAGATTCTAACTGCTGCTTTTGACTGAAATGTGAAGGAGACTCCATCTCTGCAGCAGTTTCAGTTTGCCACATATTTGGAACTTGCTCATTATAATTGCCAAAAGATCCCGACCAGTTGTAATCTTGGCCCTGGGAACTGTAGTTGCCAACTTGTCCGTATCCATCAACTGTCTGCTGGTTGGTGTTGTGAGAGATAGTATCTGCTGATGCAAACCCATTCTGCTTCTGCTGTTCCTGAGCTTGATCGGTTGATTGCAAGGATGAATCATAGGTATCTAATGTGCGCCATTCCTGTGCAATTGTATCATAATACCAACCAGGGTATTGAGGATCGAATATCATATGTGATGGGTACCCATTATTTACTGGTGACACCTGGTTCCAATCCGATGTACTTTCACTTTGGTCAATCACTTGCAAAACCGGATTCCAATTTGACACATTCCCAGTAGCATCACCATGCTGTGATACCTGATTCCAATTAGTAACACTCTCAGTTGTACCACTTTCAAGAACCGTACCAGCAACGGAGCGAACAGTCTGCTGTAAATAAGAAAATTCTGTCTTCTCATTAGAAACAGGCCAATCAGAAGCTGAATTAGAGTTTACACTTCCTTGGAAATGGGCACCAGCATCATAACCATCTACCTGATACCACTGCCCAGTACTCGGATCATATTTCCACCCAGGATAAAGACTTTCCCAGTATTGACTGCTATTCAGATCCTGCTCCCCGGTACTTTGTTGCACTACTGCACCATCATAACCATATGTATACTTTCCCAGATCTGAATTTTCCAAGTATGCAGACTCATCTAGTTCATTTGCAGAACTAGCCTTATTCTCAATACCAAAATTGTCTACCACATTTCCGCTCGAATCACCAGCATTGTCAGCCAAATCAGTGAAAAAATCAGAGTATGATCCAAAGCCAGAACCATCATTATGAGCTGAATCAGCGGTAAACACACTCCACTGCACCTCCTTAACACCCGAAGCTCCAGATCCGCTGCTCTTAATCACGTTTGTAGCCAAATCCTGGGAACCCAGATTTCCACTATTTATTTCAGCAACACTCTGGAACTCAAATGAATTTGATGACTCTACACCATTATTCTCATTTGAAACACCATCCTTAGCTACACTCCTATTTTCATCCAAAACACCACCCATAGCTACACTTTTATTTTCATCCGAAACACCATCCACAGCACCTGACCCTTTTACTTCATCGTGCACAACTTCTTTGACCTCCACATTTGGCCTAACTCCAAAATGACCTCCAGAATCATCAATTCCAAAATCACCGTCCTTCTTTTCGCTATTATTCATCTCATTGATGGTCAAGTTCGCAAAAGCCTTCAATTCATCAGACTCATTCCCGTCAGCAAGAGCAGGGGCCCCTGAAGCCATTAATGATGTCGTGGCAGTGACCTTAAAATCCACATCGTCGTCATTCACCAAATTATTAAAGAAATCTTCATCAGTCTGATCCTCCACTTCGAATGGAGGACGCGATGCCATCTACTAAAAACCCAGAAAAATCCAGCAAACAAATACCGGAAAGAAATGCCCCGAAAATTACTAGAACTCAAGTCAAAACCCTACGAGTACGAATTCCAGCTAGCAATACCTCGGATCCAATTCCAAAAAACCACTCAATTGAATCAGAAAACCCTAGCTGGCCCAATTAAAGAACGACTCGAGCAAGATCTAGGCGCTTTTAAGATCACCTATAAATTTCAAATCCATTAATCGACTGAAGAATTCACGAAAATAATTCTTCAATTCAATTCCTTAGATTACACAGATAATTCCAATATTCATGCAAAAACTAACTATTAACTTACAGATCGAGACGTTAATTCCACTGCCGAATCGAAGATATATAGATATCCATATATACCTCTAACGGTGATAGAGAGAGATAGAGGGGAGAGAGAGAGAGAAAGAGAGAGAGAGTTTTCTCCCGTGTTTGTGTGTGAAGAGAGGACAAGCCCTCGATTCCGCACCAGAGGTCTCAACTCTCAACAACCCCCCAAAGTGCGTTTGGGTTTTCTCCAAAAAAATAATAATTGTTCCCAAAATTATTTTACTGTCTATCGTTTCTACTGCATTTCTTTTTTCTTTTTTAACTGCATTCTTTTCTTGATTTTAATTCTTAAATTCATTTTTTTAAGATCAAGCGAGGAAAATAAATTTTTTAATCAATTTATATTCACATTTAATAATATTAATTTAAATTTAAATATTATTTTAGGAAAATTTAATTTTTTTCAAAAAATAATATAATTTATGTATTCTTTTTCAACTCAATATTACAAAATATTCACTTACTAATCACTGAAGCAATTTGATTGGGCGGATAAAATCTTGAAATTTATATTTTAATTTTTATTAAGAATTAATTATTCAATATTAAATTAAAATTCGACGGCATCTATCTAAGGAGGGATAATTTTACAGCACTGTAATTTTGTTGAATCGAGGTAAATATTTTGTCTCATGTCATAAAAAGGGTTTTCCTAGATTTGCCAGCATTTAAAACTATATAAACGGGATCCGGACATCATATGCATTACAGCAAACACGCCACATGCTACCCTTTCTAACTTAGGATTTTAATTTCCACAATTAATTTATTGTGCCAGCAAATTTTTGCCCTTTGAATTAGGACGCATTTGGCAGACCATATCCAAAACCGTGATCTCGAGAAATTATTTTATGTTACAGCTTAGTAATTTTTCATGATTTTAGTTTCACTGCATAAATTTTCTTATGAAATACAAATTGAGAATTATTTTTTAATTATACAACAACGAAGTATCCCAAAAGCCAAGTTCATTTAAAACGCTTTCTTTTTTTTTTTTTTTTATAGTGCTGTCTAACATGCTCAATTCTAGATAATTATAATCCAAATAAAATATTTTGTAGTCGGAAATAAATGATCATGTTCTACAATAAATAGGTGGTAAAATTTATTTTTTTAAATCATTTGATATTTAAAAATTTTGACTCAAACTATCCCAATTTTAGGTTAAGGGAATCCATCAGAATAAAAACAAAATTCTCACAACATTATTTCCCATTCATAATAATTGAATTTAATTTACAAATCGAACTTTTTATTACTTGAATTAATAATAATCGATAAAATTTAGTTGTATTAATAAATTATTCAAAACTCATCAATTGATGACATTATGTAGCAATTATTATTATAGTTCTGTTTGGTCAAATATGAGCCACTGTGGTTGAAATTTCAATCTAAACGTGATTTGGGAAAAGTCCACAAGGTTTCCACTAMAAAAAATTAAAATAAAATAAAATTATCATCAAACTAGATAGGAGCCGACTATAAAAAGTAATATAATATAAAATAATACGATATTATTTATATCCAAAATAATTTTCCCCCCTTTTAGGGATGTCAATAAAAAATATTAACTTGAATTTTACATTAGAAATAATCTTTTTACTTTATTATTTGTATCCCAAAAAGCTCTCCTACTATTAAATAAGATTCTAAATATTTTTGTATATTTTTTACTATATACTTTTTATTACATTTTCTTTTGATTGAACTGTGTGATCATGAAAATATTTGTCAATTTTTAACTTATTCGTCTAGTTATTCTTCTAAATTTAAAAATAATTAATTTTAAAATAAAAATCTAAAATAAATTTTTTTAAATTTTAGGAGAATAATCCTCTATACATATGGTTAGGAAGTTCCATTGCTGACAAAACCAAAAGAGTCGGAAAGAGTATTCATGGCTAGAGAACGAGTATGGCCGAGTGGCTACTGCACTCCTAYGTYGTAACCAACGACAGCGCTTTATGSATCTTCTTTAARAGTTGCCCAAGTTGGTACTCCTTTGGTAAGCTACTCTACTTTTTTTTCTTCCTTCATTTCTCTTTCTTTCCAAATATCTTCAGTTCTTTCATACGAGATACGTTATAGTTATTATGGGATTATGGGAAAGTAGCTAAAAGTTTTGGGTAGACTTCTCTCTTTTTTTTTTTACCGATTATTCCGACTCGTTTTTAATTACTTATTTGATATTTCTATGTATGACACGTTTAGTATATTGTGACGGAATGATTTTTGTATGTAAAATTATTTTTCATCCAAAATAAATTAATTTTTTTCCACTTCTAAAATTGGAAGAAACGTTTGAAGGGAATTAACTATTCATTTAACAATATTTGATAGAAGTTAGAATCTAATAACATTAGATTTAACAGGACTAGAGTACTCTCTACATAATATTGGAGCATTATGGCAGATATGTAATTTTTTTTTTTCACTTTAAGTGATACAATTACTTAAATATTATATTTTTATATATAATCAATTAGTAAAAATACATCCATATTAGTCATTTAGACATTACTTATACATTACGTAATAATCCAAAAATTAAACATATTTAAGACATAATATTATGATAAGAATGTTCTTAATAAAATAATAAATTAATAATATTTTACGAATAAAATTACAAAACATACTCAATAATTATTTAAAAGTATTGTAAATTATTAGAAAAATCAGAAAGGAGAAATGTAAAAATATATATATATATAATAAAATCTCCCTAAATTAATAATATTGGGATCATATCAATTCTATAAATTTATAGAGTTATTCATTAATTGATAAATTATAATTATTAATTGTGGAAAAAGTAATGTTATCAAATTAGAATAATGTAACTTATTATGATAAATTATATCTTGTTTCCCAATTAATGTTACGTCATTTAGAATTCTAATTTAGAGTTTAATTTATAAATATTTTATAATATATATTCTAGAAAAAAGAAGAAAAGGAAAACAAATTACAAGACGAAGGGGAAAATAAAAGAAAAAAAAATGAAGAAATACTCCGCGTGAGTTTTAAGTTTGGGGATTATGGATGGTGACCATATGCCACCTCAGCATCGTTTAGTTGCTCTTTTCTGTACTTTTCAGTAAACAGGTGCCACAACACAAGCTGACCAGATATGCCCTTTTTCCATTTTTCTCTATTTGACAATTACACGACATTCTCTCAAAATAGGGAACAATAATATTATTATTTGTTAGACTTACATGATTTTGTAATTTAAGCCCCTAGATCGGCTATATATATATATACATACCAACTTGTTGTTGCACCGACGGGTCTCGTGCATTTCTCAGCTTACCCTATGACGATCTTATGCAAAAAATACTCACCAGATAAGACTATATCTATACGTGTGTATATATATATAATTGTGTATCTAACTTATATTTTTAGGAGATATTTTCTCCAAAGTATTTTTAAAGAAGAACTTAAATTGATGAGAAGGAATCATCCAGTTAACAGCTTAACGGACGAGCACCATCATACAGGAATACATAAATATAAAATGGTTAAGGATTAGGTAAAAAATAAAATATATTTTGGAGATAAGAATGTAAAATAATTTATTATTTCCAGTTAAAATTTCAATCGTTCTTGCATTGAAAATAAATGAACGAATTGATCAAGGGTTTTAAACATGAATGACGAATAAATTTATATTTTTATCCCTAAAATACATTTATTCGTCATTTGACTTTGAGAGGTTTTTCGTTAATGCCTTAATGAAATAGGAGGAGGTGACAAAATTATTAAATTGAAATTTTAGACAAATTGAGGCTATGAATTAAAAAAATTATAAAAAAACACTTAATTGAGATTCTATTACAATTGTAGGGACCATTTTCAAATTAACCCATAAATTAATTATTAGGTAAAAATGGAGAAGCTCCATGGTGGTGGGCAGGTTTTAACTCAATGATAACCAATATTATATTCGATCCAATAATAAGAAGTTACGTGAAATAAAGAAGAAGTCAAACAAGTTATTTCGCCATAGTTATGTGAGGTAAGAGTGGTATTTATTATCAAGAATAATTTAATTTTTTTATTTTACATGAYTTTTTATTATTGAATCGAATATAATTTATTAATTATTAATAAATTAAGATCAACTCAAAAAAGGCATTCCCAGTCCATTGGTTTAAGTAATCTGACAGACTTTGTACCGTTCATGTACTAACAGACAACACCACAGAGTTCAGGAAAGAAAGAAGAAACATTCTGAACAACTCGCTGGCTCTGCTCTTTTCAACTTGTCTTCTTTTTTACCAAGTTTCTTTTTGCCAATTATACACTATATTTTCTGGTTTACTCCTTGAATCCTCGAACCAGCAAAGCCAGTTTGGGTTTGGAAACCTTGCAAGTAACCAAAATGCCAAACTCTTTCCAACGAGTTACGAATAATATCATTTCCCTCGACAGTGTTAGCAGAACTTGTGAAAAACTCTGCCTTTGTTATTAGATGTAGGTTGGGGTGATCATGAAATATTTTCTTTTATTTTAGTTTGACAYGAACGAATTAAAAATTYAWGTACATTTAATGTTTTTAAAACGTCTTAAATTTATAATACTTATACTGACTAAAAATAATTATGATTGGATAACCATTTCAAACAAATGAAAAGCATATATATTCGAACATGTGTAAAGGTAATCGTGAATTTAATTTAATACGTTAAAATAAAATCAAAATATTGGGAAAACGTGTGGTATAAATGCATGAGCGTGGGATATGGTTGGTACTTATAAAATTGAGACAGAGAAAATTTAATTGTGTAAACGAGCCTTATATTATCTCGATCAAACCCGTCGGAGCGCGATTGATACCATTATTTGCTAACAAATCAACAGAAAGAAACAGGACAACAATGAAGCAAGAAAAGCATACCCTTACACCTACTATTTGGTCTAATTCCCGAATTTATGGCTCTTTTAAGAGAGACAAGAATTTCTGGAGCCAGACCGCACCACATAGCCCAGAAGGACGAGTGTGGCCTTTCAACAATTCAATGTATTGCGGGAACAAGCAAGCCAAAATTGGCCTAGTAATACTCTAGAGTCAACTTTTAAATGTTGATGGATAACGGACTTTGGAACATATGGAAATTACTAATGCATGTATTAGAAATTTTCCTATCTTGGAAAAGAAACATCTACAACTTAGTAGTAGATCGGTAGCTTTTTCTCCTCTTATTTGACCACCTTCTCGTCATAACTTTTGATTCCAACTCTTTCGGGCTCGAGTCAATCGGGAGGAATTCAGAAAGGAAGCAAAATTCTGCCGACATTATTTACTCCGTACAAAAGGTTTAAACTCGAAATTTTACTTAAAAAATAACGAGCTCCTTATCACTTGAACCAATAATCCTTGGTGTATAAATAGTTAGCACAGGGGAAAATAGTTTGGGTCATTGACATGTATGTCCAAAAATTAGTTGAACTAATTATACAATTACTTGTATTTTACTTTAAAGGGCTAAAATGCACTAACGTTGTGGTTCCACTCAATCTTAATAATGCTATCCACATGATGCACCACTGATAAACCAAATAGGAAAGTGCAGTTTTACGCATTCTGTTAAAGCTTTTATTGATAAGTTTCACCCACTCTAGAGGCCATTTTGAACACTGGCAGGCAGGACTTCTTTCACTTTAACAACCCTGTTATAGCTAGTAGTGAGTTCCTAGGTCTAGTTTTTAACAAAGAATCACAGGGATAGGTTGGGTTTTGTACGAGGTGGGTCTTGCTCTAACTAGACATTCACTATTACAATCAATGAATAGATGGAGACCTGCAGCTTACTTCTTGCCCCTAATTCCAAGAATGAGATCAATCTTGCAAAACAGAAAYTGTTAAAGTAGTCTTTTTTTTTTTTTTTTAATCGAAAGTAAGTTATGCCGCTACGAGTTTACCTCATTTTTATCACGATTAAATTGTTTAACTATGAATGAGGATGATGTTACGTAGCCGAGTCCCTATGGACTAGAATACTMCTACYCTTAGCTAGACCAYTGGGGTTGATTCCCTTCCTTCTCTTTGACATACAAATATATATACCRAAACAATGTACTTTCGATCCAGCTTTGGATAATGAATAGGTATAACTCTGGCAACAACAATTTCAAACTACCAAGTTGTTCCGAGTAAAAGTATGGATGAGAAGCATATAAGACTCTAGTCATTAATGACCATGGCAGAGAGCTCACAAGCAAATGGGGACTGGGAGCCATGAAAGATGATCGAAGAAGATTAAAGAAAAGAAGAAAGAAAGAGTGGTGAATGAATGATTCATGGTGGGATATTTGCCCTTAATCAATGGAGACTTGATCAGATACAGTACCATCAAAAAGATTCGGCTGACTGAGGTATAAATTTGCACTACAAGATCCGTGCCATRATGTTAGCAAACATCCAGCTAAGCATGAAATCACATGCATGAAAAACCAGCTCCTTGCATAAAWTATTCTTTTTAATTTTTAATTTTTACTAATAATATTAACACAAATCGTTTTTCTATTTTTAAGATAATCTTCTTAAAGTTATGGATGCTCAACTTTTAATCAAAATGCCCCAACTTTGAACCCAACCTTATAATGAACTATTTAACAATCGATCTCGTTTTAATTCTCGAATTGACAATCATTTTTTATTTCGTCATACGATTATATATTATTTCAAAAATTCACTCATTTTCAATAGAAATAAAAGATTACACGGGCATCCAATGTTTACAAGGGGTAATATCGTAGGGTTAAAGAAATAAGTAATAGTGAATTGGATTCGATTGCAACAAAAATGGAAAATGAAGTATAAAAAGAGGAGAATTTCAAAAGCATTAAAAAATTTCACTGAAATTCATTATTTTTCCTCTCAAGAACTTAAAGCAATGAGCACCATGAGCTGCAGGTTATTACTGGCTTTGTGCTGGGTTCTTCGGTGTTTTCAAGGCCATCGAAATCTTCATTCAGAAACAAGAATTATGTGGATATTCTGAGGTCAACTTCCAGAAATTAATTAAAAAAGACGAAACCCCGGTCCATGGAAGCACTGCCGTTTAGTCACATGATGCTCTTTTGGGGTTAATTTGGTCTTTAGAAACAACAAGATTCTGGCGGTCATGGAGGGGAGGGGAGCTCCTTCTTTCTGCTCAGAACTTATGCAGACAAAGCCAATGATGAGCGAGAACCCAAAAAATAAAGAAAAAAGGGATTTTCAATTCTTTCTTTATAAACACCGAAAACAGTAAGGAACAGATCACGAAGGAAAGAACCAACAGCTGGAAACAGGGGAATAGAAAGTAGCTTAACACAAGTAGACACTGGACAGTTTTGTACTTTCCTCATAGGCCAACAATTTACTTCTTGTTTCACAAGCAAAACTGATATGCATATAGAACAAATGCAAAATACAAACCTGCTCGTAACAAAAATGCAAATTGAGGTAATAGACAAGTTAATCTATGACCATAGTATTGTCTCTCCTTCCTTTGTTTGAWAAGAAGTTATGGCATTCTTAGYATAGACTAAGATGACAAAAAGAACAGTACTCSGAMAGTATACAKAGTTTTCTCGAGAGAAAAGCTAGGAGATGAAGTTCTGTTCTTTTCAAAAMCCGGCCCCCAGTTGTTGGGACAGTAGTTACAGCAACTAACTACACATTTCCAGTGAAAATATCGAAGCAATGTATTGCAACTACCAATGAAAGGAAAAATGGGAAAAGCTACATTGCATTCATCTATCAATTAAAGTTGAATAATTTTCCATAAATAGATAGTCTGCAACTTTGCATTGGCATAAAGAAACTAGAATAGCCTGAAATGAATAAAAGAAAAGAAAAGAAAAAACTACTGAAAAAAGAAGCAATAATTTTAACCTCTCATGCTTTTGAATGGCTATGATTGTTGTCAATGCTTGATGGGATTGATGAAATCAGCATCTGAGACTGCAGAAGCCTCTTGTAAGCAAAAATCTTCATCTTCATCTTCCACTGGAGCTGGCAAGTTAAGATCTATCATTAAACCTTCTTGAAGTTTTGCAGAACTCGAGTCCACCAAACTGTCACCAAGTTTAGCTGAGCATGGTGGAGTTGTTGAGGAATTCAGAAAGTGTGATCTTTTGTGCCCACCAAGAGCTTGACCTGACCCAAAAACTTTGCCACAAAATGGGCACTCATGCACCTTTTTATCTGCGTTCTTGATAACAACATTTTTTCTCAGCTGCTCTGATTCACCCTCATTATCTTCAGGGCAGTTCTTGATCTTCTTGTGACTCGTCCTGTGACTACCCAGTGCTTGAGGAGATGCAAAAACTTTGTTACAGACTTCACACTGCAGTTTTCTACGATTTTGGCTCAATTTTAGCACTTCAGAGTCATCTGAAGTAGTACTCCAGACATCTCTTGAAAGCATTATAAGACACAAAGCAAGATCTTCTTCTGGAGAAGTATCAGAGACTGAACTCATCGGTTCCAACTCTACCAAAGACTCGTTTGAACTGGGCTTAATCATTTTCTGCTCCGTTGTCTCTACATCATCAACTTTAGCTASAAGCATTCTCCGAGTCCTCTTGGATCTTCTCCGAGTTGGTTTCCTTGTTGACTCAGTCTCGCTCTCCCTATCTTGAACAACTGAACCAGCATCAAGAAACTCAGGATCTACCAACCTGAAACTCTTCTTTGGGTTCTCTCTCAACCCATAAACCAATCCTTTTTCTTCACTTTCAGCTTTCACCTCCTCATCTTCCTCAAAACACTCCGATGAAGTTGACTCAGTAGAATCACCCCCGCCAGCAGCAACAAACTCACTGTAAAATTCTTGTTTTTGCGGTGTCTTGGGCGGAAGTGGCAGGGTGGCCAAATGGGACCTCATGTGACCACCCAAAGCTCTGCCACTCGAGAAACGCCTTGAGCAAAGCTTGCACTTGTGTCTCTCCATATTCACCATTCAACACGCAGACAAAATCAAAGACGAAAAGAAAGTTTCAATCCTCTTCTCAATTCTCAACACCTCTCCTTCTCTCTCTCTCCCCTATATATATAACGAATGTGTATTCTCTGTGAACCAGTAGTAGTACTAGTATATATTTCTCTCTCTCTGTCAAGCATAGCATCGGTTTTCTCTCTCTTGCACTAGAAGCCTGTGAGAGGAAGTCAGGAAGTACAGTGGGAGTGAGAACTTAAGAGGAGTAGGTGACAAGCATTCTTCCACCAAAAGGGCACACGCTACTCAAAATTTTATGATTTGTTCCTTAATCAAACATTATGCTAAAAAAAATATTCACTAATAAATTTTTTTAACTAGTGATGGTAATCCATGCATCCATTTGATTGTTGGATGATCAAGTCATAATCATCGGTAAAAAAGTAATGGAAAGAAATGCAGATTATATGGCAATTGTTATCATATTAAAATTATACGATTATATTAATGACGATTAGTCATTTTACATTCAAGTTTTGTAAATAAAATGATTGAAAAGTTTTATGTCTTCCTAAATTCCTTCCGATTCGAGTTCAATGGGATTGAGATAAAATGTTTTAAAATATGAAATAATTTAAAATTTAAAAAAAGAAAAAGAGTTGTAAAATTGTATAATCTGGGAACTGCAATAAGAGTAAATATAAAGAATTAGTAAAGCGTGGACATGGATTGATAAAAGAAGGACAAGTAACATGCAAATCTTGCCATTTCTTATTTTATTTCTTTATTCCAACTTTATTTTTTCTGTTAGTATAATGCAAATTCCACAACTTTTCTACTTTTCCATTTTTCTTGTGGGTTTTTTTKGCTAGTAGCACCTTGATTTATTGTCTTAATCTAATATAGGACATCGGACACTTAATGATGGTTCTTGCTTGAAACTTTTTTTTGGCTCGGATAAGAAATATCAAGAACGTTTGTGTTTAAAAAATTTAAATATATGATCGCATATAAATAATTTTTTATTTAGAAAACGTGTTTARAACTMAGAAAGAAATACATAAATCAAGTTTTCAAACATTTATCCAATTTAGAATTGCATGATTATCATTCTAAAATGTGATTAGATGGACAGTAATGACTAGGAAAAAAGATCAGAAGCTTAATTAATACATCAAGATAATCAATACGTGGCTTGCTTGTACGAGTCAATGAAACTGTTGGAGTTTGTTGTAACCAAACAGACAGGACATTGATGATTATAAAGCTTTCATGCTATTATAAGAAGGAAGA
>MEJB01000014.1:4887423-4911655 GCA_001752375.1 Rhazya stricta
AGACTGTTTTTACACTTTGAGCATGGACGTGCAAATCGCATATACTTCCTCGGAAATTGGAGGGAGATCTCTAGCATAAGGCAAGCGCGGAAAAAGGCTTTTGAGGTGCAAACGGCAATAGGAAGATGGTGTGCAAACTGAAAGGAAAGTTGTATGGTTTAAAACAAGCTCCAAGGCAATGGTACAAGAAATTTGACAGTTTTTTGAAGAAAGCCGATTTCATGAGGTGCGAAGCAAATCATTGTTGCTACTTCAAGAGACTTGAAGGTTCGTATATGATTTTGCTTCTCTACGTCGATGACATACTCATTGTGGGAGCAAATTTTCATGAAATTGAGAAGCTGAAGAAAAGATTGTCAAAGGAGTTTGCAATAAAGGATCTTGGTGCCGCGAAGCAAATCCTTGGGATGAGAATTATTCGAAGTAAGGAAGGGCTGAAACTTTCTCAAGAAGAATATGTGAAAAAGGTCATCAAGAGGTTTAACATGGAAGGTGCCAAGTCGGTCAGCACTCCTTTGGGGAGCCATTTTTAGTTATCCAAAGAAGACTCCCCCAGTGACTGAGGAGGAGTGGGAGCACATGGACACTATTTCTTACGCTTCGGCTATCGGACGCCTCATGTACGCCATGGTATGCACGAGGCCCGACATTGCACATGCAGTAGGAGTTGTTAGCCAATTTTTGACCAATCTGGGTAAGCAATATTGGGAAGCTRTGAAGTGRATTTTAYGATATTTYAAGGAAAGCTCAAGTTCAGCTTTGTGTTTYCGAAAGTCAGATTCGGGGCTTAAARGGTTCGTTGATGCTGCAAATAGCGRTGACATTGATGATAGCAAGAACACCTTCGATTATGTCTACACATTCGGAGGCACTGCAATTTGTTGGKTTTCAAAATTGCAGAAGATCGTTGCTCTTTCTAGTTGCGAGAYTGAATACGKTGCTGTGACGGAGGCAACAAAGGAGATGATTTGGCTTCAGTCTTTTCTTTAGGAGCTGAACCAAAATCTAAMGGGCAGCACACTTTATTGTGATAGCCAGAGTGCCATTCACTTGGCGAAGAATCCTGTTTATCATGCCCGGACGAAGCGTATACAACTTCGGTACCACTTCATCAGATTAGCTTTGGAGAATGAGTTGCTAGTACTCGAGAAGATAGCAGAAAGTCAGAATCCTGCGGATATGTTGACAAAGATCTTACCAAACCAGAAACTGAAGTTGTGCACAACTTCAGTTGGACTCTTTGACTGATGATGGAAGTCGCTGCTCGCAAACTTGAAGATCTGTGAACAAGATTAGTCTTCAAGTGGGAGATTATTGTGTGTGAAGCCTAATCTAGTAAGGGTACTTTAGGCCTTTCACAATTATACTGTTGCTGACCTAGTTTCCCTTGTTTTTACATCTGTTTTGGCTATGAGCTGCCACTGTGCTTGTGAGTGTGCATCAGTGTGTGCCTGTGAGTGGAGAGTGAAAAACAGAGAGAAATAGAGGTAAAGAACAGGGGAAGAGGAAGACGGGTGTAACCAGAATTTCCTTGAGATTATAGTGATTGYTTCTTGCGAGCAGCAAGTGGATGTACCTCCTACACATTGGAAGGAACCACTATAATTTTTGGTGTCGAAATCTGATTCAATTTTCTGTTTTTTGTTATATAAATTTCTGGAAATTGAAAAAGGAAATTGAAAACCAAACAAGGCCTAACAATATCAACTAATGGCCCAACACCTACTCCTGGCCTATTCTTAAGTCCATTGCTTTTAGCTTGACTTCGTGGTTTGGTGGCCAAAGGTTCGTAAACTTGTGTTCTGGACCCTTTTTTAGAATACAGCCTTGTTTTGGAGCCACTGGGCCCTGCTCTAGTTGTGGGCTTACCCCTAACTGTAGGTGTTGGACTGGGGATGGCCTATATCTTGGCCCTTAAGAGCTCAATGTTGGCAGCCTCATCAGAGACCRTGTTTTCCTCATTCAAAGGGGCAAATCTAGATGTTCTTGGCTGATTGCTCTCTTCTCGTGATTCTCCTTGATCTTCTGTAGTCTGAGAACCCAAAGATCTTGTAATAGATCTTAGATTGCAAAGATTCCGCTGATCATTAGCGGCAATTAGACTTGAGCTGTCTGATTTTCTGTCCGACTARAAATGACAAAATTTGTTTGTCGACAAGAGCACCTATGTGTCTGCAACATTCAAGGYAGATAAGGACCAAGCAATTCACTGGATGTATTACTTGTTTCCTAAAGAGGTTGTGGTTGGGATACACTTGTTCGAGGTTTTGAGGTTTGGGGATGTAATAATAGGCATGTTTCAACATGATGACCATATGCACTGCAACATTGGGAATATTGAGGAACGCAATTTGAGGGACTAAAGGCTTGTGAAGATCAATCAAAGCACAAACGCATGCATATCGTCCATGATTAGTAGTCATGGTGGTAGCATCTACCTTGATAGATGTTGCCATTGTATTCCCCATTTCAAGTAATGTTCCTCATCAAAAAGCTTAATTGGTACTTTGAAAAATCTCACCCGAACGAGTGTGAAGTTGATGGTATCAGTGGATGGTCGAAAATTAGGTTTCCATTTGACTACTCTTAGGTAATGTCCGAGAACTATCCATGGTCCTTTGTCCAATACATGGTTCCAATTCCCTATTCCTCACCTTGATGATTTGGTTGATCAATTATCTGGCATAAAGGTTTTCAACAAAGCTAGATTTGAAGAGCGGTTATCATCAAATCCAGATTCGTATCGGTGATGAATGAAAGACAAGTTTCGAAACTCAGGAAGGCTTATTCGAGTGGTTAGTTATGCCGTTAGGATTGTTGAATACCCTAAACACCTTCATGAGGATGATGAATCAGATGTTCAAACCATTCATCGGGAAGTTTTTGGTGGTGTATTGATGATATTCTCATCTATAGTCCCGAAGAGATGACACATCTAGAAAATCTAGGTGAAGTGTTGGAGGTTTTGCGCAATGAGAAGTTCTACGACGGCCTCAACAATTGTAGCTTTATGATTGATTCAGTGTTATTCCTTGGATATGTTGTCTCTAAGGATGGACTTTCTGTAGACAAATCAAAGGTAGCAATTGTACAAGATTGGAAGACTCCAACATCCCTTACTGAAGTGAGATCTTTTCATGGGTTAGTTTCATTCTAYAGATGTTTCATTCATAACTTTAGTACCATCATGGCACCTACAATGAGTTGCATGAAATTCCCTTAGACTTATGAAGGTTCAACTGCCTTTGAGGAGATCAATGTTAGATTGACTACAGCTCCAATACTTATTTTACCAGACTTTTTTCAACCATTTGAATTGCATTGTGATGCTTTAGGTGTGGGAATTGGAGCTGTCTTGAGTCAAAGAGGTCGACCAGTGGCGTATTTCAGTAAGAAGTTGAGTGGGTCTAAACTCAACTATAATACCTATGGCATTGAGTTTTATGCACTTCTGAGAGCATTGAAGCATTGGAGTTCATATTTGGCATACCATGAGTTCATCTTATTTTCTGATCATGAGGTGTTAAAGCAGTTGCACAATCATGGTAAGTTGTACGCACGCCATGCTCGTTGGACAGCTTTCACCCAGTAATTTACATTCACCATCAAGCAMAAATCAGGGGCTATGAATCGAGTAGCAGATGCATTAAGTAGAAGATCCATGCTAACTCRTATAGAGACTCAAGTGCTTCGATTCGAGTTATTGCGTGATCATTTGGCAACTGACTCTCATTTTGGTCCCATTGTGTCAGATGTTAGTTTGGGCTTACGTAATGATTATTTGATGAACAATGGCTWTCCATACAAAGGYAATCARCTATGCATTCCTAGAGGTAATATGTGGCTACGAATTGTTCAAGATTTGCATAACGAAGGTAATGTTGGACAAGATCAGACGTTTAAGATAATATCTCGCTAGTTCTATTGGCCTTACTTGTGTAGGGATGTCTCAAAAAAATTGTAAGAGGTTGTTGAACATGCCAGATGGCTAAAGGAAAGTCTAGCAATGCCGGGCTCTGCATGCCTTTACCTATTCCCGATGGACATTTTGCAAGTGTCAACATAGATTCTATATTAGGATTATCACGCAATCTGAAAGGTAATGGTTCTATCTTTGTCGTAGTCGATAGATTCTCCAAGATGGCTCACTTTACAGCTTTCAAGAAGACAATTGATGTTGTGAATGTGGCGACGCTATACTTTCAAGAGGTGTATTGTGTTCATGGATTACCGATTTCTATTGTCTTCGATCAAGATAAACACTTTGTTGGACACTTCTAGAGTAGTTTATGGCGTCTTGCAAACACTAAGCTTGACTTCGGCAGTTCTTATCACCCTCAGACTAATGGCCAAATAGAGGTGGTAAATCATATTCTTGGAGATATGTTGCAAGCTGCTATTGAAGGAAATTTGGAGTCGTAGGACCAACGACTCTACCAAGTCAAGTTTTCTTACAAACGAAGTTGGAAGAGGAGCACTGGTTATGGTCCTTTGAACGTGGTCTATGGTTACAATCCTCRAGCCCCCATTGATTTAGCACTTCCAGTAGGAAGAAAGATGCATGCCAAGGCAAAAGACGTTATTACTGCCCTCTAGAGTATACATGAGGAGACCCAAAGGAGGCTTGAAGAGACCACAAGCAAGTACAAATTTGTTGCGGACAAGAAGAGAAGACTTGTGGAGTTTGAATTTGGAGATTTCATATGGGCTGTTTTGACTAAAGATCACTTTCATGTCAGTGATTTCAACAAGCTAAAGCCAAGAAARGTCGACCCTTACRAGATTCTAGAGAAGATTAATCCAAATGCCTATCGTCTCAACTTGCTAAGTTAGATGAAGTTCCATGACATATTCAGCGTGAAGGTATCTTTTGTTGATTCTGATGAGACTTGAATTCGAGGATGAATTCTTTCCAACCCTGGGAGGATGATGAAGATAGAAGTAGAGAATGATGAAGATCGATAAGAAGACCCCACATTGCATTGGTAGAAAGAGAGTTTAAAGTCATTCTATCTCACATTAAAAGTTTTACCTTTTTACAAGGCACTTTTGGCCTATAAATAAGAGAGGTCTTTCCCCTAGGAAAACCACCTCAAATTTACTAAATCTTTTGTTTAAGAAGACTTTCCTTCAAATCTTTGCGAAGATATTTTGTAGCTTTGCATACTTATCTCTGTTTGAGATATATTGATCAACAATTTTAGTTGTAAAACTTCGTTCAATTTAAGAGAATATATTTCTCTTTTATTTATCTCTATAAAGATTGACTTTCTTATTACCATATTTTGGCAATTTAAATATTTCTGCCACATCAGTTTCCACAATCGCGAAAAATGATCYAGTGAGACATGAACGGTTGGCCATGGATAATCATCCACAATCTCTTCTTTATCACCCTTCTTACCTGTATAGATGGGTGTTGGCCCTCMAGTATGATCATCAAATGTATTTACTTATGCAGATTCTGTATTCTGGCRTTYGAATTTAGAAATGCTAAGATTCAATTGGTCGGTTTCTTCGATTGAGAGAGAAACGTCGGGTGCCATAGTTCGAAGACCTCTATTGTAAATGCTCGGTGAGAAGGAATGATTGTCTATTACATACTTTATCATTTAAATGATTGTTCATGTAAGAAGTATCATGAATTCCAACAATTCTATTATCATTACTAGCTTGCTTTATCTCAAATTTTTTTAACAACAAAATTGAACATTTCGATCATATTAAATGGATAATTAATTTGGAGATTTTTTAAATTAAAATATAGTACTTCTCTAATATCGTTTTAGAAAATCAATCAACATTTTTATACTCTTTCTCTCCTACATTGAATGTGATCTTCACAAAGTTTAGAATAATATTTGATTTTGTGTAAATTATCATAGGAGAAGTCKACTTGAATAAACATTGATCCGAATTATTGTGGCTTAACATCACTAAAAGATAAAAAATAGGAAAGAAAAAAAGACAATAAATATTCCCCTATTATCATGGACACTAAAGCGAAAATTTGAATATTTTTACCTTTGAGCTACAAAAATGTGGCTCTCCAGGCATTGTTCATTATCATATATTACCCCTATTGATTGCTCAAAGTTAGGTTTGAAGGTCGAAGTCTAACCAAGTTGGGCTTTCTTTAAGTTAACATTGGTATTTATCATATGATAATTTGGTTTTCTTGTTACACCGGCTTAAGTTAATACCCATCCATTACAAAGCTACTCGTATATGGTGATAAGTGATAAGTCAAGATCTTATTCCTTCAAATTTATTAAGGCCTCATTTGATTGATGCGGAAGTAGAGTTATACTCGAATTGTCATTCCTCGAATCAAAATTTAAGGAATTAAAATCCTTTGATATAATAATTTGAATACTGGAATGTTTAGATTCAATATTATTAAATTATCATCTAAAATATTAAGAAATTTTTTCTAGTTCAAACTATTAGAATGAATATAAAAATCAAAATCATATCTCATATATTAATATCCTAATTTCAAACATAAAAGAAACTAAATTATGAACATGCTTATGATGCACAAGAGCATAGGATCTTTTGGGAAAGAGTTTTAGAGGTTTTTTTTGGGGAAAATTTTGGAGGATTTTCTAAAGAAGAGTTTAATCATGGAAGAGAAGAACGATTTATCCTATTGGGATTGTCCAAGTCCAAGCCGAGGCCATAGAGTGAGRAAAGAAGGGAGAAAAAGAGAAAAAAGAAGGTTATTAAAGTTTTTAAAACTTATTACGGATATTTTTGTTTTAAAATTCTGATGTAAAGTAATTAGAATATCACCTCCCGGCAAGTATTCTTTCTCCCAAGATTGTGAAATTATTTTCCYGAATTTGAGGAATCCGATTCCTTTTCAAATACTAAAGTAATTTTTCAAATGCCCRAATTTAATAATGAGGAATAAGATTACTTTTCTAATGCAGAATCATTGATAATCAAACAAGGCCTAAAGGATTTTAGAGGCATCTTCGAGACATTCCAAATGATGTTATTGAATAGGTTTAATTTAACAAGCTCTTACTTAATTCAGTTTTAAATAATGAATTATGTTATTAAACATGTCCTTATTGTGAGACAAATGGGTTCGTCGAACTCGTAATCTTAGGTTAATAAGGTTAATTGTGGAAATTTGTATTTAAAATATGTTTTTTAAAAGAAAAGAAGGTAMATATTCACRATGAGATATCTTGAARTAGAGATCTGAAAATTCAATCCGGCATGTTAGTACATCTTTTTCATACATAGAAACAAAATGTCATGACTTCAGGCTTCAAATGCTTCCACAATTGTTGTTCCTGTTAAATAATCTAAATAGAAGATAATAGAGAAATAGAATACTTTATTGATTAACATAATATGATATAATGTAATGTCTTAGAAAGTAACCATCTAAAAAGCCTATATATAGACTACCAAACAAAATCCTGATCAAATATGACAATTGTCAATACTCGAATGAATCTTAATTAAACTCTAACAAATCAAATCATAACTAAATATTTAACACCATCCTCAAACTCACGATGATGTGTAATCATCGAGAGTTTGCCAACTCAAAAACGAAAAACTAAAATTATCCAACTAGAAAATAAATAAAAACTGAAATTGCTAATACTATTATTCAGAAGTGAGGTTTTCCTTCCAGAACAATTAGAAACAAGTCAAAGTCTACTCTCTAGAACGAGGTCTGACTTCCATAATGAGGTTTGCCCTCCATAAGAATCTGAAACAAGTCGAGGTCAACCTTCCAGAACGAGGTCTRCCCTCCAAAAATAATCTGCCATCTACCTAACAAAACCTAAACAATCTGATTAGTAAAAGGGATAGAAATCAATTTGGTCAACAGAAGGGGGAGAAATCAATCTGATCAGGAGAAGAGAYACATGAAACAATTTAACTAGTGCAAAGGCGTTGAGTTAACAATCTAATTAAAGAGACCAACAATCTGGAAAGAAATCAGCAATCAATGAAAGAAATCTAAGAACCTAAACAATTGTAACATCAGTTTGATCGAAGATTGAAGTCATTAGGAGTCCCATCCAACAATTGATTTTTGAACTTGAGAAACCAAACCCGAAGTCTCAACATGATCAACTAGATTAAAATTTCTCAATCAAACCTAAGTTAGGGTGAACTTGAGGTCTGCGCTCAGGAAGAATTTGAAACAAGTCAAGATATGCCCTTCAGAACGAGGTTTGCCCTCCATAACACGAGGGTTGTGCTCCAGAACGAGGTTTGTCCTCCAAAAATAATTTGTCATCTAAACAAAACCTAAACAATCCGATCAATAAAGGGGATAGAAATCAATATAGAAGGGGGAGAAATCAGTTTGATTGGGAGAAGAGGTACACGAAACAATTTGACCAGTGCAAAGGAGTTGAGTAAACAATCTAATCAACAAAGAAGATACAGAAACCAACAATCTAGAATGAAATCAGCAATCAACGATAGAAATCTAAAGGCATAAACATTTGTAACATCAATTTCGATCGAAAGAAAACTAAAAACCTAAACAATTGTAACATCAGTTTTGATCGAAGATTGAAGTCACGAGGAGTCTCATCCAAACAATTAATTTTTGAAACTTGAGAAACCAAATCCAGAGTCTAAAAATGATCAACTAGATTAAACTTTCTCAATCAAACCTAAGGTAGGTTGAACTTTCTCCAAGAAATCATACTCTGATACCATGTTAAATAATCTARAATCAGAAGATAATAGAGAAACAGAACACTAAGGTTTTATTGGTATAACATAATTGGATATAAAGTAGTGGCTTACAAAGTAACCATCTAAAGAACCTATTTATAGACTACCAAACTGTCAAAATAAAATCCTGATCAAATATGACAACTGTTAATATTCAAATGAATCTTAATCAAACTCTAACAAATTAAATCATAATTAAATCTTTATCGGTTTCCAAACCAATCAATGTGTTACGAGGAGATGAAGAATTGGAACCAAGTTAATTAACAGGCAAATTTAGCATTAATTAAATTAATCGTACTATGATTCAACATTAATACTGATGAAGAAGTATATAATATTACAGTCTTCCTTAGCATGCATAACAATGGCAGCCACCTCATGGGGTGGCACTCATTTCAGTGGTTGAAGCAATCCCTACTTGCAACCAGCCGGAGGATCCTCCATCTAAATTCATCTCTTTCAGATCGCTCAGTTTCGATAGCTTGACTCGACATTCTTCAATGCTGTTCGAATCATGCATGAGTTGGCCATGCTGCTGTTGTTCTTGCTGATTATGATTGCTGCTGTGAACTTCTTCACTTCCCCACAGTTGCAGAAAGATTTTTGCTGGTGCCTCATAATTGAACGGAGTACTCGGCGAGTTTATGTTGCCATGATCAACTGTTGCATTGCTGAGCAGGGGTGGGGAATTGAGATCAAGATTCTCTGGCTTTCTGAGCATAGGTTTGTTGAAGAATGACGAGCTTTCAAATTGAAACTGATCATGTAAATTCTGTATGATAGTATTGTCTGGCAAATTAGTGGTGAGCCAGTGACACCTTTTATGCCCACCTAAAGCCTGCCCTGATGAAAAGATTCTGTGGCATATTGAGCATTCGTGCTCTTTGGACTTCCTTTTTGAGGTTGTGCTGGTTGGAAGAGGAGCAGAATGATCAAGATCGAATCCGGGTTCTGAAGAATCTGATGGGACGAAGAGCTCGTCGTGGTTAATCATGTCATCCTCAACATTATCATCCTCATTTRTGTTACTGAATCGTGCAGCATAACAACCTTTTACCTTCTTATGACTCGCTCTATGTCCCCCCAATGCCTGGTGAGAACTGAACACCTTCTTACAAGCTTTGCATTGGAACATACCCTTCTCCCCTTCCTTAGCCTTGTTTTCCTCCTTATCGGACAAAACGAAACATTTATTCGACAACATGACCAAACAATTCGCTAGATCCTCTTCTTCGCTTGAAGCATAATAATTGTCCTCATATTTTTCGGACTTTGCTCTTTTGGACTTCACCATGATCCCGTCATCCTCTGATTCAGATGATGAGACMCGAAACACCATCTCATCCATGCTACGTTTTCCCTTCTCATTACAACCCGKCCTAGTGGAAGAATGCCTCTTATCGTGATCTTCACTAGCTTGATAGCTCGTGAACCGGTTGGCCTTTCGAAGAAAGTAGGAATGCTTGCTGCCTTCAGGCCTGCTGCAATTAAATTCGCTAATGCACTTATCTTCATTAAAACTAGGATGATGAACACGAGAATCTCCCCCTACTCCATGGCTTCTCATGTGTCCACCTAGAGCACCAGCACATCCAAACCCCCTTCKACACACCTTACAATAGTGTTTTAGCACAATCGACGGCTGCCCTTGTTCACATTCCCCCATTACTCCTATGGCCTCAGCTAAGCTGCTATTCTATATATGGATCACAAACKAAGGTTTTTGGAGAAACAAATAACATTCTAATGAAAGAAATTCGAGACTGTTACATAGTAGAAGGATGAATATACATACGATGAGCGTTGAAGAGGCCTGCCAAACTGGTAAAGAGAGTTTTACCGATTAGCTTGAGAGAAATGAGTATCAAGAATGGATGTCTGTTTCGCTATAGAGTCTAAAAAGTAGTACCAATAAATAAGAGTAGCTAGTGGCACATATAGTGGGGTGACACTAGTGGTGTGTTTTTAGTAAGACTTTTAGTAAAGTGAGGGAAGTCCTAGTTTTTAGTCGAAGTTAGTTAGTTGTGGATGAGATGGAGAGAAGARTTAGTTAAGAGTAAAGGGATCGGAGTGAGAGAGTGAGCGAAGGACAAGTGGATGAGAGACTATTTCTACGAATTGTGGTGTTACCGCCGCCGGTCAACTACACAGAGAAGCACCACATTGACACAGAATTGTAACGAATGCAGGCCATTGCTTAAAATATGGTAAAAAATTTACTACCATCAAACAACTTTAATGGCTAGGATTAATTGACCAAAAAGCAATATGTACATAACCCTTTGGCTGTCCTTTTGAGCAACTAGAAACACTATGGTGAGGTAGATTGGAAAGGAAAAAGAAAGTTCAAGAGAGCTCTTGAGTTTGATAAACTTGGCACGGAGAAATGATGATTTAAATGATTTGGAAGATTGGTTTTTGGGAAATTTGCAGAATAATTTTCCTGCAAGAACATGTTCTTGTTTCGTTCTCTCAAGCATTTTCTGGATATATAAGTGTCTTTACACAGGAATTGCATTTGCTTTCTAGCCGGTATATGTCCATCAGCAGAGCAATTATCAACAAAAGACTTCCTTTTAATCACTTTGTTGAATTTAAAGTTCTTGATAAAAATTTAAAGTTCTTCACAGGTCATCTCAATTGTGCATTTGATTTGTTCTGAGAAAAGCGTGTAAACCACGACATTGTGCTTGTGAAAAGTGGGATTCAACCGAGACTGAATGCATCTAAGATTGTTTTCCAACTTCCTCGTGGAAATAATAGGCTTTTGCGTTGATCATTAGTTTACCAAAAAGTATCTTCCTGTATTATCTTTCTTGATAATTTCATTGGCGCACCTTTTTAAACTGAGTGACACGAGCATGGGGATGTAACTCATTTACTTGGATAACAATGTTAGCATCACAATTCGTAACTATAAAACTCCGGTTTTGAACTGATTTAACATTGTGGCAAAAGCATGAACAAAACCTTCTACATTTTAGACTTTCAAGTGGGGTGAAAAACCATTTTGGAGACAAGGAAAAAATGTGGAGTCACATTCTCCACAGCCTCAGCACATAAAACTTTGAAAGAAAATTCATCTTCTTACAAGATCTCTTGCACATGAATAACCCCTACAATCAGATGCCCTTCTCAAGAGGTTAAAAACATCGGTCTTTCCGGCAGCTAGGCAAGCGTTCTGCTGGCATAGTGCGTTTTTTGTAAATGATGGTTAAACCTTGAAAAAACCCCACCACGCGAAAATTCAAGGGTGCTGGATTAAGGTCAGTCGTCTGCTACAATCTTTAAGTCAAAATTAGTTTTATTGTTCACATCCTTTACTGTCTTTCGTCCAGAATGAACTCTGCCCATGATATAGATTGTTGATCATGGAACTGCAAAAGAAAACTATAATTGGAGTTCCCTGGAAACAGTTAGCATTCAATCTTACTTTGTTAGCCCTTTCTCTCTTCWTTTCGTTTTTCCTTTTCTTGGATAATTAATACTCTGGATCTTGGATGAACATATATATACATTATATAATTCATCAAATAAGAAATAATTTGAAGATTACATATCTAACCAATCAAGATAAGAGAGGCTTCTCCACGTCGTACTCACTTTCAAGGGGATTGTCAGTATCTGGGGAGAACGCTTCCTTTCTTTTAGCCCATAGTACCCAGTAGAGACCAACAAACATGATGCACATGCCTCCAAAACTATAAGAACAGAACTAGAGATTAGATTATCGAAATTTTAGTTTTCGTAGTTGAATGGCTTGATAATGAATGGAGAATTAATGTTTAATAACTGATTCATGGTACCTTCCCAGGGAAATGGAGCTTCCTAAGGTGATGACAGAAAGTACTACAGTAATGACAGTTCCAATGGGACTAAAAATAGACACCAGAACTGGCCCTCTTTTCTTCATAGCCCATACATTGAAGGTAACGCATCCTCCATTTACACAACCTGCCTGTTGCATTTGAAAATTATKGAGRTTAGACGTATCATACGTTCTTGGTGAAGGGCGAAAATTTCAATAGTACCAGTTTTCCTTCATCCATCAAACCCACAGAAAGATCTTTCATTTTGACCATTGCCCTCTTCAAGATCAACCACTTCGTTTATATATGTGAGAGAATTAATAACAAGACCTTTTTCTTAAAWCATTGCTTGATCTTGAATTCATTTCCTTATCAAGAATAGTAATTGAAAGGGTAAAGATTGAGAAGAAGATTTACCAGTAAAGAATAGCCTATGAGATCCCCGATACTTAAAATAGGCCATCCAGTTTCTATTTTTCCATCTTGTATTAGCTCGAGAATTCCAGTAAATATCACTCCTATGAAAGATGTTATTGCACTTAATGAAATTGGTGCAGGAAGTTCTCTCAGTGTTGCAGCCTGCAAGAGTTATAGGCATTTCAGAAGCATGTATCAGTAAGAAAAATCCTGATATTATCCAAYTGATCATTTTGTTGTACCTGCAAGACTATAGTACTTGATAAAACAATGACGGCAGCCAAGAGAAACAGAGCACCAATGATTGTTTCTCCATCTAAAATTTCCACAGCTGGTGGAGGTGCAATAAATAATTCAGCCTCTTTTGCTGAGTGAATATTGACGAAACTTTGCATGAGACTCATTACAAGAGCACCCGCAACACACAATAAAGTTCCTGCAATCTTGGCTTTGCTGTACTTGCAGCTTAATTCAACTTTCTCTAACCTGCACAAAAAGTGAACACCAATTTCTTAGGTTTTGTTATACATCTGAACTTACTGGCTGCATTTCCTGAATAAGTTCTCTAGTTAAATATCATTTTCTTTATCTGATATATTTGCATTATTGTGTTCTTTCTAATACTTCTACTATTTTATCCGGTCTTAAACAATAATAACATGCCTTTTATGAAATGGGATCTTGTTCTCTATCTGCTTATACATGCTGATGCATATTTGGATTCCTGGCTGCTTTTGTGGTTTCAAATGTGTAAAATACCCCTTATTTCTTACTTTAAAATTTCATTAAGTTATGAAAGAACTATTTCCAGAGTGCTCATACCTGCAAGCCCAAGCAATGAAGAATGTGAATCCCGGTGCAAGGTTTGGCATTGCATTTGCCATTGCGGGTGAAGTAAGACTGATTCCCTTTAGAATCAAAGATTGGAATAATGTTACCCTAAAGCAAAAAGAAGTGATATCAAGAATTTGTAGTACTTTTTCTTGATAAAGTGAACACCGTTATGTTTTGCAAGAGAGACATTTTTAACTGCCTGGAACTGGGGAAAAGAATCTTCCATTTCTTCAACAAGAAATGGATGCATACCGTTCGATTGAAATTGGAACTATGGAATTTAAATAAGTAATCTTGAAGAAAATATATGCCCTCTACTCAGCCAAATCCCCTCCCCCCSTCCCCTTCCCGCTCCCTGTGGGGATTCCTGATTGAGGTAAATAGACTCAGGTTGTAGACCAAGGCAAGAAGTCAGTTTCATGTAAGCTGCAATTTTAGCCCTTCCATTTCCATGAAGTAGAGGAAGAGAACGATAATCACCATGCAATATATCCAAGTTTTATCCTTATAAATTGGGTTTTTAGTTGCTGAACCTATGTAACTTCACAAGAAATAGTAATTTGGCTACTGCAGTGCAATTGCAGATAAGATTGATAGATAAACTAGAAATAATGTTCTTTTCCTGCTGATCACAAATACCAGCSGAAACAAAGTCAAGGAGAGAAATCTGACAATATATGGTCTGGCATGGAGAGTTTGCCCTCTCCACCGTTCTAATTATTTTATGCTCTCTCCAATATCCAAATTATCTTGAAAGAGGAGGAACTCCACTTTTATTGCTGTGCATGTTCTATGGACGCATCAAATGTTTTTCCTAACCGCATTAGTAATGAATATTTCTTATATTTATATTCTTTACCAACATTTCCATTTCATAAAACTGAGACATGTATTTGCCTGAGCTAAAGAAAACGAAAAAGGGATGCAAAACCATTGCAGAAAGTTCACAAAAGAGATCGTTTGTTGGAAAAAACTGAAGAGGAATAAGAGGAAAAAGAAGCAACCATTCGTACACTTACCCTGCAAAGGAAATTAGAACCAGTTGCATGCCCAACTTTAACCTGAATTTCCTTGGCCACTTACTCCTGTAACCGACCAAAGACAAGCTATAATCACATAGCTTTCACAGAATTCTTCGAAAACATTGTTGATGTTATAAGAAAAAAGGCTTGCCTTTCGAAGGAAAATGAGAGAGGCGCAAGAACCACAGACGTTGCAAATGAAGACAAAATAATGAGAGTTGAAGGTTTAAATCCCAATGACATAAGATAACCAACCARGACAGAGTTTCCTGCATACATAAATTGCATCCCTATTAGCCCTGCTACTAKTGCAGAATCTTCCAACCGTGCTTTTCTTGTAGCTTCCATCATATAATATTCAGTCGGAGGTATCTTCAGTGATGGAAATTTCCTTCTTTTTCCCTCTTCTTATGTTCCTACCTATACTTGCATGCAAGAAAAGATAAACTTTTCTCTGCAATATTTCCTTCAAAATGAACTGTGGAAATCAATTAAAACTTTTCTCTGCAATATTTCCTTCAAAACGAAATGCGGAAATCAATTAGATTTGATTGCCTAATTCCCAATCTTCTGATATTGGTTAATGTTTTTCTGGCTCACAAACGTCTGCAGTTCAGCTAACGTTCAGAGCATGGTTATGCAGAAGCAGCATGACCGCTATCCACCCGTCGTCTAGGATGATAATCCACCATGAAAGTTACCTTCAGTTTCTTTGTAGGGTGAAAAAGCAAGTTTTCTTTTACTTGTTACCTTCTTCAAATGCACATGCACATGCATCATATCGGTGCTCAATATTGTTCCACTTCTTCTAAGAAACATTCTTGATAATTATGAAAAGCAATGGCACAATTTTGTTTCAAAACGGAAGGTTCAACCTGAGGAGGTCTTGAGTTGAACTTTAATGGTCAAGCTTCTTTCTCTATTTATGCTAGCCTTTTCACCCTATATTTTTTATTGATTCATTATTTTTTTCAGGATGAACATTTAAAATTTTATTGACTTTAATTGTTATACCTTTTTAAAAATACTTAAAAATGTAAAGATATCGAATATAACTCTAAAAATATATAAATATATATTATAGAGAATAGAAATTTTTTTTAAGGATTAAGTCTAGAAAAGCCTCCATGGTAGTGACCATTTCTTCATATAATATATTTTTTTCAAAAAAGTATTCTTCATACACTTTTGAGAGGTTGATTTCTTTAGTCTGCCCTCCCRATCTTGAACCAAACAGATTAGACGTTTTTTTTCTGATGACAAGCTTCATCAAATTGWTTTTCCRTTCTTCAGGAGCATCTTCATAATCTTCAGAATCCCATTTTCTTAAATTACTATTGGTACCGCGAGCCATCTAATCTAGTTCTAAAGCAAATCCAAGTCGCTTAGTGGTACGGGTTGCGGTGGTCAAGATGGAATTTGAGATTAGAATGCATTCCTAGTAATATTTTTTATTATCTCATTCCAAAACCAGAGTTCAACGCGTGGAGTATCAGAAAATCTACTCGGGTTTTGGTATTGTACGGTTACCTCTTCATCAGCTAAATTTGATTACTCGCAGTTTTCTGGACCAAAATTCTTTGGCTAAGGTCAAAAGATTGGTATATGAAAGAGCAGATGCATTGAATTGGATAAAGCTATGCAGGGGTCTTTGTCTTTGAAACTCAAGAAACACTTTTTACTGGTAATTCAAAAGAAGCCATTTTGTTTATTCTCGTCGCCCATTAACACAAACACCGGAATCTCTCAAGGAAATGACCTCATATCGTGGACGAACATAATTTCAGCGCTGGCCCAAGGCGGCGATATATCGGAAGTTGCTCTGTTGAAGGCCTCACAGATGCTCAACTCTGGTTCAAAGCCGAATGATTATGTTTTGGCCCAGCTAACACGAGCATGCACGAATACTAGTTGTTTTTCACTTGGCCAGCTGCTTCATTCCCAAATTCTCAAATCTGGGCGTAAGTGCAATACGTTTATCTCCGCAGCTTTGACCAACTTTTACGTGAAATATGAGCTAATAAATGAAGCTCACAACATATTTGTTGAAACTCCTGAACCAAGTCTAGTTTCTTGGAATTCTTTAATTTCTGGGTATGTTCATTCTGGGATGTTCAAGAAAGCTCTGAGCTTGTTTCTTCAGCTGGAAAATTCTGATCTTTGTGCAGATGCATATTCATTTACGGCTGCTTTATCTGCTTGCAGAGAGCCGAGTTTATTGCAGTTGGGAAAATCAATCCATTCCAAGATTGTGAAGCTTGGCGTTGCACGTAGTATTATTGTTTCAAATTGCATAATTGACATGTATGGGAAATGTGGAGCAGTTGAAGAGTCGATAAGGGCATTCAGTGAAATGGTTGATAAGGATACTATTTCTTGGAATTTAATTGTAGCAGCTAATGCTAGAAACGGAAGGCTTGAACAAGCACTAAGCTTTCTAAAGAAAATGCCTGAGCCGGATGTGATATCATATAATGAGGTGATAAGTGGCATTGCACAGTTTGGCGAGATAGAAGATGCTATTGGAATTTTATTCTCTATGGCCAACCCAAATTCATCTTCATGGAATTCTATAATAACGGGATATGTTAACCGCAGTAGAACTAGGGAAGCTCTAGAATTTTTCAGCGAAATGCACTTCAGTGGTGTCCAAATAGACCAGTTCACTTATTCAAGTATTTTGAGTGGCATTGCAAGTTTGTCTGCTATCACATGGGGAAGTTTAATCCATTGTTGCACTGTGAAATGTGGTTTRGATGGATCTGTAGTTGTCGGRAGTGCTCTTATTGACATGTACGCTAAATGTGGGAGAATGAAAGAAGCAGAAAAAGTATTTCAATCGCTCGAGAGAAAGAATCTCATAACTTGGAACGCAATGATATCCGGATATTCTCACAATGGAGATTCCAGCAAGGTCATTCAGCTATTTGAGCAGTTGATAACAGTGAAACGCTCACAACCAGATAGTATTACTTTTCTCAATGTTCTATCAGCATGTCAGCATAATCAGATGCCATCTGAAGTTGCACATTGGTACTTTCAGTTGATGATTAAGGACTACCAGATTGATCCCACTGCTGAGCATTGCTCTTCCATGATTAGAATCATGGGACAAGAGGGAAAAGTAGATAGGGCAGAGAAGATGATTAAGGAATTAGGATTTGAGTCATCTGGAGGGGTTTGGAAAGCATTGCTCAGTGCTTGTGTCACCTGCGGAAACCTCGAAATAGCCGAGGTTGCAGCTGCAAAGGTAATAGAACTGGAAGGTGATAATGAGTATGTATATGTGCTGATGTCTAATGCTTATGCTCGACAAGGGAAATGGAAAAGTGTTGGTAAAATTAGGGCATTGATGAAGGAGAGGAAAGTGAGGAAAGGAGCCGGTCAGAGCTGGATTGAGTTAGGGCATTGATTAGCGTTCTCTCTAATCCCCAGGTGGGAGATGAAATGTACGATAAAAGCTTCAATTCTAAGAGGGAGGGGGGCCCAACAAATCCCTATTCCCTGCGCTTTTGCACCAATGTCCAGACTTGAAGCAGACAGGGAAGGTGAGCGTCTTCCATATAGACATAATTCTAATGACTCCAAAAATTGGATATACTACAAAAGGAAACCTCATGCTAACACCCAAGGAGGTTGGGAGCCAGAAGAGATTGCTTGTCCAACCTTTCAGGTCCTTTTTTATGCAACAAGTGAAGAGAATATGAATTGAATCTACTACTATTCTCTCTGAATTAAACTAATCTAAGATTAATGATTTATGAAGTGGGAGAAAGATTAGTTCATGTGCTCAATTATTAAGCAGCACAGCTGTAGAAAAACAACAAATCGAGGAAAAGGTCTTTCAATAGCAAGACTCTTCGATAGTAAGTGTGGTAATGGAGTAAGTCCCCAATTTCAGTCAGTACTCCTRCTCTTTTGAAGTTGAGACAATTTCTGCTAAAAGAAGAATAATTTCCTGAGAAGAACTAGAAGAAAATAAAAGAAAAGAAACCCAAGAAATTTTCTGAATCATTCAGAAGTTGAGACAGTTGGATATGCCAAAAGGCTCCGCCAAACTTTTTATTATCCAAAGTCAGTCTTGCTGAGTACAACAGAATCAAATGTGTGGCTTTGCAAAGTTCCGGCTATCTTTATAATCCAATAGAACTTTGCAGAAAGTACAAGCAAAAMCCTGCTGATCCATTCACAAAAAGGATGTAGCTCTAACTGTGATTGGTCAGCAATTAAGTCACCTTGGTACGGACAGGCCCAGCTCTAATCCAATAAAAAAAAAGAATAATTAATATTAGATGCAATCAAATGACTCAATCATACTAAAATAGAGTTTCTTACACAGTAATCTAACCAAATATCATTAGTACTAGTAAAGTATATCGTTCAGAACATTCCACTTGCTGGTGAATAGTACATGCACCTAAAACAAGCACCCAATTAACCATGTATGTTGCTCCCCCTAAATATCATTAAAACACATCTCAAGACATGACATAAAAATAATGGAAAGTCCTTGCAACTATATTCATTTGAGCAGGTGATGAAGCCCACCTCCAAAAACAGCAAAAATGTTTCACGTTCCGTCACATTCATCTGGGAAAAGGAAAATCCTTGTTACCATAACATTCTTAACCAACAAATTCACAATCATTTCAGGAAAATTATAGTAGTTTCAAGATCCATCCAAATGTTGATAAAAGATTTCTTTCAACAGCTAGACAGAGCCAGGCAAATTGATAGCTAACTAGTTGATAGATTATAGGGTCTCAATCTAYTAGACGTTAGCAAAGGTACATTATAAACATTTCCCATAGTGCATAAGTTCTTACTAAACCTAACCTCAGAAAAGATCACTGGASAACAATTACAAACCAAAATAGCATACATCACCACAGAATGGCATGGACAAATCTGACGATTTTGAATTGATTTATCCCAATTGCTTCTATAAAACTTAACAACAAAAGGTAGTAGTAAGACTTTTTTCTACATATACCGTTGATAATAGAACCTTGAAATACAAGGAATCAGAGAACAAAAGATACTTCTGAAGAGGCAATTCATTATTTAAGTAGGCCATCAACGGAAGTCCCAAAAACAAGTACTATTTGAGGCCTAGAGAAAAGAAGCCTAAAACACACAAGGAGGCAGGTAATCAAAATCAAAATTAGGTAGCAGGTTAACATTCATTWGGCTATTGGAAAATTAYTGGTGAATGAAGATTATTAACATCTAGATAACAAGAATCCTAGCACTAAAACATTTAAAGAAACAGATTACCAAAGAAAACAAGTAGATGATGAAGAAAGGAAAGGACTTAATTCCCATGAGTTAGCATTGCCAATAATCTAAGGATAGAGGTGTTCTTCAGTTGACTAGTTAGGTGTATTTAACTATCATATGTGCATAATGCAGCATTACGTAAAACTTCCAAATATCATTGCACACTGCATTTCTCATGTGAAACTGATTTTCAGACAAATATTGCATACACAATGATACAATAAAATCAATCTAGAGACACCAAAAGATCGCTAATCCTGAGCTGCTACTAGATGATAAAAGGATCGGAAACAAAATTTAGAGCATCATAAGCACAGAATTCAAACAGTTGATAATCAAAGAAGCAGCCAAAAAWTTCATTCATTCAGCTCTGCCTCCATAACCACATGCCCTCAAGAAAATAAAGAAATACTTAAGAAGTCTCACATTCAAAGACTTAGCAGGTTAAAGCTTTTAGTAAAAAATTATGAACCTATTCACAGATATACGAAGCAGATATATAATTCTCGTTTTTCCTGACCATCATAACATATAACTAATTCTCTCAGGACTGTTAACTAAATTTGCATACTTGTGAGTAATGGACTGAGTCATAATTGCAAGACCTTGTAAAATGGCAGTATATTTCTTTCAAGCATTTGGAAACTCATGTGCCTGCAGGAATCAAATATTGCGGTCAGATAGCAGATCAATGCCTCCTAATCCAAAAAATGACCACTTTATCCTTGGGGAGGTTTCAAAGGAGATCTGAAAATAATAGACAAGAACAAGAGGACATGGACCATTTAACTCGAAGTTATGGTGTCTTTTATTAATAATGACCATTTTTAGCTTCAACATYATGTTAAACAATTTTGTTCGGAAAAAATTAGTTGGCAACTTAAAATTATGGAACCTTTCAGGATTGAAAATGATATTCATTTTCTCTCATGTGATGCACAACTATATGAGACATAACGAAACATTACTAAATGTTTCTAATAAAAGCAAAAGACTGCTCTAATGTTGCAACATATTCACACAGATGCATATATGCAAAACATATAGGTTCAGGTAGAGCCTAATCAGAATAACCCACTAAATATACATACAAATAGTGCATTCTACACCCAACATAAACAAATATATAGAAATGTACACAGTAATGCACTCACTGAGACAATATATTCTCGAGTAGAATTGGTTTGAGTTAAAAAGAACAATAAGGGTCACCCATGAAGACTATATTAAGGGCTCGGAGAGACAACCACACATATGCAAAGATAGCAGAAAATGCACTGCTAATTTATATGTTCTAATAAAAGAGCAGCGAATGAATCTAACAGTAGAAGAAATATTTTTTACACGACTGTTTTAAGATGAGAATAGAACTAAATTCTCCATTACAAGTCCTATATCCCTTCCTCTTTGTTGCAGGAAATCATACCAACAGGAGCATTTTATTGATGATCATATGAATAACCTAAGAAATATACTAAAGAATGGCCATACYATAACAGAAAGTTTATTTTTACCATAGACCTGCAAAACATTTGGAYCAATTGAACAATTCAAMAGCCAAGTCAGATAGAAAGAAGAAGCATACTTGATTCAGAACAGACGTTCTTCACAGCAACTAATATATATTTCAAAATCTACGTAATCTACCTTCATTGGAGGTAGGCACATTCCATTGTCGTTCCCAAATTCACCATATCATATAGTAATAAGAAAGCCAAAAGAGGAAAAATGGGCAACAAGTGTAAAGAAAAGCGGCATTTAGAATATGAAAAGATAAAAGAGCGAGTTTCAAGGAGAATAACGACAGAATAACTCGAATAAGAAGTAAAAAACATACAATTAAGAGACTAGAGGTCTGGAGAGGTGCAGCAGAGAGTACCCTGGGAAAGAGCTCTGCAACTCCTAGATGTTGAGCTCAGGCATGACGTCATCCTCGCCGTCGCCACTGCATTATGCAGCGGCATCATCGATTGCACGCATCCCAATTCCGATGGAGTCCTGTTTATTATTCATCTTTCATTATTAAAAAAAAAAAAACAAAATTCAAAAAGATGACAGTAATGTGTTATTGGAAACTCACTATAAACTTAATTTTGAGAAAAAGAAGAACCTTATGAGCGAGAACCGGCGAAGGGGGGACAAAGTGGGTTTAGAGAACTGGGAAAACGACGTGGGCACCGATCTGCTCGCAGAAGGCGAAGAAAAATAAGAAGAAGAAGAGGAAGACTTCTTGAAGGCGGATTTTATGGATGAAATTGAAGCTCTGCTGATAACTCTACCGCATTTCGAAGCCATTGTTGAGAGATCGAGATCACAAACTAGGCAAGGGAAAGATGAGATAGCGAAAGAGAGAAAGGGGGGTTTTCGATCTTCTGGTTACAGAAGTTAGGGGGTCTTGCAGAATTTAGGGTTTAGGGTTTAACTTTAACAAACAACCCTGTAAAAAGTGAAGAATAGTGATAATCTCCCTAAAGTTTATTAAAATTGCAGCATGTACCCCCTTTAGTTTCTTATTACTTCTTAAATAGTACTAATAAAATAAGATTGTGAAAACTTATTCACTTTTATTATTCTTACTTTTTTTTTTATTATCACAAATGTGTATATAATATTTTCAAGAATATAAGAATGATTCTTTTGAATAAGACTTCCACAAAGAATGTTCTTTACTTCCTTTCCACTGTAATCTTTTTTCTTACAAACTTYAATATCAATATAAAAATAAAATAAAATAAAAAAATCTATGCAAATCATGTCCACAAAGAAAAAATGAAAAGCATAATGAGAAAAGAAGATTTCCAATTTGACAATGATCTCCTCCTTTCCATGAAAATGCTCCAACTCGATGAAATATCAGACTCATATAAAGAACTAAGCTTGAAATTAGGGTTTGACCCATACAATGCCTGTATCCCTTCCACGTCATCAATCTTCAGGTCCACTTTCTTCGTCCTGGGACTCAGACTCGGATACATCACTGCGTCCTTGACCGAGGAGTGAGCTAACCCTAGTACATGCCCAATCTCATGGGTCGCCACTGATTCCAAATCAACAGCCACCTTTGACCTCTGTTCTTTGAAATCTACGGCCCATGATTCAGCTGCGTCTAGGTGAAACCTCCCGTTTTCCGGAGAGAAGGCGTGTGCTAAAACTCCTAGGACCCCGTCGAACGGCTCTCCGTCACCGTGGTCGCCGCGATAGAATCCAATTTTGATGTCTGCTAGTGAGTAATCTTCAGCCTCCGTGAAGTTCACAGGAATCACAGATGACCACCGCGCGAAAGCCCGTTCAAAAACCGCCTTTATCTCCGGTGAGCTTATATAGTCGATCATGTTATCCGGTGAGAAGGCATATGTCAAAATCATAGGRGAAGCTCTCGTCCACCTCGGTTCACCGTAAAAATAAGCATAGTGGATATTTGCATGTAAGCTATGAGTAATCGTGTCGCTGACACCACACCTCGGAGACGTAATTTCCTTCATGGTATCAGAGTCCAGCCTCCCCGTCGCCTGTAAACCAAGATTCTTTTGGTACATGAGCAGGGCAGACTCCAATTCCTCATCGAATAAATCAGTGAAATTTCTGTCGGGAATCGTGAGGTACCCGAAACGTTGGAAATATTTCTTGAGCTCCGACATACCGCTGACATGGCTGCCCTTTTCAGCATCCAAGAACTTGATAAAGTTAAGCCACGTGTTGTTATTGCTCTTTTCTATATCGACGGTTAATTCAGTTAAAGGGTCTTGCAGCCGGGTTCTGGCGGGAAGACAAGAAGGAACAAAAAGGAGGACGATGACGAAGAAGAAGGTGAAGGTACAGTTTTCATAACTGAATAACGGCAACATGTTCAGTTATTTCGAGGTTGCCAGAGATTGACGAAGCTTTATTAAGACTAAGAAAAATTATTTATAGAATTACTCAGAAAGAACATCAGAAGACATTGTTTTTGCCAAAAACACATGTTTTATTATATTAATAAAGAATACAGAATGATCCAAATAGTAGAATCAAAATAGAAATTATAGATAGATAAGATTGATGAACAAGAAATTCAAGGAGAAAGCTACGAAGATTCTTTCGTGTGCGCCTTTTCAATTTGGATTCTGACTTTTGATGGTGTAATGGTGGGTGAACCACTGGTCTTTT
>MEJB01000014.1:4912335-4971860 GCA_001752375.1 Rhazya stricta
TTCGATTAACTTGTTATAATAGTAATTAAATACGTATCTTACTATTACTGAACAATAAATTAAAATTGAAATATTCATTCATTCAAATTACTTTGAAAGATGCAAGCTCTACTCATTATCTACTTTTATTTATTCTTTTAACTTGTTAATTTATCAAATACTATATGAGTGGGTCAAGTCATCTTCAATAAAGAAAATACATGGAAAATCATTATCGAGGATGAGCCAAATGAATGACGTCAAGTAATGGTAAATTATCCTCTCTAATTATGATTGGTTCTAGACTTTCACAACCTTCTCCAAACAACGAGAGCTTGCCATGTCAATCACGCAAACACTGAAATTAGTTCGATTGGTGTACTATCCTTTCCCACCAAAAACACTTTTCTTTTCACTTAATTTCTACCAATGGCGTTATTTCTCTTATAATAAATTTTAGAAATAAAAAAATAGGCTGATATAATTAAATAAAGTTTCTCTTGTTTCTTTCTCTCCATAGTCGAAGTAGATGACTAGAAATCTCCGGTACATAGATTTGGAAATTACGAGGACGAGGAAGACAGGAAAGTCTTGTCCTTTTTCTTTTGTGTAATTAAGGGAARAATGAAGCCATTAAGATAATAACTATAATTAGTCCTACCCCTYGACAGTACCYAAACCAAACTTCCTATGATCTCCACAAGAATATAAAATTTCTTTTTATATCTGGGAAAAGGAAGATACTTATCCAACTAAAATTTATTATTTAATGAAAAATATTATCATCATATCATTTTATCTCTTTCGAAGAGAATTTATTACATGTTTGGGCTCTACTTTTTAAGTTTCATTATCTCGTAAAGCCCGTCACAAAGTRAAAGGCCCAAAATGAAAGATCTTGTGACATGGGACAAYCTTTTTGGCCCATTAAATTTGAGTCTCCTTCTCYTGCAAGTGAACTGGACCAGTGACAGTACTGTCACTTTCTGTGTGAAGATGAAATTTAATTGATTTATTTTTCTTTTTTTTTCTATTTATAGTCCGCACAACATTAACTTTTATTTTTATTTTCTATTTTTTTAAAATCAGATACCAGCTGTTACTGTTAGTGTCATGAAAATGATATATATATATAGAGAGAGATAAAAGAAATGATATAGCTGTGGATAACTTCATTTAACGTACGTTTCCAATATATTATGAGAAATTTACATTCTCACTAAATTTAAGTAAAAGATAAACACAAAATTACTATATATTTTTTTAAGTATATCACAATAAAATTATTTTCTTATTTTTTCAAAATGTATCGTGTTGCATATAAGAAGACACCATTATATATTATTTATAATATTTATCCTTACTTAATTTTTAAACCAATACCATTCAATATACAAAGTTAATCTATTTTTTCTTGTTTTATATTATTTTTCCAAAGATTAATCTTTTTATGTTTCAAAATAAGAATAAATATATATTATTTTAATAGTAATTTCAAACCAATTTATTACTTCATTAACATATATATTTTACCTTATTCTGATATATTTTCAGAAATGAAAGTAATCCCTTATATCATCTACAATATATCGCTTGAGAACATAACATTCTTTTTCTATTATTATTATTATTATTTTAAGGAAAACATGACATTCAAATTTTAGTAACTATTAACAACTAACTAACCGTAATAGTTATAAGTAGGGAAATAAATTCTTTTTTCCATTTAACAAGTTACGATTAATTGTAAATGTCCCTAAACTTGTTTTCTACATTATTTTGTCACTCAATTACTTCAAGTACTTATTTATGCTACTTAGCAACGGAAATTCAGCAAAACTTGGCAATTTATGCCACTCAACAGCAAAACTTGACGATCAAAATCATGTGTCGTGCCACGTGAGTATTTTGTAAATATATTATTTTTATATAAATCAACTCACTTTTTTCACTAAAGAAACTCATATGTCGAGTATAAAATCAAGTCACTTAATCTGAAACTGAAGTTGAAATCCAAAATCATTTTACAATCGTATGTCTTCCTATTTACCAAATTTATTTAAAAGATACAGGAATATTTTGTGGGAGTAGTTGGCTATGAAAGGAATTAATTTTCACATTCATGAAGGCAGAAGGAAGGTTTTGTTCAATTTATTATTGGTTCATCCACCTTATGCAAAAATTCATGGGCCATCAACCTTTCTAATTACAAACATGCAGCGGGCATGATAGAGGCACTTGTTAAATTTCGCCTTAATTTGACTTGTGTGAGGTGTATAAATAAATATTTAAAAATGAATTGACTGATAAATAATGTGAAAAAAAGTTTAAAAATCATTTATCTTAATTATGAATTATTAGTGATAAAAAAGCTAATTTATTCTTATACGTATTGAAAAAAAAAATGTATCAAAAAATTATCCCGGTTTCCTTTTCGGCCCATTAATTTATGGTCTTTCTCGTCCTGCAAGTGTTACTGGACCAACGTTAGCACCTTTCACTTTCAGTGTGAGGATGAAATTCAATTAAGTTAATTTTCTTTTATTTCTATTGCTAGTCAGAAAAACAGTTTTATTATTAATAATTTATTTGTTAAAATCAGATGCCAGCTGTCTAATAGTGTCATGAAAATATCTATTGATAGCTTGATTTAAACGTAATTTTTCCAAACATATTACCACAAATTCCACCTCTCGTTGGAATTTAAGTAAAAAATAAAAATAAGTTTACTATTTTCATCTATGTAACATAATGGTTTTTTATTTGTAAAATATATTTTTATTAAAAATTATTAAAATTATTTTATTTTATTATATTTAATTATTTATAACGACGCTTCCTTATGGTCCATCCTTCTTCATCTTTGGCGTATCTTCGAGCCTGGTCGCTTGACTCCTTTTCCTGCCCCCTAGAGCTATCCACATTTACTGATGTGAAAGTCATTTTGGTAATCAGCATTTGAGAATTTGTATACAAATATGCGAGTTAAAACATAAGATCGTCGTGCTTTGATCATCCTCAAATCTAGTATTCAAGTAGAGATTTCCAATCGTGAAATTAAAAGGATTTTGGAAAAGATAGTTAACCCAATACGAAGGACTGGTCCATTAAAATCATTCAATCGATAAAATCAATCTATTTTCTCCCATTTTATCTTCTTTTCCAATACAACTAATCTTTTTTTAAATAATAATAAATATATCATTTTAATAGTAGTTTTACCAATTTATTGTCTCACCAATCTAATCTGTAAATTTTATTTTATTATAACATCCTCTTGAAATAAAAAATAATATTTTATCTTATTTATAATATGTCGCTCGAAAATATGACATTCAATTGTTAATAATTATTAATAACTCGACCATTAATAGTTACCGATTTGGAAAGTCAGGTAATAAGGAGCTTACAACACATATTAACATGCTCTGAGTTGGTCAATAAAGGTAAAAGGCTCCTAGGTGAGCATTCGATTATTGATTCATCCTCAGGGTCCCAATTAACATGCCCTACGTTAGTCAAAGCACAACACTTTCAATAAAGCGATCTTCATAGTGTAATGATAGAAATTAGATAACCGGAGTGGCTGGGATCCACAATGTAGCAAAATTATCTATCTTTGGCCGGCACAATTTTTAAATTGTCGAGTCTCGAGTTTTTATATTTGGACAACTATTTCAATTTTATAAGTATATGTATTTTATTTATTTATTTATTTATTTATTTATTGCGATCTATTATTGTAAAGAATTCTAAGTTTAAATTGATAAACACGTGAGGTCTAAAATTGTAATTCGTAAAATTAAATTTACTATTAGTATTTACTTGTGAGAAGAACTAAATCAATACTTCTCTATTCCAAATCATTTCAACTTACTAATCAAGAAATAGATCTAATTATTTTTTATTTATTTACTAGAGTGGTTTTGTCGTATGAGATATTTTGAGATGTCCARACTAATTTYCGCTTACACTCGGTCTATCATTTGGAGAGATAAAGAARTGTTGGTCAAATTAATTTCTTCATAYGAGAGTRTGGATCAAACTACTAATCTCGTTTAAGGAATGAAAGAATYGAATCATTCACACAAACCAAGTTTGATTAATTATGTTATGATCACGTAATTCACTTAAATTTCAATTAACAAAATCAGTCAAGTAAACTTCAAAATATCTATGTAGACATGCCTAATACTAACTTTATCCAACACCAGTTGCATGTGTGCTTGTTAACATATTTTACATTTATTTCTAGACCACTCGATATTTTTATTCAGTGAAATTAATTCACAATTGATCTAGATGAATCAGAATAATTGAGTACTAATAGAAGGATTTCACTCAAAACTCTTTCAACATGACATTATAAAAAAAAATCGAACACACAACTTTCTTTATACTTATCAATTCACTTATGAATTGCCCCTATTTTAAACTATTGAATTATCATCTTCAATATCTAAAGTCAAACAGAAACCACAAAGGGATGCTCAATCTTTCCATGATGTGCTCACCTCTCTTTCATGTTCCTTTGCTTTGTTTTCACAAGTTGATAGTTCCAATATGCCCTTGGAAGTATGAACCCCCCAAAATGATGCAAATTGGGGTTGGGCTACATATGGCAAGCATGGAGGGGCACCTGAGTACGGGTTGTCGCGGGCCGAGTCATTAATATCGAACCGCGACCGTTCATTTTCCTCGTAAATAAAGGCGGTTTAATGGTTGAACCGGGCTATTGGTGTRGATGATGGGTGAAAGTAAATGCTCGTAGCATTTTGCAGGTTTGCAGCRAAGGCATGTTAAATAGAGTGGGCCATTTGGTTACCAACCATGAGGTAATGTTTGAACATAAGAAATTATGAGCTTTGTCCAAAGTACCCACCACGTCCCCAAGCTCCTGCAACAATGTCACAAAGGTACCAGGGTCCATTATTAGGAAATTATAAACCCAAAAGAAAAAAACAAATCGTGAAAAAATTCAAAGKCCTTTTGGGCAATATGATCCTATTCCTATTAGTACAATATTTATTGAAAGTCCAACCAAGATTTTATGTCACCACTATAAGGAAAGGGGAATAATAAATTACTTTTAATACGTCAAACGAACTGACTTAATTTTCTTAAAATAGAAAATCTCAGTTTGAACCCTAACGTTGTTCTGCCCCTTTACCTTGTACTTATTTTTCTAACATTTCTCGTTAGATTCCCATTTCCTATCGCCAAAAACCCAAAGAAGAATTTCAATCCCCAAATTCATCTTCGGAAGTTCCCCTTTGCTCTATTTTGTCCCCAACAAAGAGACCACCCTGAATTCTCATCAATCTCTCACTCTTTTTCACTGCCCCTGTATGCACTCAAATCTCTCTTTCTCTGTCTCTTTCAGATGCTCGTGTTCTTTTTCTAGTGCTTTAACCTTCCTCAAAAAGAAGCTGTACAGTGACTGAGTCACTGACCCACACTTCAAACACTCTACAGTGAAATCCATTATAGGAATCTCATGAAAGACCGTATACAATGAAAATATAGAAGAAAAGTCCTTTAATCGGACCTCCCAATTCAGGGTTTTTTGTTTTGGTTCCCACATTTACATCTTTCTTTTCCACTCGGATACCAAGCATTAAAGAAAGAGAGAGAAAAAGAGAGTGTGGACGCACTGCAGAATGCACTGTTGATGGTTAATGGTAGCAAAACAATACTATGAGAAAAGGAGCAAAATCAAGAGAAATTGAATTTAGAAATAGTAATAGAAGAAGAAGAAGAAGCAGCAGCTATGGGTGTGGCAAATAAGGGATGGAAGCATAGTGGGGGTGTATTGCTGAATAATCTGGCTTTTTTATATGATAACAATAAGCAGCAGAAGCAGAAACCGCAACAACAACAGCAGCATTGTTCTCCTTGGAGATGGCCATCGTTGACAAATGCCTCAGTTACAGCAACAAGGCCTCCAAAGATCTCGTGGTCCGTCAAGGTTTGCGGGTTTATGCTTTTCGCCGTTGGGTTAATTTCGCTCTTCACTGGACACTTGGCCTCTGATCTTGAATGGTACTCTCAGCGCCTTGTCAAGCGTACCCTCTACTATAAGCTGGTAATGAAAATTATGATAGATGTTGATTTATACTATGACCCACCTTTTCTTATTCATTTCTTTGATTGTTTTTTCTTGGAACATTTTACTCCCTTGTATGAAAGTTTTTCTCTTTTTTGTTTCCGCTGTTCTGTGTTTTCAACCCAATGTTTGGGTGGGAACAATATGCAGCTCAAATGTAGAACGTCTGAAGCGAAAGTGTCATTTCTTGTTTGAGATTCTGATTTTCTATTGAATTGAGTGAATTATGTGCAAGATACTGTCTTTAAGTACTATTTAGACTAATTCTTCGATTTTCCTGATGAATTTAATGAATTATGTGCAAGACTTTGTCTTTATGTACTATTTTGACTTCTTTATTTTTTCAATTTTCTTTCTTAGATAAAATTTTCCTAGATTTCAGCATTTTAGCTATATGTGTAAGAACTCATAACAAGTGAAGATAGACTTTATATTGGAGGCTTACCTTCTCATGCTTGGCGGTTGGTTGTATAGAAAGGTTGATGGGTGGCTAGGGAGGGGCAGGACTTTTTGTTTCTAATGAAATCATGATGTTGCTAAACATGTATAAATCTATGTTTTGCATTGATTTTGTTGGAAAATATGATGAAACCATGGACAAGGACATTTTTGAATAGCAAAAGCACACAGTATATGTTAGAATGAAGAAAATGGCTGGAAGATTAAGATTGTTGGAGTGTTTTTTTTGCTTACTAGGTTGTWTTTGCAAAATATGTTTCATTTTTTCTGTACCTTTTTTTTTTTTGGCCCTTTTCTGTGGAGCTCTTTCTTGTTTAGAAGGTATTAATTAGTTTGCTCAAGGTCTTTTAGCTGCAATTATTTCAGAATTGATACACTGGATAAAGACTGGATCTATTCCGTGCCTTGTTTTTATGTCTCTTTCCTGTGGACAAGATTTTAATTGGTTTTTTAGTTTCAGATGTAATATTTTTTTCCTTTTACCCTTTGCTTTTCCTATTGTACTTATACTGATTATTACCTGATGTTTGTTGCTGCGTAAGAATTGTGTGAACGAACTAAATCATTACACGCTAAATTTGCACGATTATAAAATGGAATTGGTTAAACAGAAAACTTTACTTTTTTTGGGCAGCAAAGCCAGAGCTGGCCTTCTATGGTTTACTCTTTTTTTYCCCCCTGGGTAACTGGACCTCAATATAATATTCACTTCTTGTAAAAGATGCTAAAGTATTTTGTCAAAAAATAAAAGAATAAGAAGTAAAAGAAAGAGACGTGCTCAAGTATCCAAGGGTATTAGAAATCCTCGCCAGAAAAATTTCTCCTGTGCAAATCAAGTAGGATCTAAATGAATGAACTGTAATTCTTAATTACTTTTAATCAACAAAAGAAGAAAAAGAAAGGGTAATTCTTGAAGAGTGTCATCTGCTTCTGGTGCGGGAACTGCATTATAGGATAACTGATGGATAGTAGTTTAACTATCCTTTACCACACTACTATAATATATTGAAAGGGATCTTTTAATTCTGTTATTTTGAAGTTTAGCTACTATAGATTTCTTAAGAGATTAGGAGTCAATGTACTTCTCTTTGAAAGTATTTCTTTTTAGATACCTTGGCACCACAGGAAAACAGAATCCTTCTTCTCTATACAATAGCTGTGGACCTTGAAGATTATTATATAATAGTTCTTATTTCAAAGACATTAGGAATTGAATTTCTTCGGTGGTTTCAATTCAAGTGAAATTATTTGGAGTCATATACTGTGGAAATTATAGATCCATATTTCCAATGTACGCTGCTCTAGGTCTGAGAGGGCTGCATCTGGGGCAGGGGAATTATCTTGAGTCACCTCACTTGAGACTCGTCATTTTCTTTGTCTTTTTGCTATAGATAATCAAGAGTATGCTTCTTATAATGTGGAGCTTTCACGAATGTTAGTTATGTTTCTTCATTTTACTTTTGTATACTAAACAGAATGGTGGAAGTCGTGCACCAATTGATATTTGGAAATCGAAGTTTACGAATATCTACTATGGCTGCAGTGCAAGAGGCCTCCATTTCTCTCGTAAGTTTTGACATGCATGCTTGTATTCTTTCTGAGAAGGCATACTGAGAGCTAAAGTTGTCAATATTGCTTTACCCATAATTTGCTCGGAGGGTCATATTCATTGACTTGTTGGATGCTTACGTTTRTTACATTTTTGGAGAACGAAATTGTTATTTGTCATTTACCAAGTTCTCATTATCATATGTGATATCTAGTTAGTTCCTGGTAGAAATACATTATGCTGTCTGCCTGGTGATGAACTTCATTCACTTTGTATACTCGCTGGAATTCTTTGCTACATGGTTTATGTTTTAATTGTTGGCCACCTAGTACTTTGCTTTTGGTTTTGAGTAACTCGCAGACCATAATATTCCTATATCTGAACTATAGCTGCTGTATCTGAGCAATCATCAAATGGTTATTTGCTAATTGCCACCAGTGGGGGACTTAATCAACAAAGAACTGGAGTAAGTTTGTTTCATGTCTTTATTTAGTTACCAAGTTCTTGGAACTTCKAGACTTCCTTCCAAATTAATTTCTACAYCTCAGTAATACATTTTCTGCTTTTCAGATAACTGATGCTGTAGTTGTGGCACGGATTCTTAATGCCACTTTGGTTGTTCCAGAATTGGATCATCATTCTTTCTGGAAAGATGATAGGTATATTGAGATATGATCACTTGTTCTAGCAGGAGCATAAACTCTATGCAACAGGATACGAACTCTAAATTTCATGTTTTTAAGTGGATAGCTATGATATGGATGATTTTCAATAATGATCTCATTTAGATGTTTGATTTGACTTGCAGTGACTTCATCAACATTTTTGATGTTAACTGGTTCATTTCTTACCTCACAAAGGATGTGACAATTGTTAAAAGAGTCCCCGAAAGGGTGATGAGATCAATGGAGAAACCCCCATATACAATGCGTGTGCCCAGAAAATCAGAACCTGAATATTATCTTGATCAAGTACTGCCTATACTATTGAGAAGACGTGTAAGTAGGAAAACTCTTTGTTGAATGAAGAGTTTCAACTTTTAATAAAGCATTGAGGTGTTTTAATGTATTTGTTCCAGTTAGGCCTTTACTTGATGCTAATGTTTACTCATCAGTTTTTAACTCTCACGTGTATTTAACTATGCAATCTTTAGTTCAACTGACACGGGCTAATATGGAGCCTTCCTGTTGTTTCTTCTTGGTTCTTCAAGCTTCAGTTTTGATGCAACATTCCAGCCTGGCTACAACTTGAAGTGAAGTTATTCTCCTTTGTGTTATGTTTTGCTCTTGTATTCAAGTTSAAACTATAGTACTATGCTTRCAAGGAGAGGTACCTAAAAGAACTTGTAGTAATGGGTTGCAGAAGATATGGAATTTAATTTTCTTGAGATGTTTCTACCTCAAGAAGACAACAAAACCATTCCTCRGATGTCGCCTGAACCTTCGTGATCTTACCTTTGAATAACAACTATACTTGGGATTTTTGGATCTAGGCACAGTTTGTTTACATAAAGGGAGTGAAATGGGRAGACTGGGGAATCAATTACCTTCCTTCTATTTGTGAGGGGGAGAGGAAGGGAACAAGGAGGGAGGAAACTCAAGAAAGAGAATATATGTATTTTACCTTTTTATCCCTCATTCTCTATCTTATTTAATTTTTAAAACTAAAAATGGGGTAAATTTTGTGATTAATGCTTTTTATCTCCTTCAACCTATTTTCTCTCTCCCAACCTGTCCAATGTGGGAGGGGAAGAAATGTTAATGGGGAAGGGGGTGGTATTACTACTAATATACTTCCACATGTACACTCTTCCACTTTCTTCCCTATTTGCTTCCCCTCCTTATTTTCTCCACTTCTGACCTYAACCTAACCATGCCGGAAGTAACCATTTGGACTTGGGATACTCAACTGAGGACAAAAGCCGAATCACATTGCTTTTCTCAAACATGGCTTTCAGGTTCCACTAATCGACTCGGTCCATGAGGGTGAGGTCATGTATGTGTATTTCTCCTAAACATGGTCTTGGAAACCAGTTCCATCGCATTTATTTGTATTTGAAGATGCATATTCTATAGCTCAAAATGACAACTATCTTGGCATATTGCCACATTAGATTTCTGCCAGTTCTCATCTTTTCCATATCCATCTCAAACCCCTTCATGTTATGAAACTAGAAACATCAATGCACATGCACAGAACAACACTACCATAGTTATCAATGAGTATTTCTCTGGAGATACAAACCCATGTGATGTTTGTATATCAATGTGAAATTGTTCAAAGTGTTCTGATCCATTCGTCCATGAATRTACTTTGTTTGGTTTGTTGGAGTCAAGGTTATAAATTAGACATTTCGYTAGTCTTTTGAGAGTGACGTCCATTGTTTTTTTTAACTTGTTACACATWGGACTTAACTGGATGCTCAAGATCGCAGTGTGCAGGCTGCATATTCGCAATTGTATATTTCTTAGTAAAGTCACTGGCTTAAATTTTCAAGAAGTTGTTTTTAACTTGACACTCACTGTTCATATCTGGATGCTAGKAGAGTTGGACAGGAAACCAACTCTTATATTGAAATTGTGTATATCTATATGTGCTTCAGGCTTTGAATCAGTATCTGCTCCTTTAGTCCTCTAGAGTTGTCTTTTTGGCCAGCCAAATGTGAAGCATAAACTGTAATTAGATATATAAGTATRTCTTCATTTAGTTTCTGCTTAAAATGATTATAGTGTCTCTGTTTTTCATGTGAAAGATCCAGTAAGTGCAGAAAGTTTCTATTGTATCTGTAATGAGCTGCATGCTAACGAGTGAACTCAATTTGTTTCAGGTTGTTCAGTTGACAAAGTTTGATTACAGGCTCGCTAATGACCTTGATGAAGAGTTGCAGAGGCTGCGTTGCCGCGTAAATTATCATGCTTTAAGATTTACTAAACCAATAAGGAATTTGGGGCAGAAACTTGTAAACAGAATGCGGAAGATGGCCAAACGTTTTATTGCAATTCACCTGAGGTTTGTCACTCTCCATGACTGTTGAAAAAGTAAAATCTTGTGGTCATTTACTTAAAATGATGTGAGACTGACTATATGCTTCTGTTCTGAATAGTTAATATCCCTAACAATGTTTGCTACCACTATTGTTTCTGTATTTGGCTTTTGCTTATCACGTTTTTCATGGCGTTGTAGCRTGTTTCCATCTCAATGAGCGGAACATTTTGTTAGATGCCGATGCAATCATCTGCCAGTATATATGCTAATGGAAATTTAAGTTACTTTGATATAGTTGACATTCTAAGAGATCATTARCCATGTCAAACTTTGAAGTTTATGAGTTTCTTCCTCAATATATTTATTTTCTTGGAGCAATGACTGGCATTTTAATCACCTTAGAATACTTTTCTCCCCTTCTGGAGAGAGAGCAGTGCATATGCCATGCGTTTGTCTTGTTTCTCTCTTGTGGAATTTCCTTAGCTTTGGTTGTTCCATTGACCGGATAAATGTTTTGTTTTCTGTTCTGGGTTGTAGATATGTTAGTAAATTTTTTAACAGAAGCTAAGCAAAGATGTGACATGATTTTAAAGGATTAAGTTAGATATCTGGAGGATCCCAGAGGAGAGAGGGGAAAAAGGAAAGGAAAGAGGCCCATTAACTCTCATATGAAATACAAAAATGCTATCCTATTACACTTAGCTCTGGTCATTACTTTGGGACATAGATGTTGTCAATGACTGGTTTGATGTGATACACAGGCAACTTCTTTCCCATAAATAGATGATCTATTGTATATTCTCAAATAACTTCGATTGCAATTCCAAATGTATTGGTACAAGAGACAGGAACTAGACAGTGGAGATTATGTTATGATTCTTTTGTGATTGGTTTGATTTTCTATTTCCCTATTAAAAGTTGTTTTTGTCAACAATTGAAATACTCATGAACTATAGTTTGTCTTTTCAAAGATATTTTCCTTAGAAACTTACTGTATAGCAAATAGAAGTTATCAAGTGAAACTTCTAAAATGATGAATTCACCTCTATTTTTTTGCTTCTGGCCTATCTGGACCACATTATATCTAACATATAAAGTTTTCATTCATAAAAGGGTTTGAATGTCTAATTGGAACTTACTCTCTTTGCCTCACGCACACATGCACATTCTCTTATATTGACAATCTTGAAATATTTTTTATTTTGTATAGTAGATATTAGTTTTGATTAATTTATCATCATGTTTCAATGGTTTAGCCTAGCATGTGAGGCAATAGTTTAATTTCATCACTTGGACCTGAAGTTTACTTTGACTACCTACTGTATTAAGATTATTGACGCACACAAGTTACCGGAGGAGGTGAAGAGATAGACCAAACTTTAGAATAGACCAATGTGATTGGAGGATGTATATCGGGTTGACTTTATAGGATTGGAGGAAGATGAGATTTTTCATCTTTCTCTKTTGAGGGAGATAACTTGAACCGGTGTTCACAGGGAATGAGGATAACTTTCTTGAAATAGTATTGTAGTTCAACTTATTCGTATACTCATAAGAGGCTATAAAACATTGGGATASTTAGTTCATGTCTGCTATTAAGAAATGTTTAAAATGCTTTCACTGGTTTGCTGAACCAAATAAATCTCATACTGAATCCTTGTAYCAATGGAATGAGAATGCAATTCATTACTGTACTAAAACTATCCATCCATTTTTTTCTTTTCTCTTGATTATCTAATCAAGATATATTTTTGGGAATTTCGCAAATTCCCCAATGGGAGAACTACTGTAAGCTTCAATTCATGTCTATATGGTGTCCTGAACTAACACAACAGTTTCAATCAGTTTCTCAAATCTTATGAGGCCTAAGTGTGTTGGCTGCTAATTGCATTGTGCTTGCAGTTCTCAAAAAGTTCGAGTATAACAGTACAAAAATTAGGATGTTATGGCAGACAAATGTAGTGCATTCATGTTCATATCTGCCCAAGTGGTGTCAAGTCTAACCAGGAGAACGACTATAGACTTAAACAATCTTAGCAAGGTGATCTACCCACTGCCTAAARTCCAATAGATCTGCTTCTTACTAACTAGAATGTTCCAAGTGCTGACACAACCCCTTTATTCAACYTAGGAAGAGGAAAAAGTTTTACTTAAAACTGCAGATGTTCAATTCCCTGTTGGGTCCCTTCAAGAAATAAGATGTGCCYGTGCAAAGGCATAATGWAGACAATTTCATAAAAACTGCCAGCAGTATGAAATATTGCTGTTTGGTGTCATTTCCTTTGTATCTTCTCTGATTATTATTATTCTCGGAGAAATATGCTCATAACAAATCCCCGCTGTGATAAGTGTACGTACAGCAAAGAGACCTAACCAGTTCTGTTTGCTTTCTAGTTTGCTAGTTCTCTAATTCTGGAATTTCATTTTTGTTGTCCTTAATGTGTTACAGGTTTGAACCTGATATGCTAGCATTTTCTGGTTGTTACTATGGTGGAGGAGATAAAGAAAGACATGAGCTGGGAGAGATAAGGAAACGATGGGAAACACTACCGGTAAGATTATTCTTTTATTAGCTTTTATCTAGCTTTCTTATTTGTCTTTCAGCATTCACTTCGTTTGCAGACTCTGCTGTGCAACTGACTTGAAGTTAAAGTTTTTCATGCTACTTGTATTTGTCAGACGTGACAAAKTACTGTGCTGGTGGAATGGATGTCTAATGTGTCAACACTATGGCACACTAAATTCATGTTAATTACTGTCACTTTGTGGAGATAATGTTAAAGGACCAGTGTGTTAGCCTTAAGATCTCATCTTTTTAGTAGTCTTATGCAGGACAAATTGTACAGCTTCCAACTAAATGATCTAAGAAATAGAAAGTACAAACAAGGAAGAGAGCATACTAATTGGAAGTGCTTGAAGAGAAAGATGCATAAACTTGTGCATGTGTTAATGTAAGAAGTGTGTGTGTAACTGTGTGAGAGASATACGATTCGGCAMCTCCTAGGAATTTCAGCATCAAACAAACACACATGGCAGTCCTAGTTATTCAACTCTTTGATAATAGTTGCTACCTCATGAATTGCAGAATTTTTTACAACAAAAAAGTAGAAACATATTTTGCAATGATAGTCAAATGTATAGACTCTCATACTTAATTTTACTTATTCAACTAGATGTAGTTCAAAGCTTCAATCAGTCAATGTCCAATTTTTGGACTATGACAAAGGAGAAATTGTAATCTTCTTGAATCCTAGTTATTTGCAATTTGTTTGGTTGGACAATGGGTATTTACCTTCATGAACATTTTCCCACCAGGTCTATTGGCTCTCTGCTGAAATTACTCCATTTATGAGATGTATTAGTGGCTGCACTGGATTGTAGACTCTTCACTTATATAGCCTATGAACTTMGCACATCAACAATTATCCATTGCCTTGTGAGCTGGAAAGCTGGGAATTAATTTTCTCTGTGCTATAATTTGAGGCATCTCTTATGTAAAAAGTATGTTGCTGCTGCAGGAGTTGAGCCCTGATGAGGAGAGGACACGAGGGAAATGCCCACTCACTCCCCATGAAGTGGGTTTGATGCTCCGTGCACTTGGGTTCAAGAATGACACTTACCTCTATGTCGCATCTGGTGAAATATATGGTGGAGAAGAAACTCTGAGACCCCTGAGAGAGCTCTTTCCGAACTTCTACACAAAGGAGATGCTTGCTGCAGAAGAGCTGAAACCATTTCTTCCCTTCTCATCTCGCCTTGCTGCCATTGACTACATTGTGTGTGATGAGAGTGATGTTTTTGTCACAAATAATAACGGAAACATGGCAAAGATCTTAGCTGGCAGGAGGTAAGGCCCTTATTTTTCACTGTTATGCCTCTGCAAATCATATAGWAAGTACAGAAAATTCTTACCATAGCAGAAAACCATAATTGTGCTGACAAAGAAACTTCCCATSCTAAAAAAAGTTGATGCTGGTATAGAAAAGAAGGCAGTTTAGGAAAAATGATCATATCRACAAAATAGGACCAAGTTTAAGCAGCAAATCATCAATTTATATAAATATGTGGCGGCTGAACTTGTGGATACATGTGGGAAAATTTTTCAGCTCTACTCCAGACCTATAGGAATCTAGGATCAGGAATCTTTCTGCATGTTTGTTTTTGATTATGATGTTGTCACTGGAATTTTATATGTGCATGAATGCTGGTCTTTGTTAGTAACTAAGCATGATAGTAAAAGATKCCTAATTTGATACCAGTCCCACCCTTTTAATCCATAATCCATGAAACCAAAGAGAGATCGCTTAAAATGGGAAATCAATTGAAACTTTCTTAGTTGGTTAGGAATTACATTATACAAGGGAAATGAAGATTTGCTGAAGTGGTAGTTGTCTCCTGAAAATGTTACTGATTAAAGGTTCATATGCATAAGTGTAAGATAACGTAGGAGTGCACGTATCGAGTCAAACCTCTGAAAGTGAAAAGTATCAGTAATGCGATAGGGCACTCATACTGCCAGCTAAGCTGGGGTGGAAATTATATACAATGTAGTCCACATCTGAATGCCTAGTGACTAAAAAGGGCTAGGAAGATTACTTTGAGATGTTTTGTTGTATTTCTGTGACATGATCAACTGTCAATTTCAGAATTATATTATTATTTTAATTTGGTTCTGGGGACAAAGCCAACAAATCTAACTTTCTTGCCTTCTTCATGTCAAAGGAGGTACATGGGACATAAGAGGACCATTAGACCAAATGCAAAAAGGCTCAGTGCTTTGTTCATGGCACGAGATAAGATGGACTGGGATACATTTGCCAAGAAGGTCAAATCTTGCCAAAGAGGATTCATGGGAGAACCTGAAGAGATCAGACCAGGACGTGGAGAGTTTCATGAATATCCATCCTCCTGCATTTGTGAAAAGCCTTCTAACCAATCTAACGTCCCAAAATATCATCATGACGATCAGAATTTAGATAATGTTCCTATTGTTTCTGATATCAAGTCCAGGAACCAACAATACCTCACCAACAAGCTGGGAAAGAAAAGGACGCAGCAAGCAAAGAACTCAAGCATAGAAGAGCATGCTTCCCTGGGAGAAGAGATTGATCATGAGGACCCTTTGTCTGACTAAGAAGTCTTGAAGTTGGATTTTGTTTTTATGCCAGAGTTAAGCCAACTCTACCACGTCATTTCAACTCCGATATTGCACGGTGCTCCAACTCTACTGAGCATAGCACTAGGACTTAATTCTTATGGCTCTAAAGCTGCACGGCACTTATTAACATACGGGTCATAGGTAGAATTAGCTTTATGTATAGCAAATCTGTGTTTTTTGATGAGCCTGCAATTGTCCATATAAAGCAAAATTTGCAGTCCATGGTGGAACACGAAATCAGTTTAGGTCTCTAGTGGAATTCTGGATCRCATCTTCACTGATACTTGCAGAATGTCAGTCTTTTGGTGTTCCACTGTTACCAAGTGTGTTGTTCTTTTTGAGCAGGTTCTGCAGTACAAATGAGATTCCAGAAATCTGAAATTGGTGTCCGCTGAACCACCAGTCAAGCTTTGGGCTGTTACACTCAAACTTATTAATCATTAATCTATTGACCATACTGGGCTGAGTAACCAGATGGGGCTTTTTGGTGTTCAATTTGGCGATCCTCAAGGGGAACCATAGTTACAAATTTTGTTTTGCACCTGTTGATCGATATTGAATATTTTCTTTAACAAGAAAGTGAGACCTCACGTTATCAATTAGCCTATTTTGACGTCTCCAGTTAGACTGTAGTCTCCTCAATTACATATATCCGTCTCCAATCCCTTCTTATACTATTATCTGACGTTGATTTTGCAGTTCTGCAATAGTATCCCCTTCCATGTTATCAATCATTTGTTTCGTATGTTAACTATAATTTGTACATGTGGGTACTACATGGTTACAATGTACTGATCTCGGGCTTCCTAATTGGCAAATATAAGCAAATAAACAACCTTCACTAATAATGTGCCTACAGAAAACCAGATTTCCTTTAGCTACGAGCAACAAGTAGCTCATTTACACTTGGTCAAGCATCTCTATCGACATACTATAAATGATCTCAAATGGTCATTTTAGCTGCGCTCTTTTGTTGTTCTCAAACGAACTCTCTCTTTAATTTCAGCGAGATGAATTTCGTCGCGACGAAGAAGAAATTCTAAGAGATAAAGAAGGTCACAAGGTAAAAGTGAAGGGGAAACCAAAAAAAAAAAAAAAAAGGGGTTTCTACATGCCCAAGACAAAGTTGAAATGAGCACCAAAGCTGACACACAGCAGAAAATGGGCCTCGGCCACGGAGTCGACGTCATTCTATAGGCCTACGATACAATCCCCCAAGGGCTGTAAAATGGTATGATTCATCATTGAAAAATTTTCCTGCGAGTACATATAAGAAATCCAATATACAGCCTATCAAGAGTACAACTAAAATATCTGTAAGAAGCTAAATGGATATGAACATTTTACTGCCTAGATTTTACAGCTAAAGCACCACGAAGCCAGAATTTCCATCCCCAGATTTGCATCTTTGTGATAAATATACAGTTCACACAAGCTTCTGTGCTGAGGTCCATAGGTCCATGCGCATCCATGAGATAATTGCATCGATCAGTTATTCCCTAACACACCATGAACAATTATTCTCCAATTAGTATATAGACTTCTATGCTCCCCAAAAAAAAAATAACACTTTACAATCTACGGCATGATAGAAAGTGGAGCTGGAGGTAAGGGCAAAGCAAAGGAAGAGATGCACGGGCTTCTCACCTTTAGACATGCCCTTGTTTTGATTTCTGTGAGTTCTGTCATGTGAAACAGAAGGAATTTTGGATATAATGAGTGAGCTCTGCAATCCTTCCAATAGCTGCAGAATACCAAAAGAAAATGAATACAATTTTCGCCTACCCAGAAAAATTACTTGATTGAAGTCACATAATAAAAGAATAATAACAAAATTTTCTACCACTCTGTAAAAATATTATAGCACATCATATGGGTTCTAAGCCTTGCCAAATGTCAAGGGAATGGGGAGGGAATTTACTTTAGTTTATGCAATACAACAAGGCTTTAGCTAATCCAGCTAAAACCCTATTTCACMACTCGATTTCATTGCATAAAATCCCCAAGATGATGACATTTGCACTTCACCAGCTACAATTCGGCCTCCAACCTTTTTCCTTATCATCAAACATCACATTAGTTTGTCTCGTGTTGTTTTCAATTTCTTGATTGCGCTAGTTAAGATTTTTCCACAGAGGAATTACTTATTCCTCTGGCTTCTGTAAAAATGCCAATACTTTATGATACTTCCCTTCACCGAGAGATACAAAGAAAATAGAGAAATATAGAAAGATATATTTCAAAGCACCGCATAAGACCATCAACCACTGGGTCCGCTACCAAAGGTCCAACTAAACTAAACATTTATCCATTTAAGCACAAGTTGGAGCATATCTCCACTTAGAAATGCGCAAGCAAAATCCATAAAATACATCTCCTAATTGTTTGAAATATATTACTAGCAATTACATATAGGGCTATCACCTGCATTTTGATTAAAATACACAATCTACCAACACATGCCCATGCTGTGCACAGGGTAGGGATTACCAATCTGTCTTGAGATCTCACCCTAACCATGTGGGCTAGAATTCACTGCTAATTAGGGTAACATGTATTTTGTATACACTTTTTATCACAGATCAACCACATGCTAATGCACATCCCTATTTCTAGTACTCTCATAAAGTACCGAGTTTCACGATAGGCTATTTGGCTTCCGTCTTATTTCAGATAGCAGAGAACATAGTTCAATGTATTAAATCAGAAACTGCTCAAATGACAAGGACATCTCAAGACTTACCCTTGAAGTTGGCTGAATCCTGCGATTTGACCTGCGGGGTTCAATTACTTCGGGAACTGATTTTTCCTTTTCTTCGACTTTAGATGACTTCCCACCAGGAGGTGCAAGTTTTCCTTTCTTCAGACGCTCAGATTTGACATTAGCCACAGCCATTTTCTTAGGAGCAATTGAGGTCGGAGCTTGTGAAGATAATGACATTAGCTCAGGTCCCTCTTTAACATTAGAAGACACCAACTCATTGAGATTCTGTTCACCTGAGTCATTCTTGTCATTGCCAGTAGCATTCCTTGTCACATTGTCTGTTAAAGCAGCATCCATTGGAGCAGAAACTGAAGACACCAAAGAGTTCTCTTTTCGAGGTAATGTTCTGCTAGACAAACTCGTAGGTTTCCCAGACTTGAAACCTTTGGATTTAGATTCAGCTGCTTGCTTTTCCTTTGGATCAATTTTCGAATTATTCTTCCATGCACGAGCTCCTGATCCTTGAGGCATCAAATACTTTGTGAACTTCCCCGAATCAGTAGATAAATTGTTCTTAGTGCTACGATCAGAAGTATAATGTTTGCTGACTTCCATAAACTTCCTTTTCTTTCCAGGCTTAGGAACACCAAAGATAACTTTTGAACCTTCTCTTTGTAAACCAGACCTCATTGTCCTCAGAGTCTCTGGTTTGTTATCATTCTTAGTACTACCAATATTAAATGCCTTCTCTGCAGCAGATAGAGGCAACAATGATGATTCTTCGGGCTTCGTTGGTTCAGAAACGTCCGTATTGTTTGACATCTTACTCTTCCCTTTCCCCTCAATAGCAGGACTACCCTGCTTTAATCGTTTCTCTTGAGGTGTATCACCCTGAGAAACAGATAACAGAAATACAAGAATAAGCAAAATAAACATTACGAAATACATCAAACCAACATGTATATAATATTAGCAAACCTGCAAAGAATAGTCTTGCCCAGTACTTGGCAACTCAATCCACTCCCCATCCTTCCACATACGAGTTGAGCGAAGATGCCACACTTTAACAACTGATATTTTCCCTTGAACTGCAAGCAAAAAGATTCATCATTTCCAGAGCAGTAAAGTTAGCTTAAGGCATCATGAATTAACCTCGAATACCTGGAAAGTGAACACTCAGTGTCGACTCATCCTTTTTGTTCTTTTCTACAATGACTCCTTCACGCCAGCTAAAAGACACATAAAAATATTTGAGAGAAACGAGACCAGATAAATTTTCACATTATTGGAAGTCAAACATCTCATAAACAAAACTGCAAGCTCAGGGGCATGATTCAATGACACATCCAAGCTTAACGAGAATTTAACAGCTATGCAAATGTATAAATTTAAATTTTCAAACCAAAGATGAGATGAAGTCATTTTCCTATACAACTTCATAATTTGGAGGTTCAGGTTAAAGGATTTTATCAGAACATAAAATTTCTGAGCAAAGCCTACAACAGCTCAAAGATCAGTATTATTAGCAGTAGCTGTGCGTAAAAATATTTTATATTGCTGATAATATGTGTATATGCATGGCCATATACGTGTTACCAAGACTAGTAAATCACCCATAACTGGCCTTCTCCAAACAAAAATATTAAATAACACAACAAGAAAACTTCTCTTTATTGCAGGTAAATGAACAGTAGTCTTTTCCCGTGATCTCCCGCACCAAAGGCAGAAGATGGGATATCAACCAAATGATTTAATTGCTCATCCCTTTCCACAAAAAAGCTTGTAATTCTCATAATTTTTCACCTGATATCAACGCATGTTTAATGTCCTTTTTCTGTGTAAAGTAAGAATACAGAATTAATTATTTGATGACCACAAAATAATTAGAGTAGTGAGGTCTGGATAAGAAGGGAACAAACCGAAGGGAAAAAACAACGTTGAATTTAGAAGGATTTACATCACAATGAGTTCCTGAGAATTTGAAGATATTGGATGCTATACCCCACGTATTAAATCAATTAACAATGAAGACCAAGGAAATGCATCTAGATATACATATACAGATAGAATACATGTTTGTCATATGACGTAAAACAGAGGGCATAAAAGAAATTTCTTACCAGTTTCCCATCCATGCATCAACTCTATCTCCAAGAGACCACGTATGATCCCCTACAGCTGCTCTACGTCTCTTCCTTGTCCCGTCAGGCATCCTACTGGTTATAGGATGGGCAAGACGTATTACAGGCGGTTTGCTGCCATGTGCTTCCAATGGTACCCACTCCTTCAACTTTCCTGACCCATTAGAGAAAAAGGAAATTTAAATAATACAGATGATTATCAAATCGCGACTTCCTAATATAAAAACATTACATCAGCTCAAGATCAGCTTCATTCCTTTATCCCGAATAGGAAATTAAAGAAATCATGTAAGTTGCATCATAAGAATGATACGGGCAGAGAAAATCTACATTAGAACAATATGAAGCAGTACTATCGCTTCAACAGCCAATATAACAGAACAGGCACTGCATAAGACATGTCATGAATTCGATAAATATGCAATACACATGCTACCTATTTAGAGGTCAAGAAAGAATATCCAACTCTGACCTACCCTAAATGGAAATCACTGTGCTCATACACTTCAACCTTGCTCTACAAATTCTTACTCAGAGCATGGAGTCCACACTGACATTTCAAATAGATTGGTCATGTTTAGTAGCCAGATACAAAACACTGGCTTTTGGGAGGGGATGCCACCACAGACAAGAGAAGGGATGGGAACACATTGGTTCATACATGAAGACTCATCTTAAAAGCGATCCAAGCAAGAGAGGCTTGAGCGCACACTCCAATTCCATCCTACATCCCTCTATAAATAAAACAAATGGCAGCATAAGACGAATCATCAAGTACACTATGTATGCAAGCTCATGTGAACTGCATCTCAACCTATCAGTCGCCAAATGATTCCGACCATGTGGCATGTTACTGTTGTCTCAAGCTCAAATTCATTATCAGAGCAATTAGCATCAATGACRATAATGATAATACACCATTCAACCAAAAACAGAAAAACACCATAAGTACAGCAAATGTCTCAAGGATGGCTTCATAGTTTGCCAGAAGATCCCGAGATTTTAAATATTTTAACCAACGAAGAAAATATATACGATATGCATAATATTTAACTTACCCTTAATTATTGAATCAGACTGAAAACTGACCCTAGCTTGAGCCGAACTGGGCTCATTATGAGTTCAATCTAATCTTATCTAGCAAATTCAAGTGAAGCTCAGACCTAATGGATCAGGCATGCTGCATCACACTAACTAGTTCCAATTGGACAGGTGGCAACCACATTACTAAAATGTTCAAACTTAGAATTATCTTCTTCATAAGTATGGAAGGAATATGAACAGACGACTCACAACTTACTGAGGCAAAGATTTTATGAATATGGATTGAGCTTGCTTGAGAGCTSTATCCTATGCTTTCAGTACAGTACTGTAATAAATGTCATTGATAGCTTACCTTCATCTGATTCAAGTTCAGTATAGCAAACAAAGGCTTTTCCATCCTTCAAATTCAACACGTTGGCAGAAAACCAGGCCCCAAAGTCAACATTATCTTTGAAAACCTAAAATGGGGAGCAGCTTAATTCAGTTATGAACGTAAAGATTATCAAATAGAACCAAACACAATAAAACAGAATATTCTATTAAACAAGGGATTGAAAACTATAGGAAACCGACTACTTCTGCTGGAAATGAAAATCTATTCTAAGAATGAATGGAAAAATCTATAGAAGAGAGAATCATATAAACTAACCATAAAGAAAATGCAATGATAAAGTTAACCAAAAAATACCAGATCTCTGGACAGTTTGGATTTCCATTACCTCAACAAGGCAATTCTCCTTTATACTGTTGTCATTGAAAGTTCCAGCCATGTTCTGATCCTCAATAGACCTCATTCCAATCTCCGACTCAGGCACAACACTGATGGTTTTACTCAAGTCAGATGTTCTGCGAGTCTTTGCGCCTCTCAAATCCTTCTCATCATGAGAATCAGAAGCTGGAATGCACTCTTCTCCCCTGATGCATTCTTCCATCATATTACTAGATGTTTCTCTAGGATGAGGTGTTGTAACATTGTCTGTAGTATGAACCTCCTTATCTAATGGTCTTGACTGCTGCTCAATAACAGCAGGAACTTCCTCAACACTGTTAACATTTGATGTATTCCCAGTCACGTAATCAGATTTCATATCCTGACTGGACAGTATATCAGCAATTTTCCAGTACCCGTCTGGACCGGCCTCTGCTAACTTGCTTAGAGGCAAAGGCTCACCTAGAGCAACAATTTTCCCTGCCTGTGATACTGCTTCCGCTGCCAGTTCTGCGGCCTTTACTACAGCATCTAAATTCTCAGCATGCCTCGAGGCAGCTGAAGCAGCCTCCATTCTCCTTCTCGAAGCTTCCCGAGCAGCTATGATAATTGAACTGGAATCATTATTTCCTTCCCCAACCTTCAGAATAGATGCAGGCGTAGCATTTCCCATACTATTCACAGAACCAGGAAGAGAAACAGGATCATTTTGAACAGGATTTAAAGTTCCAATAGAGATCAATGCCTCGTCAGCCATCTGTCTTGCTTGCATAGCAGCATTTGATGCAATCTTGGCTGCTGCTGCAGCTGCCTTCGCAACAGAAGCAGCCGCTGCAATAGCAACAGCAGCAGATGCTAGCTTAGCTTCTACATCTGACATCAGACCAGAATTCTTTTGTTTGTCTAACTCGGACCAAACATTCTGACAGTGACAAACTGCTACAGCAGCATCAGCAGCAGCCTCCTCTGCTTCTCGCTTAGCCTCCGCAACTTTTGCAATATCCTCCAAATGCAAAGCCCTTTTCCCTAGAGCTCGGTCAACACTTTTTGGGTAATCATGGGAAGAACTTGGAGATACTGCTCGTAGAGATTTACCTGAGTTGCTTTTAAAAGCAGAACTAGAAGGGCTTGGAATAGCGACTAAGGTAGAAAACTGACCATTGGCAGCAGAAGCTGACACCAATTCTGCTTGATTTCGAGCAACCAAGGAAGCTGAGCCAAGATCCTCTGGTACAGGACCCTTGTTTGCAAACTSAGTGTTTCTTACCGTGGTGGAAACTGATACCGTCTGAGTCACAGGCAAAGAAGTCTGCCCAATATCCTCACTACCAGAAGCCTTTTTCCTCTTTCTAGATTTTGGATCTGCGCTATGTGAGGTATGTGAAAGTGTCGCTTTTTTAGTGTCATGCACCAAAGAAGTGCCTGAAGGTACACTAGAACCACCAGYAACACCACCACCAGGAGGGGCCAGAGATGTGTGCTTTGCAACAGAAGAAACTGGTGCAGATGACTCTTTGACAGCAGTTACCTTCACTGTCTCTGGAGTGGGCAACCCAGGGAAATGAGCACTGATATCAAAAGGAGAACTTTGTGGAGATGCAACCCAGGGAACTGAGAGAGGGGCCTGTGATACCCAAGAAGTTGTATGCCCTGCTAAATTCCGCATAGCTGGTGTCTGATAAGCGTGTATAGGAGAAAGTGCATGATAATCAAGCATTGCACCTCTAGCCAGGTTATTAGTAGGCAGAGGATCACAAGAAGGTGTTGTTACATTCCACAAAGGTGAAGAAAGAGGAATCATGGGATTGACAACTGGTGAGGGAGTGCTTTTGCTGCTTGCTCGAATTTTACTTTGAGTCAAACCCTGTTTATTAGCCTGATCCGAAGCTTTAGCACCTGCATTTTCAAGTGATAGGAGACAAATAAGGTAACAACAATGCCTGCAAAAAGATTGAAAACATCTTTAAGTACCTGAGCGTGATTGCACCGGAGTCTCAGAGCTGCTTGGGATTGGCTTCTGAACATGAAGCCTTTCCGTGAAAGCCCGCCATGCAGGCTCCCAGATGCTCCTCCCTCCATCTGTAGAGTAGAGGTGCTGGCACATTGAGTCACAAAATTATACCATAAATGAAAGGACAAAGATGGACTCCAAAACTAACCAGATATCCCAAAGGCAGAAACCATACAAGCCTCATCAGGTGCTACTCCTTGTCTGCATAACAACCATTTCAAACAAATTTAGATTTTACTATACTAAAGACAAACCAATCAAGAGCTCATGCATGATAGATGAAGTCAAGATAAGCCCCAGGTTATGTTACTCAAAACATCCAAATGAATAAGGCCAACAGGTTGTCGAATATTTTTACATTCAGGATTAATTACTTTTTACCCCTTGTGGTTTAGATGAACCCTAAACCAGTTATGGTTTAAAAGTATGCCTTTTGCCCCTATGCTTCTTTTACCCCCTTGCAGTTTAGATGAACTCTTAACCAGTAATGGGTTATACATTTTTCCCCGATGTTTCAGAGTAAAAGGTAAGATGAACATAATAGTAGAACGGTTTTTACAGAAATCAAGGTGAATCTATGAATACACATTTTTACTTTAACAACAATCACTTTTCTTGACGTCCCACCACAAGTCGGGCAGACCAAAAAGATAGAAGAATTGCAGATAAAATTATGATACTTCTATATACTTTACAATTCTTTCTTTAACTCTGTCAAATATGAGCAGAAATAGACATTATTGCAGTAGAAGTATTTAGTTATACAGATGTTGCATAGACCTTTTGTAAACTCCATTATAATTCACACGTCAYATTTATCAAAAGTGAAGAGGCAAAAGGTACAATTTCAAATCCAAAAAGGATTAAGTGTAAATGATAGATAACAAGGAATCAAAAGATAATTAACACTTCTTTTCCTCTAGTGCCACGAACCAAGCAATAAGAATATATAAAGAATATATAACAAAACCTTCTTCAGAAGATACTTTTAATGAACTTTACTAGAGATCTGAACTAACGAAACCATCAAGATGTATAACTACTTCCCAATCAACTTCAATTCTCTTTCTTTGCATGTTAAATTTTCTATAAATTTGGGAAAAGATAATAGCACTCACATTAGAGATCCATAAACAAAAATTTGTGCTCGCAGTTGCACTTGCTGCATATCTGTAAAAGGCTGGTGAAATAAAACAGATGGTGGAGTTGATGTGTTCAAATCTGGTAGACTAGATCCAGAAACAGAAACAGCTCCACTTTGCTTTGTTCCGCTGCGTTCAACATTACCCAATTCTACTGGCATTAGTTTACCAATCCCCGAAGGGCTGAAGAATGCAGATGATATTTCCCCTTTTTCTGTCTGTCTCATAGGGACTGTTTCCTTCACATAGTTAGCCTTTCTAGCACTTTCTTTTGCCAATTTTCCAGAGCCACGCCTAGTTTTCCGCTCAGAATCGCCTTTGGAACCCCCAGCAACAGCTCTCTTATCCAGTTTCTGAGTGCTTCCATGAGCAACCTCCTGTACTGAGGCATCTATTTGGCCACGACCAGAGGTTGAAGGAGAACCTTCAACAAGCTTCAATAAAATGCATGTCAAGCATCAGTTGAGAAAGAACTGGAAAAGATTTCAATGCAGCAGCATATAAAAAGCATGGTTGAGCATTTAGCATGACCAAGTAGTACCGTGGATGTTTTGCTAGCTCCGGTACAGGAAAATGACCGCCAACTCTTGGCAGTTTCTCCCTCAGGAAGACCTGCCAAGGGACTGATATCGAAAGTAAAGCTCCTCTCCTCCTCCGCAACATCTTTCACTGCTGGAGGCACGGGCATCAAAGAGGCATTGCCAACCTCTTCCACTCCATCAGAATGAGGAACATTAGCAACCATGCCTTCAAAAGTACCTGCTTGCTTTTCGATCGCACTTTGGGAGAGCTCAGTAGCAGTGACAAAAGAAGCAGAAACAGTGTTAGGTTTCTCAACTGAAGGATTGCCGCAACCTGCAAAAATAGAATTAGCATCATATTCTGCCAAAAGAAGCGGAAACTTTGAAGTCCCTAAAATCAACTGAAGTTTAAGCAATGACTAGATCAAGAGGCTGTCTGAAAGAATTGCTCTTTTTAGGAAAAATGTAGCACCAGCTTGAAAAGATCCTCTCAAATTGTCAGCAAACATTAAGCATTTCCATCATAAATTGACTATGGTTCAAAAACACTTCTGTTAAACAACTGACATTTAGTTAACCTTCTCATGCTAAGCACATTCTTTAGAGAAGCCACTTTATCACCAAAGTCTTAATAGCAAAATTATTGGCATAACAAGAGAAAATTTGATCTGATCTACACCTGCTGAAGATGGCGTTCCTTGATCTTTGGCTGCTATTGATTCTATAATTTTTAAATGATCTTCCACTTCGGCAGCATCACTATTTCTTAAACCAGGGTCAGATCTAGCAGAGGATGATTCTATCTTGTCAGAGTGGTCCTGATGCACTCCACCAACTGCTTGCTCGACATGAATTGCTTTATCAGATGATTCTACCAAGTTCTGTRACTGGCCAATATCTTCTGATACAACTGCTGGAGCAGAATTATCCAGTGCAACTTTTGTGTCTACAGAGTCAGAGGATTGCTTAATAACCACATCTCTGGAATCCAACGATTGCATRCTAACATCCATGGGGAGGGTGTCAATTTCCATTTCATTCTCATCTGAATGTAATTTTTCAACTCCAGATGGTTTTGACTTCTCGTCCTCATCGTGATTAGAAACGTCATCAGCAGTAAGACTACTCACTGGAAGTGAAGGAACACTATCATCTTTCTCTAGAGATCCTGTGTTGGTACCTTCTGTCATAGCATTTGAAGCTGAAAATGAAAAACAGAAAATATTTAAAACAGAGGAATTAAAGGACTACCTGAAACTGCGATACAATAGCATTTAAAAAATTATTTTTAAAAAAAAAAAGGCACTCCCTGTAAAGATACCTGGTTCATTTCCAACTGAAGCATCAAATTGTGATCCATGAGTTCTCTCAACACTTCCCTCTGTAACTTTATCCATAGATGACAATCCGACCTTCTTCCCATCATCATATGGCCCAGTAGTTTCAAAAGGCATATTATTTGGTTCAAAGGAAAAATCCCCTCCATCTCTTTCCTGTATTCTTGCATCCTGATTGCAGTCATGAAGAGCCTGCCCAGTAGAGACTTCCCCATGGTTGTCTGAAGAAACAGCTGGCTCAGAAGGAGAGGTATGATCTGCGGCTTTCAGATTGTCATTATGGATTTCAGCAGCATCATCTTCAGACTTGGAACTCTCAATTGCAACTTTTGCCACTACAGATCCAACAGAAACAGACTTCTGATGTATAAGAACATTATCATCTCCATCATCATTGTCACGTTCACCCTGTTTGGTTGGTTCAATTTGCATTCCAGATGATGCATCTGTAAGCATGATTGAAGCAACTGTACAAACCTTACCTGTAGTTTCAAGACCATCATCTTTCCTATCAGTAAAAGTTCCCTCCACAGGTTCCTCAGTTAACTCCAAATTGATATCACGAGCATTATCGTTACTAGCCTCCATGGTCTGCCCTCTACCCCTACCATCACCAGCTTCTTGAGGAGCTGCAGATGAGTTCTCAGGTAACAAAACTTCACTTTCAGACTGTAATGCGCTCCCTGTACCTGCAGTCACAAATCTAGACATGCTGTCCTGAGCAGGTTTTAAAGAATGTTCCTCCGCAATGTATCCTTTCTCTGTAAGCAAGTTGGCATTTCCCTCTACTGGTAAGCTGGAAGATTCCGAAATATTTGCACTTGTTGTTTCATGTGCAGATTTTGCAATAACTTCAAACTTTGAAGYTTCATGAACAGCACAATGGAGATCAGTCACTGAAGCWTCAGCAGAGATTTTACTCAATTTCTCATCATCYTCAATAGAATTTTTCTCATGCACATTGTGATCCCCAAGTAAACCTTCTGTGCTTCCATGAGAAATATTACTTATCTTATCCTCGACATCCAGCTGCGCATCACCAATCATAATATTAGGTGGAGAATGTTCTGTACTACCAGTTTCTACCGCAGAAATGGASGGATCTTCTTGCATTTTGTTATTTAAAGATTCAACCAGTGAAGCAGGATCTTCCTTTGCATTGTCCTCATTACACTTCAAGTCAACATGCAAGTTATCTTCAGTAATAATGCTAGTTTTTTCACCGATAGAACTTGAATATCCATAAGCGGACGGATCAACCTCTTGAGATTGTGAGACATAATTGGATTGAACACCACCAGCTTTTGGGTCCTGGTCCAAAGAAGTAAAACATTCCAAAAACTCAGCAGGGGTTAATTCAGAATTATGATCTTTAACTTCATCTGCGCTATCATCCTGCCTCAAGTTACTATCCATTGGTTTGGTTAAGCAAGGTAATACATCTCCAGCATCAGATTCCTCAATAATGGATTCACCTGCAACAATTTCTTCCTGTCCTACAGACTTTAATAACATTTCAACAGATTCCGACGAAGTTGCCTCAGACCAGACATTATTATGCCTTGGTATAGAGCAAGAATCTGCTGCACTTGAACTGAATTCTATTCCACTACTGCCCCGAGAAAAATCCTCGATCCACTGATTATCTTCCTGACTTGGAATACCAAGAAAAACCTCGTTCTCAACCAAACTGTCAAATCTTAGATGCCCCTCGTCAAAATCAAACTTGGGAAGAGCATATGGACGAAGAACAGGAGAAATTTTGGAGCTTTCTTCACCAGCTAAGCGAAGACCATGGCCTTGATAGACATTGTCATCATTGTCCATTGGTGTATCACTAAAAAGCAAAATAAACATGAAGTCAAAGAAACATAGACATACAATATTTGAAAGTCCAACAGTGAATCGGTTCATACCAATCCATCTGAAGCCTACATGAGCATATTATTTGTACAAAAGTTCATGCAAAGAGATAAGGAAGTTACCAATATATATTAACATTAGATATTTAGAAGTTCAAATAGAAGAGAAATACAATTGTCAAAAAATTAAAATAATGGAAATATTKGTCCAGAAACAGGTAAGAACTTAGATGTCGATATTCATAAAATTAGATAGTTCTCTGCTTTTTCGTGCACAGAACTAGAAGAGAAAAAAAGACATGCTTCAAAGTGAAGCCTCAAGCACATCTCTGTAGAACAAAATCTGTATTTATCTTTCGCTCCTGGCCCAGGGAAGAGGTGTCTTATACTGAACAGACAACCTTCATTTTCTTCTTGGGTTCAGGCTGTAATATGCTTTTTTGGAGAAGACATTCAACTTAAAAATTGATTAATCTCTGCAATAATTTGGCTTGTCATTTCAAAAATGAAAACAACCAAGAAAAGAGTTCCTYGGAATTTCTCAACTTGCTGATCATCCTTCGACAAAAAATARAAGACAAACATAGATTCATTAACTAAATRCATATCCACCTTTTGTTTCAACGGGAGGAAGTGAGGATTGAAACTAGGAGAACTATTGCTCAAGTAAGAAGTGCTCCTGACAAGGGAACTACAAACTCGCCTCAACAAAAGCCGTAAAGTACATGCGAAATGTTTAGGCAAACAGAAAAGGCAAACTACTTAACTTCCCCACCTCCCTACAATCAAAAGAATGCATAGACCTCATTCCAGTGTCACCACATCCATCAAAAACAGGGGAACCTAGGAGAGAGAACTCTCCACCATAAACACAGTGTAGACGATGCAAAGTATTTTTTTGTTTTAAAAATCACCTCAAAATTCAAAATTAAAACAAAAAAGGACCCAAGCAAGGCAGTCTAAACAAGCATTTTAAACTATACATTAAAAACCTTCTTTTCAATGAGGGAAGGAAATAAAGTGATTTTGCATGAACCACCATTGCAGCATCAGATGACACAACTTTCAAACTTCTCAAATAAATAGATGACTAACCTAGCTTATTCCAGAACTATACTTCATTTTAGCAAAACCAAGATAATTCAGCTTACAACAAACTCCGATAACCCCATCTCATCAAAAGCTAAAAGGATCCAAGAGTTTCAACCTAGYAACTCTTTTTCCAAAATATTTCGCAAGTCAATAACTACTGACACAAAAAGGGTAAGGTATCGGCGGAAAATCCAATCAAACATTTTAGGGCACGTAAATAAAACAACCCCGAGATGCGAACCAGAGCATGTAATCCCTTGCCAAAATGCTACTCACTTACTCATTCACCAGATCCTTACTGATACTAATAGCATAACTTCGCTTTCCAACTCATTACTTCGGATTATGAGGGACATATATATATATATATGACAGAGAGAAGAACTTACAGACATGAACGGAACCTTCGAGGAAACAAATAAAATGAAATAAAATATTGATATGTACACACTAAAGTCACCACVGTATAAAGCCACAAAATTCATGTTCAAGAACCAGCACCCAAACCACTAACATAGAATAAAAAAGAAAACCAGAAAACAATAGCTTTAGAAATGAATTCATCTGCTCCCTTACAAAGAAATAGAGAACTTTTTCCTTAATCTAAAACAACAAGCGAGAAACTTCTTCTCCAGCTAAAGCCAACATTCAACACAAAACCAACAAAAGTGGCCCCCAAAATTACCCTAATCCACTGTTTTTTCTCAGCTAAAAGTATAAGCAGTGAAGCAGAAAAGAAAGAACTTTCAGACACCCGTAAGAGGAAATGAAGAAGTACCAGAAGAAGTAAGTCTAGAGACGCTACCTCCCTCCATCCGGAGTTGAAAGCCTCACCGTTGATCACCTCTAACCGCAAAGCTCTTCTGCTTCATAACAATTACGACAAACCTAGGGTTTCACTTTTCTCCCCTTGCTCTTACACCAAAACCCTAACACAGCAAATCAAATACCAACCACACCTCCGGAAAACCGCCGTGCGCTGCCGGAATAATCCACCCACCAAAATCAAGTTTCCAATTTGCAGAAGAGAATATAAATATATATTTATAAGTACACAGAGAGAGAAGCAAGGTTGGGAGGGACCGAGAGAGAGAGAAGCAAGGGTAAGAGTGAGGGACTACGATAAGACGAGTGTGTGTATCTGTGCGTGTTTTTCAGATGTTTTAAGGGGGAGAGAGAAAATGTGTGATGGCGATCGAATTTGAAAAGAGGGGTAAAAATTATAAGCAATCGAACGGTTGAGAACAYAACGGAATATGTATGACGTGGGAAATTCTAAATGGTATATAAAGCAAAGCAGGAGCCTATAGATTTTACTGTTGACTGGCGTTGGTAAAGAATAGTGATTTAGGAGTGACGGCTGGTGAGGAGATAACCAGACAGCCTTCATTCATTGGTGGCTCCTTCCGAACCAATGGTAATTAAGAAAATATATGAATAAAACATAATTCATTGCCCCCTTATTACCATATATTTCTTTTTTTTTTAAAGAACTTATTACCTTATATTTGTGATATCTATTCTATTACACCTATAGAGATAAGATTCTTACCATTTCAATTTTATTTTTTGCTTTCACYTTTGCATATTGATCTTTTATAGGTATCTTTTAGTTTTTTATAAGAATTAAAATCTTATCTAATTTTTCAGGCCCAAAATATTTTCATTCTTTAGATAGCATGAATTTAAACATTTAATGCTTTAATCATTTTTCTTCTATGCGTACTTTAATATTTCTTAGCATGTTGTCCACTTAATGGATAAAATAATTCGGATTTTAAAAAAAGCCRTAAATCTTATAATTTCATGTGGAGAGATGTTTTGATTCTCTCTATTTAATTAGATTTTAATGTTTAGTTATTACATTTCATTTTTAGAAGTTCCACAAATTATAAAATAGTTCAATTTTTCATTCAAAATAACGAGTTATTATTAACATCATGAGAGTATAATATATTCATATTCAAAATTTCTTCGAACATACTCTTTTTATCTGAAATTAAATGTCTACATTTATATTTTAAATTATTTCAAAATAAAATTTACTAACATAACTATATTTTTTATCGAAATTCTATAATTAACATATTTAATTAACGAGATAACAAGTTCTATTAATACATCAATTCACCACTAACCCCTCAACCGTCAATCATAAGGTGATATCCTGTATATGGTTAAATGCTCTTCCAATTTTTTATCATAAATCAAATATAAACATTTCATTTCCAACTGAGGGATTTTCCTTTAATATTTAAATATGCATAAAAAATCAGTGCTTTATAGTGATAGTTTATAGAAGACATAAATAAATTTCAACAAGTTCACCGTTGGATTAAGAAAATTAAAAAAAATTAAAATAAACTTATCAATGTGGTCACCTCATTCTGCAATATAATATAGGTTTCTTTACAATAACACAAAAAGTATTTCACGCCATAAAAATATATGCCAAATTTATGGTAATTTTTAAAGAAATCTCACTTTTACTCAAACTGATTTGTCATAACGTGTATTACACGTTGTTTTATATCACATCATTTTGTATTACTTTATAAATTACGTTAACTAATATTTTGAGTATGTAATTGAAGATTGAAAGAAAATAAAAAATATATTTCATCATTGAATCGTTACAATATAATCATATTTGATACGAATTTTAATTTCTTGTGTTTTTATGTTATTTTTATAATTATTTATAAAATTATCTTTTTTATTGATTTTCAGTTATCTTAAGAACTCTACTATTATATTTTTTACATACGGTTTAATTAGTACATATTAATTATATATTGTTCTCTTATAGGATATAAAATAATAATTATGACTAATTGTTTCCTATCCCTTTTATTTTATTTCTTTGTACATAATCCATTTAATTATAATTAGATTATTTAGCTTTTTGCGTTTCTAGATTAATTTAATATTTCTAGTCATCTTTACTTTATTTTTCTCCATGAGTAATGGAAGAGGATAAATTTTTAGATCCCTYTTGAGTTGCATCATTGGACAATACGAATGCTCAAGGATTAATATAAGTAATGGGAGCTGGAATAATTTCTTGTGTTACTTTTATATAGCATACCAAATTAACTCATATAAAATTTAAATACGCATGAACATATATATGAACAGAAATAAAGATAATAAAAATGTTCAAGGATTAATATAAATACCTCTTTGTCAATCAAGATTAGTTTCAAAATAATAAGATTCCCAACCTGATTATTAGGTTAGATGGAACTTTTACRAACTACTTTCACTTTGATAGACCATAAACTATTGTATGCACACAATTCCTTTATAGGCTTTGATTTCATGATAAGGAGGGAGTTCTTGGTTGAAGCTTTCTACAAAATTTTTGAATGACTGTGTATCTATAGTTTGGATAAAAGATAAGTTTATGCACTTGGAGAAAGCATTCATTTAAACCCTGTTTAGTATTTTCAGAATTTTATGAATTGATTGATTTATATTTTTAGTTGCCAACTAAGTGTTAACCATTGTACCATCAAACCTTTTGTTTTCTATTGATTGGTTTATTCTTAATTGCCAACTATTAACAAACCTCTTCATTTTTTTTAGTTTCATTTTGTTCATCCATTGAGTTCTATTTTGTACATCTAAGAAAAATGTACAAGAAGTATTTGATTTGTAAATGAAGGAGAACAATACAAATAGAGGTATTTTGTCTTGTGTTAAAGAGTCCAAAATAGCGTGATAATTATGGCATATTTGATTTGTGAGGGTATTTTAAGCTTTGAAGATTATATTTTGGAAGATATTTATTATTTAGAAGTTGGWTTTAGGAAATACTTATTTCCTTAAACAAATTAGAATTTTATTATTATTTTTAGGATTTGTGAGTTTTCTAATCCAATTTATATGGATTGGAACCACAGGTATTAGGCATTATTCAGTATTCAACGTTCTGTCACAGACTTTGTGTTTTTGCTCCATGACAATGTGCTAAGCACCTTATTTCGATTGAAGTACTAAGGAAGCATTGATTTAAGAATAATCTTGAGATCTAATTATTTTTCATCTTGATTATTTGTAAGTGTTTATTTACTCTCTCCTTTCCGGGAAGTTCAAATAATCAATTTAGTCATTAATTTGAGCTTATATTAGTTGATTAGACATTATAGCCAGTTAAATCGATGAATCTGTAATTATTTGTTAGGTTTAATTAAGTAGCGATAACTTTCTAGGGGTATCCAATTCTTATCATATAAGTAGATAATCTAAAATAAAATAAATCAGTTTTGAGTTTGTTGGTAATGAATTCGGTCGTTCTAGAACTTAATACTATCGGAACACAAAAAGCCTAGAATTTTATGAGGGTTGTCTTTTGGATTATGGATGATTGGTTGTTCATGAAGATTTTCGGACAACTATAACTAGTTTATTTATGATAATTAAGTTATCGTGCATCTACTGGATAGAAGCAATATGGAATTAATGGCTTTAACCGGATCCTTGTTATATATTATTTCCAACTCTACTTGCTAATTATTCATTTTATTGTGATTTGTTTGGTTTAGAATAATTGGTAGTTCAGTAATCTCTTCAAAACCCCAATTGTTCGTGTTTGACCAAAGAGAAATTAACTCGTGATTCAATGAGGAAACAACTTTACTCTGCACTATATGATTTTATTCAATTGAGGATAGATTAAATATTTTTTGTAGTTTAATTATACACTGGTTTCTTTTCTTCTTTCTCTATTTAACATTTCATTTTTAAAGCGAAAGGAACTTGTTAACTATTATGCTCTACATTTTCGCAATGCAAGAAGCCATCTTTATCTCTTTGCGGTATTTTCAAGAACGAATCAATCTTGTATTAGAGAAAGTTGTGCCTCAAAGTTAGGAGCATATGCAAGTGAATGGAAGGAAGTAGCACGGAAAAGTAAGCTAAGAGTGAGAGTAGTTAAAACAATTTAAATTATCAAATATGATATTATTTCAATAAGCTCATTGATTTGTTTGGAATTTCAAGTCTTGAATTGGATGAAACATGGATTAATGTCTATAAGAAAGCTTATACGACAGTCAAATTTTTATGACATAATGAATCTCGAAAGATACTATTTCTTAATTCAATTGGGTATGAATTGATGAATGGATAATAAGATTTATTAAATATTAGAGCTTTAACTAATTTTGCTTTTAACTAAGTTAATAAAGGAATACCTATCTTATTAAAAAAACCATGACAAGTTTATATGTCATAATTTTTACAAATTCTAAATATTTGAGTATATACAATAAATCTTTTAGCGACCTTCATATTTCTTAAAATTTTAAAATTAAATTTAAATTAAAGTAATATCATTGACATTTTTTGAAAAAAGATAAATGCGACAAACTCTCGCTTAAAAAAAAATTATCCATTGGCATTGTGAATACTGTTAAACTATTAATATAGATAAGAGTAATTATATTAAAACATTTAAATTTAAAACGATGGCTCTCAAAAGAAAGTTAAGAAGGCCATCTATTGCCTTTTGGGACATTTATTTTCAACATAGGCTAATCCTTATTATCAATCTTGGTAAAGCTATGTCCCAAGAAATTTTGTATCTTTATTTCATTCAAAAGAAAGTGAAGACTGGGTCGCTTCTTCTTCCCATATTGTATATTCTCTGGTATAGCAACAAAGTTACATGTATATTTATATTTGATGATCTTTTTATCGTCGTAAAATTGATAGTAAATAGGTATTATAATTTTTATATTATATATTTGTGTAATTAATATATTATTTATGATTTTATATGCCTAATAACTTAATGTCAAATGTATTAGTTTTAAATAAATAATTCATGAAATAAATATTATCGTGAGTACTTTTTAATTTTTTTTTTTATATACTTTCTAGATCTTGAGTGCTTTAAAATGGAAGTCACTTGAGATAGTAATGGGGAATTAAACATTTTTTATGCATTGGTTTCAAGACTTTTAACGTTTTAGTAGAATTACGTGACAAAATCATATGTTTGAGAGAAAATCAAGAGGACCACGGCACTGGCTGTGACCTTGTGACTAGAAACTCAACACGTGATGTTAGATCAATTGCGAGGGCCAGCTCAAAGCCGAACCCGAAAATCTCCTCATGCCTCTTCTTATTTAGTAAGATAAAAAAAGATTTACATAATAAATTAAAAGATGACAATTTTGAATTTCTTATTTGCATTTTTATAATTAAAAGACTAAAATAGTCTATGTGAAAATATCGGTGGGATTCATATTATTTTACAAATACGCTAAACGTAACGATTATTGACTACGTATAATTATATAAAATTACAATTATATCATCATATATAAATAATTCTTTTTAATAATTACCTAATTCTTTCTTTTTCTATACTTATTTCTAAATTCATTCACTTTCATATGAAAATTTGAAGCTCGAATTATAATTGTGCACTGAAATCTCTCCAAGTAAAGATTAATATTTATCAAAATCTATCTAAATATATATTTTTCTTCAAAACAATATTAAGAAAAAAATAAAAAAATTAATGTTTTAACTTTTGGAGATCTAATGTCGATGGAAGAGTCCACTCAGCACATGGAGGGACTCCTTTTAAGAGTTTCTACCGGTGATTGGCAGTACATGCAACCCTCGTCTAAACAAAGAAAAATTGATTTTTTTTTTTACGTTTAAACTAATTACTTTTTGAAAAAATAATATTTAGATAGAGCAAAATGACTAATATATAATCGAAAAGATTTCGTGAAAAAATATTAAATCTAACTTCAAAATTKCAAATTAAAACGTACAAGTTGAGAGAAAAAAGACTTTGATAATTATGAATGTATTTTAGTTTATATACGAGAATGTAGTAAAAATTTTATATCATTATACATAATATATTATCGTTACACTTAACAACTCATACGAATTAATTTATTCTTGTAATTTAAATAAATTAAAATGATACGATAGCATCAATATGGTAAATTTTGTAATAACATCAATCAATACGACATATTAAAGGATGTTCTTAAGGTTAAAAATAGTTCATTACAAGTTTAAGAGAAGCGTCTCTAAATATATTTATGTTATATGAGTAAATTAGTCTATAAAATACTAGGAGTCAAATGATTTTCTTTTATCATAGTCTTTATATTGGGAAGTGAGAGAAAAGCAAGAAAGTAACTTATTTGAAATAAATAAAAAATTGGACAACTTCGTCAAAGGATCTGAAAACTCGATGAAAAGACACGTGGTTGGACAGTTAATATGAGTCAGAGGAGCTAAGGGGCTCTAATCCGAAGGACTCAAATGATTCACCGGCTTTTTTTTTTTTTTTTTTCAAACTAAAGGACGCTTATAATTGATGTTACTATAGAAACGATGGCAGCAATGGATATGCAGCATTCAGTAAATGCATTGAGATCATGGCCATGCATTACACGAATGTGCTTGTCTATTTTAACTTCTGGCGCATTACCTTAATGCGTTGGCTACCACGCACATGCATTAGTCAAATGCACTGACTTCTTTAAACTACCAGCTCATTAAGACAATACACCGGTTGTAAAAACTTAAGGAAAAAAAACAAATGGAGATCACTTTCCCCATTTACAGTAAAAACCTAAATTGACATTGTTTTCCTGGAAATCTCTGTTTTTTCGTTTCTTCATTACCGGTGGAAGCCATCCGTTCGCCGCTCGTTAGCTAGTGGTTCGTCCGGTCCTTGGCCGCATCTTCGATCTTCACTTTGCTTTTTTGCCTGGTTCTTCAACTGCAACGCCACCCACCTCTCGATTTCGCCCATTGTTGGCAACCGCCTTCGCCCATTGATTCGCCCGCTCCTTCATCACCCTCTCCTTCGCCACTCAACGCTATCACCTCCTTCTGGAACCAATTAAAATCCTCTCAAATCAAGCAATCTTAAGGCTTATCTTCTCTTGTTTCAAAGCTTTTTTTTTCTTTTATTTCTACTGATTTTTTTATTTCATTAATTTCATTTTTATTTCATTTATTTATGTTTTTCTACTTTAGTAATTGACCATCTGAAATTACTTGCATTTTTCGTTTGCATGTTTAACTAGCTCAGATCTTGTTTGCCTTAATCTGTTGTTCTACTTTATTTATGTTGCTCGTTGTGGATTTTGAGATGTCAGAGAGGTTTACATTTTCATCTATTCCCATTGAACTACATGGCATGGTCTTTTTTATTTCTTGGCATACTGTTTCTGTGGGATTCATCTTGGACAAATCTTGACATGGCCTGTTCTTTGAAAGATGAAGGGTTGTAGGTTTTGGACACCAGGACTATCAATAACTTGGTCCTACAAATACTAAGGCCATATCACAAAGGCTGAGAAGGGCTTGAAATTCACATGTTAGGCTTTGATTGATGGAATTAAGGGCGACAATTGTTAAATTTGGATGAACAGAATGTGCATTGGTCTGATTATTTTCAAGATAGCCATAGACCAATATTCTGTGCTATCCTTCTVCACAACGGCCATACAACTTCACCAGGTTTTTAGGCTCGACTCCTGAAATTGCCATTATCTCTGCCAAGAACTCCCTCAAACCCTGACTTGACTGAGTGGTAAGCACCTTTATAGTAGTATAGGTGCCATCTCTTAGTCTTTTCTGACAATGAAAAATAAATTTAACCATATATTAACACCAAATGTTTAACTAGTAAAACTAAACATAAAGTTAAACCATATGACTTAACATAAACCTTGTCGACTAAACCAAATCCTCCTTGCCCAATTTTATTTGCTGGCCTAAAATCTTCGATGGCAATCCTTAATTGTTTATAACTGCACAATCTTGCATTCTCAATATTTGAAACTTGTGTACCCAGTTTGAACCTATACTCAGAACATTTCAAATAGATAACAAGCACATGTTGTAGTACATACGAGAATGACATACAATAGTTCTTTCCAAAATTGTGCCTTGGACGATCAGGTTCGATTATATTTATAGGGGATCACTCGTGCTGTAAAAAACTTGAAAATATTCAATTTTTCATATAGTTCTATCGGAACATCGAGGTTGGAAGTACTACTAAATGTAGATAATTATCTTATTTCCCATCAGCATTTACATTTAGAGGAATTATTCTCAAAATTGGCAATAAACTGTCTTTCCAGATAAAGAATTGAATGAACCCTGAATAAAATGCATTTTACCACAATTCTGAAAGGGAAATGACATGGCCCTTTGCATGACAGGACAAAGCAATAAACTTTGTCAGTCAGAATTAAAAGATCACTGCTAACTAAGCAAACAGACAGACCAAAATCATGAAACACCCCAAAAATTTGAAACAACCTTAATTTGCCAAAGATACATCTGCATAATTTAGGATAAAATAAAGAAACAATTCAAGCAGTTCCACAGAGTAATAAGCAATGAGTTCACGGCCTCATATGCTCATGATCTAAAACACCTAATGTTCCACGGAGCACTAAGCAGGATGCAGAAATAACATATTTATCATTATATTTACATCTTTTCTGAAGGATATGGTGCATGATTATATTTATGATTGAATTTATTGCWTATGTATTGTGACCTATTTTGTACTTGGACAATTGTTAGCACTRTTATTTATTTGCTTATGATTACTTTTGCATTGAGATATTAAATATGATGTCCATATTTTTGTTAATAGATGAAAAGAGTTTCTCTAGATATTCATYCGGGCCCATTAGATGCGTCATTGCTATCTAGACAAGGACAACATAGATCTAACCTTATATGGACTRGGGACAAGCCATCYGTATCTAGAGGCTTACAATATAGGATTCACGTAGGTTGATTTTGACAACTTATGCTGTTGCCAACCTATGTGTTAGGGATGCCATAGATGTTGTCAGGTTTTAGCGTATTTGTAGATTAGGGAATGTTACTGTTGATCATGCCCTTATCACCGCTATGGTTGAGCGGTGGAGGCCAGAGACATACATATTTCATCCACCCATTGGGGAGGTCACAATAACACTGCAGGACATTGCTGTGTTGATGGGTTTGAGGATTGATGGTGACCCCATCATAGGTGGCCTAGCTATGAATAGTTTGCAAGGGTGGGAGGCTCTGTGTATGTCTAAACTAGGTTTTCAACCGTAGCCTGGCGATATTGAAGGGAACAAGCTGATGGCACGTGCAATAGAGGCGCACTTGCAGACTCCACTAGCGAACGATGCCACTGATGATGATGTCGACCGGCAAGCTCGGTGCATTATCATGTTGTTGTTTGATGGATTACTGTTCTCCTATAAATCGAACAAGTTTGTTCCGCTATGATTTCTACACCAGCTTGAGGATATTTGCAGGATTAGACAATTGAGTTGGGGGAGTGCTGCTCGAGCCTATATGTATTGATCTTTATGCGATGCAGCATTAAGTTCGAATCGAGAAATTTGTGTTGTGATGGTCTTGGTACAGGTAAACTTTCAACAGATAATTGTCGTATTGTATATAAACATATTAAATTTGTTCAAATGATTTCAATTACTGACCATCCATTATTGATACTTTGCATTTTTAACTATGGGTGTATGAGCACCTTCCTACCCTGCGCCCAGTTCGTGCCCAACCACTTCTTGTATTGCCGGATCTTGCTCCATACGAAGCAAGGTGGAATCGACTTTTCGATTTGATGCTGTTGCCCACTCATGTGCTGGTGACATATAGGGATCAGTCGGATGCCCTCACCACAAAAGAGGTTCGTATAGTATATTGTAATATGTGTATGCGATTTAATTTTTATAAAGTTTCATATTCAAGCACTATGAGTGATTGTCATTAATAACTTTGATTTTATTTGTATGCAGTTTATATGGATGCCATACGCAAATTGTTTAAATCATCTACAAGCCCTTTATGTAGAAGGGTCGGACATTTGGCTTTCATCACCCATTCCTTTGATATGTTGGAGCATCGTTGAATCTTACTTTCGGACAGGGTGATAAGGCAGTTCGGCTTAAAGAAAGTCATTTCGACTTTGACTGATCACTTTGGCACGCACAACATATGAGGGGGTAGTCGTATATCTTGGAGGGACGAGAATGCAAGATATGTAGATGAATGACTTGCTCGGAGATCGAGGATTGTGGTGGGGATGCCAGCAGCTCAGTTGGAGGTTCCTCATCTAGATTACATAGAGTGGTATTCCCGTCATATCGATTGCTTATTGGGAATTCGAAATGAGACCACAGGATCCAAAGGGCTATCGATGTACTGGATCTCAGTTACAGTTTGTTGTGTGTGTTGCTATCATGCTTGTTTTTTCATTTTTCACAATTTAAGTACATTGTTGTAGTTTATTGTTCTTACTAAATTTGTTAGCATTAACTTTTTGGGAATATTTGGATATTGTGGATCAGGTGATGTCACATGCAAATCCATATTCCTGGATAGCATTTGCACAGCTGAGGGAGAAGATGATGAGAACCATTAGGCACTTAGGATCTCTCGACTGTCGTGGCAGGCAAGATGTTGATGTACCACTTCCTGCTAGTTCTCGTTGCCCGTGGCTGAAAAATGACGCCCACGGTGATCTTGGACAAAGATGAGGCAGTAGACGTCGACGACTTCGAGCACAGCCTCTGGAGCCTGAGCTCCAGCATCMYGATGATGACATTGGGGGCCAGGTAGAGGATGATTATTTACACCAGCCTGAGAAGGATATTGCCGCTGCTCCACTCCTTTTGACATACATTGGAGACTTGGGACTTAGACCTTCTCAAGCTGATGATGCACCTGGCCCATCCATGCTGAGTAATATTGGAGCCATCACGCAAGTTAGTAACAATTCGTCTTTGCAAAGCAATATTATTGCACCCGGTGGCGATGGTGATGATGACGTTGAGGATTTTGATCTAGATGCCTTGATTCTCTGTCAAGGCTCTTAGTCTCGGCGAGCACTCGATCATTATACCCCGGCTACATACAACCATTAGGTGGTTGATGTGATTTTTAATTCTATTAATGTAAATACTTTTTGAATGGTTGATGTGATTCATGTTATTTGAGATGGTTCTTGAATTGTGTTATTTGAATGATTTTTGGTTGGCAATTATTGAGGAAATGTGGTTTGCTTGTGTTAATATTATTGATTATTGAGGAAATGTGGTTTGCTTGTGTTAATATCATTGATTATTGAGAAAATGTGCTTGGCTTGTTATTATTTTGAAACTATGTAGGGTGGCTTGCAGTAGTTATAAATGTCTGCTGGGGGGTGGGGGGGAACATACCAACACATTTCAGAAATGCGTTGACAAGTAGCCAACACATTTCAGAAAGGCATTGTTCAATATCCAACGCATTTAACAAATGCGTGACGTCGCCTTTTAACTTTTGACTTTTCAAAAAGCCACCACGCATTTGCCAAATGCGTGATTTTTGCACTTTTTTGTAATAGGTAAAGCCGCCACGCATTTCACAAATGCATGATTTTTACACTTTTTTCCTCTAYATAAGGCCGGTGATGCAGCACTTATGAAATGAATTTCCCACACAATTGTCTTTTTGCAGTTCATTTCCTTCAGAGCTCAGCTCCTTATAAATCTTAGGAATGATTTTTTATATTATTATTATTACAATAAGTTCTGAATTTGTGTGTTTTTAGTTTTTTGTTGTTACTATAAGGTCCTAATTTATACTTTTTTAGCTTTTTGTTGTTACAATAAGCTCTGAATTTATGTTTCTTTTGATTTTTTGTTGTTACTCTGAATTTATACTTTTTAGTATTTTTTTTGTTACAATAAGCTCTGAATTTATATTTTTTAAGTTTTGTTTTGCACACTGTACATTGAGCTTTGGATTTATGCTTCTTTTTAATTTTTTTTGTTACAATAAGCTCTGAATTTGTGCTTTTTTAGTTTTTTGTTGTTATTATAAGCTCCGAATTTATGCTTTTTTGGTTTTTTGTTGTTACAATAAGTTCTGAATTTATTTTTTTAGTTTTTTATTATTACTATAAGCTCCGAATTTATGCTTTTTTAGCTTTTAGTTGTTATAATAAGCTCTGAATTTATGGTTTTAGCTTTTTGTTCTTGCAAAAAGCATTGGATTTATACTTTTTAGTTAATTGTTGTTACACAAAGCATTGAATTTAGATTTGTTACAATAATTATGAGATATTTAAATTTGTCATCATTGAAATACTGTAAACTAATATCTTTGTGTTCATTAAAGGATTTGAGACAATRTCTTTCAGACGATCATTCARAATATATTTRCATTGGGGTTGTGAGATCAGGCTTGATTCAAAAGGTTCTTATTGCATGGATGGACCTATACAAATGAATTGGATAATAGGACGACCTATTTCGTGCTCAGAGTTGTGTAGGAAAGTTTGTAATTTACATGAAAGATATCACATTGAGTTTATCTGTTGTATGCCTTTAATTTATAAAGGAGAAGTTCAGTTCCAGTCCTCTGTTATTTCAGATGATAATGACTTACAAGTGTTATAGGCAATGCCTGAGGATGCACGATCGTATCAGATACAACTACTTGTAAAATTTAATGAAATACAACAACTCGAGCCAGAAGCTAACGTAGCGCAGCCGCAGATAAATTCGGTTCCCAAACCTGCATATTCAACAAGTATTCTAGAATATACCGAGGGATCAGGATTTGTAATGAGTGCATATACGGCATTACTAATGAACCAGCAGCCAAACATCCCTGACTTTTCATTTACTCAGGGGCCAAAGATGAAACTATACCTTCATCTAATTGGCATCCACACATGTTTGCACAACGGGGATCGTCAAGTGCAACAGAGCAAGGTATTCCAGACGTTGTTGCACAAACAAATTGTAGGAATCACATCGAGATGAATGCCGATACAGTTTGTGATGAGCATGCATATACAACTGACATGGATGATTTACCTACTGAGCTTGAGGATGAAGATATTTTGGATGGAGGCGGTGATAGTGATGAAGATGTTGCTAGAGTTCCCATATATCTACACATGCCTAGTACATCACAGGAAATTGTTGCAGGTAGAAGATCATTTTGTGTTTCCAATTACACTTTTTTCAGAGCATTGCAAAATACAAGTTGAGAGAACACAAGATGATATGCTAGTGGCACCCGTCCTAATATGTGATCAAGTAGTGATCCCGATAATTGATTGCACATGAGATTTGAGGATAAGAAGTAAGTCGTCGAGGCTGTGACTAGTTGGTCAATCAGAATGGGTCATGGATACCAAGGTAATAGAAGTAAAAGGAATGAGTGGACAGCATCGTGTAAAGATTTAACAGATAAAAATCCGTATGATGGTACATTAGAGCTACACAAAGAACTACTCATGACCAATGGAAGATCACTATATTACAGCCGGAACACACATATTTTGTTCGTGTCCAGAACAACGCCCATAGGAATCTTACTACTCAGTAAGTTGCTTATTATTACACGTTTCGTATTACTTACGTTATTTACTGAATGGTTTGCTAAATTGTTTAATATTTATCATTTTACTTATTATTACAACAGGTATATTGTAGGACAAATAACCTATCTGACTATAGATGATCTAGAAACGTATGTAAAGGTTATTTAGCAAGAGGTGATGAAGTTATTTCATTTTGAAATAACTTACAAAAAGGGATGGAATGGCAGAAAATATGTATTGAGTTATTGTTTAGGTCTTGGATATCCACATTTCCAATCCTTCCTCCCTACTTTGTAGCATTATCAGAAACAAACTCGGGTACAAATTGTAAAATCGAAACATCACCGATATAGTACTGAGGAGGTTAAAATTTTCAAATTTATCTTCTGGACGTTCAGGTCTCAAATTCTTAGATTCACTTACTGTAAGCCAGTAATATTTGTTGATAGAACGCACTTGAGGGGCACATACAAAGGTGTGCTATTGATTGTTAGTTCATGGGACACCAAAATAATATTTTTTCACTTGCCCCTGCCATTGTCGATAAAGAATCTACGAAGAGTTGGGGGGTTCATGCAATTGTTGCATTTTCATGTCATCAAAGATAGATTTGTATGTTTAATCTCAGACCGACATCATGGTATTTTGAGCATAGTGGCACAAAGTCGAGACTAGCACGAACTGAAAGCTGTCCACATATTCTATCTTCATCATATCCGTGCCAACTTTAACATCACTTTCAAGAACAGTATGTTGAAGAAGCTAATGTATCACGCCAGAAGTACACCACAAGTGTGGAAGTTTCATATGTACATGAAAGAGATAAGAAAAAAGAGATCAGACAGGTTATAATTGGTTGATGAATATGCCTCTTGACAAATGGGCTCTATCACATGATGGGGGACACAAGTTTGGAGTTTTATCAACCAACTTATTTCAATCTATGAACAGTGTTATGAAGAAAACACGTGCAATTCCATTGAAGGTATTGGTTGAGATGAGTTTTAGAAAACTTGTTAATTACTTTTGCTTGCACTGAGATGAGGTCGCCCAATGCCGATATCCATTTCCATCTAGAATATGAAAGATTTACACTGATCTCGAAAGCAAGGCAATAATGCACTCAGTCACCCAATACAATGTACAAGCTGATTTATTTGGTGTCGCCACTCCACGGAGACAAGGTCGAAGGAGTAACCATGTTTACACGATCAACATGAGCGAGAATACGTGCGATTGCCGGAASTGACATTTATTCAGAAGACCGTGTTCTCATGTATTTGTTGTATTTCAGAAAAGAGGTTGGGATACTGCAAATCTATTTAGTGAATTCTACTCCAAGGATAATTATAGAAATACAAACAGTTATAATTTCTATCCGGTTGCAAATGAGTCAACATGGAGGCCTGCACATTTCGTACTTAAACATAATGAAGAACTTATGAAGGGCTGTAATCATCCCAAATGGAGGCATACTATCAAAATACATGGAGAAAAGGATTTTCATAGCTCCAATTCTCCTTCGAAATATTCAAATTGCCATCAGCCAGGTCATAATAGGTGAAATTGTGAAAATAATTATAGATTTAGATTTTCATCATTATTCAGGAGGCGGATGTAATTTAAATTTTTTTATAAATGCAAAATGTTCATTTATATATTCTTTTCACTTCAAATGTAAATGAACATATTTTCAAGTTTAATTCAACAAAATATATTATTTGAATTCATTATTTCATTACATTTTTGTAATGTAACGATGAAAATTTGTATACATTTTTTTATTAATCATTATAATCAATTATTTTGTATATATTGAGTTATCGCTTGGAATGTATGGAAAGTATTGCTTGTATTTTGTATTTTGGTACTTTAGATAGTATAAATTTTTAAAATTTCATTGGTTTATATTATATGTAGATATGATATTTCGCTGGCATTACAGGTATTTAGAAATATACATTGCGTTCAGTAAAAAGCATCACTACAAACACATTTACTAAAATGCAACAGCAATAGCCTCACACATTCATTAAATGCATTTAAAATGCCGCGCATTCACCTAATGCGTGGGTCATGGACCATCGCATTTGGTAAACGTGTCGGTATCACGGCAGATTCCGTGAATGCGTGGCTAATGTTGCAGCGCATTTTGTGAACGCGTTGGGTCCATTGCTGCCAACGCTTCTACAATAAGGTCCATTGTGGGTATCCTTTATTCTTGGAATAAGCCCTGATTTATTGATAATTCCAAGATGATCAGGACCGTTGATAGTAGCCTCTTTCTTTACAGTTTGGAAAGTTGCATATGAGTTCCTATCTGAACTTGTCAGCATAATAATGTTAGGAAAATGCTATTTGGTTGAACGATGAATTGATGATTCACGTTTATGTGGATTAATCGATAAAAATTACATAAATATTTTGCTCTTTGAATCACTTTGAAAAAACGTCCCTACAAAAAAATGACTTAAAAATGTTATTTTTGACATTTTAATTCTAATTGAGTAAAAATTATAACTCAATTCTTCTTTACGGATTTTTTTTATCCTTTTAAGAATTTTTAAGATTTGAATCACATATAATCTAGTTTTAGGAGGCTAAGCATATTGGTGCAAATGCTACGTTAAATAGTGATTAACCTTTAAGGAAGAAAAAATCGAATCAAAGTTTTTCTTTTTTTATCAATTTTTAAATAAATAAAAAACACAAGAAGATAGACAYATTAAATAATCTGGCATTTTCATCGCCTGCCTAAAAGTAGAAGTGGGTCTCCACCAATGGCCAAATCATCTTTCACAATACAATCGTAACGAAGATAGATATCTCGATAAAATCGAAGAATTAAATATTCTACCTCTTCTAAAATCATCCTTCAAATTAATCTTGAGGTAAAATTTCCAAATTATTACTTCCATTTGCATCCTAACTTCACTGTAACTTGTTCCTTGGCTTAAATACGGCTATTTTTTAGTTGTTTAATCTAATGGATAAGATGTCTAAGGCTTCTATCCGGAAGACGTTACCTAAGTTTTAAAAATGAAGGGAGCAAATTACTTCTTTTTGTGGCTCSCTAAGTTTTACAAAATGAAGACGACAATGACAATGTGAGACTCCCTGTTTCTATCTTCTGAGTCGAAATTCATCTTTAATTTATTTAAAACTTATAGAAAAAGAGAAAGCGCTAATTTTTGTTAGCTTCTTCCTTAAATCAAGTTTTTAAGCGCAAGCATACTTCCTCCTAAATTTATATTCCATATATTCGGGTCAAACTTATCAGAATCCCCCTTCTTAATCATGGAAAATGCTGCAATAAGAAATTCAAGGACACCTTTTCGGGTAAAAGATAATATAGGAATTTGAGGATAACTATGCTACTAGGATAGTATGTTCCTGAAAACTGAGGCCATTTAGCTGGCTGAAATGGTTAACAACATCTACATGCTAATTACATCTGGCTTGGTCACATCCCAAGCTTTCGTTCCTTTTTATGTTCTTTTCTGGGGAACTGGTTTAGCACTGGCTTTTGTGGGTTTACAGAGGTTTATCAAGATCAGAGAGTTAACTAACAGCAGGAGAAATCACATGCACATGCAAGGAATGAAGAGACATTTTTGGTCAAATGTTTTGATGCCTTAATGCCTCATTGAGGCTTCTACACCCACCACGGCCTCTCTGTTAAATCTTTTGAGAACACATATCTGAATCTTGAACTGTATGGCAACCAGTCGATGATTTGGGATGCCCTCTTGCTAGTAGTGCGATCAATGCATTTCTTTATTGAATCTTGAAGCTTTTTATCAACATTTTCAGTAATCCATTTCAGAAGACCATCAGTAGGAATACAGGCTTCTTTCATGTATCTCTCAAGCACCTTGGGGAGAAGCACCTTTTTCGACTTCTTTATAATTATATTAGCTTGAAGGAACTCCCTTTTGGCTGCTTCTAGTTCCTCTCTTATACTCGATGCTGTATACACTCTCAGCTTCATAGAAGAGAACGGGAAATAAGAAGATCATTGAACTTGATCAGAAATACTGAATGTATCCTTTTGGAAGTCTGGCTGCTAACAAAAGCATTGCAAAAGCAAAATGACTAAATGTGAATGGGTGTCAAGATAGCTAAAACGGCCCTGCTGTTCTAATGACAAGATTGAAAATGCCTTGTGAAAGACTAACAGTTGGTCTAGTGAGAAAATGGGAAGCAAATCTTTCTCAGAGAAATCCCCTTTATGCTTCATTCTTTCCAGTGATAAAGAACTCCAGGTGCAGGACCACTTATGACCACACATTTTGATAGCCAACGATGGTCAGTTAATGAGGATCTTCTCAATATTAACACCATTAATAAGCAATTACTTATTGATTGATCATCTCAGGACTATATAAAATGAAAAACTGATATAGAAGCAAGAAGTTACCATGGGATCAGAAACGGCTCCCGTACAAAGGGCAAAGCAAACAAGAGGCTGGGGATCTCGGAGTCCAAATTTTGAACCGATACACTGTCTATCTTCTCCAGATCTTTTCCTTAAAGCAGTTGACAGGATAGTCTCCAGCCACTGTAATAGGTATATGAGTTATAAGCAATTTTGCCAAACGACCAATATATGGTGATAATTGATAAGAACATGTTTACTTTTGGTTCTTGGTTAGTATCATGTTTCATCTGTGTTTGTCTTTTGGTGGATAATTATGTCAAGGGGAGTTTTCTCACATGGTGCATGAAATGACTTGCATATATTAACCATGAAATTATATAGTATGTAAGGTCCCCGAACTCTAAAGAATCAGCTCATGTTCAAATAACTATTTCAGTTACTCATGCGGATGTTTCAATCTTTACTTCTTCTGTATGCTTGCAGACTAATAGAACCTAGTCATTTTAGTTTAATAGTTACTAAAATGTATGAGAACGCCTTCATGTATGAGGGATCACACCTTTCCTACTCGAGGTGTACGAAAGCAAAATATTGACTGCTCAATTGAATCTGCATTAATGGCTTTGCCACCAATAGTGTAAGCAGCCTGCACTACACAATGAGAAACCAATGGTCATCCAGAAGGAAAAACAAAAGTCTACGAGACAACCACAAAGTAAGAAAGCTAAATCTTGTAGTAATGAAGAGCTAAGTATATTCTGTCCTTAGACATTACAGCAGATTGTTGCACAATAAATTCTTTCACAGTCAATGACTAAACAATAAGCAACTAGTGTATCATTAAATGGAATTACATGCATTTAAAATGACTCCAGTGAATATCTTTTCCACGTTAATATCCAACTAGGTGGCACCATAAGTTGTTCATTACTTATTGCGCAGAGTGAGGATTGGTTACTAAAACCCTCCTTAGGTTTAAAAGTAAAAGAACAACACAAAAACACAAGAACAATAAAAGTACGCAAATGAAATACTTAGTTAATCAAATCAAATTTGCACTTTAGACATATTTTCTTGCAATTAGTCAGAGGTAATCTCGGGGTGTAATAGGTCTGCTATTGAAAAAGCCTTTCCTTTGAGAACGCTATTTGATCTAGTTCTTGTGAAATATTGGCTACTAACTGTCCAGTAAAAGAGGATTATGACAACCAGCAATATGAGAAGCTGAAACCATATGAAGTAACTAACAACTTGTGCTTTTACTAACAGCAACTCTTCATACCTGATACCTAAAGAAGGATCCTCATCAACCCCCAATTCAGAATCTTCACTCGCAATCCAACTCTTGCAATGACAGATATTGGTGCACATTTAGATTGCCATGAAGTGCTTTACTTTTACAAGCACAAATACAAAAAACTAACAGAGAGTTATATAACATATACACCTGCATTTTAACCACCATTGCTACACATACAAATGCACGTATATTCACCTCTTGCTTTTCTACAACAGTAGGTATGTCACTAAAACTCTTGGGTCCTTTGCCACATCATAGTTTTACAGTAGAAAAATGAAATTATCCTTTCCCATCACAAATACCACCACAATACCAAGAAAATCATTAAACCACTCTAGATAAAAATGCGGGTATTTTTTGTTGGATAGCATGTTTAAGCTTTTACTACCTTGTGGAACAAGGCTAACCTTCTGAGAGAGCTGTGGGGTATCCCATACGCCAGATATGCCTTCATATGTAAAAAAACAGACAGATTATTAAACAAAGGTTGACAGACTAGTCCAGAAGATGATAAATTACCAGTTAATTACTTACATGCATAACCAAGGAATTGTGGATATTGATCCAAAATGCTACCTGAGCATCAACCTCCATCTGATCAATATTCACTCTTTCCAGTTGTTCCACTAAAAGTCTGTAATTTTGAAAAGGATTACTATATGTTATTTTGCACATCAACTGCATGGTATATTCATGTCACATAAGCAGTCCTTTCAGGAAGGCAGCATTTAAGAGAAAGAAACTCATTATATTGCACTTTCAGTTCCTTTCCTCATAAATAGGATAGTATCTCCCAGTACCTGATACATATGTATCCTCACATGAGAGAGAAGTCAAAAGATACAAAAACACAAGTTACAACAGTAACTGTAACTTTTAGAGTCCCTTCCTTACCACTAAGTCATGCTTTGCATGATCCACCCAGGTCTATTGATTTTTCAAATAATCTTCTGCAGGACCTGATTAATTGCTAGGTAATTTCGTAAAGCAGAATAGGATACCATTATCAACATCGTGTGAATGACGGCATCATGTCATTAGGCATATCTCATTAACCCTCATGAGGGAAGCAAATCATAATTGCCCTAGAATCTGTTTCAGAACCATTGCATGATTAAAACCCCCCAATGTGTTGTATGAACTATTGAAGTACTACCAAAAAGATCATTCTGGTATATTGGTGGAATTTCTCCTTTTAGATGTATTCATAGGTCAATCAGGTATAATAATATCAAGTTAACTAGACATGGACAAAATCCAAATATCAACTATAATTCCAACTCTAATAGGAAGGCACCTGTAATTATCAATGGCATAGGATGCATGAGAAAAGTTGTTCTTATCAGTTGATATCCAAGATATTTCGACTATGGATCTGCTAGGCCAGTTTCTCTCCTCTCCTGTACCCCTTCGTGGTAGTACAACATTAGTGGATGATCTCGATAACAAAGGTGATCGATTTTGCTCCAGATTTGTAGATGCTGTAGTGCGGAGCCAGCAGTAAACTGCAGCCATACACCTGACCATTTCCTCTGATAACTTACTTGGACACTGATTGAGATGATCTTTCAGAGTTCTCAGCACAGAAGTCTTCTCCATTATTTGTGACTGTGCTTGTACCTGAAGTTGATCAGAATCAGGACTTCACTCAAGGAAACACCATCATCGAGATTTTAAACCGAATTCTCTTTAGGATTTTAAATAGATTTAAAGAATTATGCATCAGGTAACATATTTCCCTCTCTTAACCACTCTTCAAATGTTCAAAAATTTGATCGCGGTCAATCTTAGAGAGTGAAACCCAATTTTGCTCATTGTCAAATCAAATTTCAGCTCCTGAGTATGCAAATAGTTGCTTTGTCTTTAAATATCATCTCTGAAGAGAATGAGCTGAAGACTGAAAGTCCATAGTTTAAAGACATCTAAATAAGGCAAACATGTGTATCTTGGAGTTGTGGACTACAAACTCATAATTGAGTTCATCTTTTAAGATCTTTTTGTTGAAGAGTATATAGGAATAGAGATGGCACAACACTACATGGAATAGAGGAAATTGTGAAGGAAAAGAGCTGGAAAAAACCACTTCATAAGATAATAGACAAACAGCTTCACCTTAAATAAGAGAAGGAGCCAACTGCCGGCTAGGCAAGTCTAGCCATTTACAAGTTAGAACTATACCAGGAGCATTTGTGGCAGCACGCAACCCAGGATGAAAAGAGTGAAAGTAAAAATCAATAATAAATAAGAGAAGTATCATAGGCAAATACAATTTTTTTTTCCAAAAAAAACAATCCACCGGAAAATATTTAAAAAAGATTTGATTCAGGTTCTAAGAATCAGGAACTTCTAGAGCAGGTGTTATTTCAAGAAAGGAACTTGTGCAGTAGTGACTAGTCAAAGAGAAGAAAGTTGCACCAATTTGAAATTAAGACCATGAAAAATAACATAAACAAGTTGAGGATCAATAAATTTCGTAGGGTATGGCATCCCTACCTTAGCATTCTCCATATAACTTTTCTCAAAGTGGATGTTGGCTTTACCACTAAAAAGAGAAGCATATCTAGTCTTGTAATGCAACAAGTCTCTTTTTCCCGAGTCATTTATAGAAGCRAGAGCTTGAAAAGTCCGTAAAGGAAACTTCTTYGACGAACAAAAAGCACTTGAGATAAYACTTGGATGTTTCCTKGTCTCATTCTTTGCATGTGCTGGTGAAGTCACTACCGAGCTTTGCTCAGAAGATGATCTGCTAATGCACTGTTCAAAAATGCTCCGATATAGMGATAGAACATGTTGCTCACGGTTCGCAACCTCCTCTTCAAGTAATTCAATTTCACTAATCAAMTCCTTTGTCTAAAATGAACAAGAAATTGCTTGTTATTCATCCATAAAGATAGCAACCTCAAAAGCATAAATTTAGAATACACTAATTGTTAGTAATACTAAATTGATGTATTCTGATCATCAATATTGTCAAAATTACATAGGTATAGGTCAGATATTATATTTATTTCTGTTTCTTGCATGGTGCACAATCTCCTCAACCACAATTTTTCCCAGAACTAGATACACAGATTCCTCCACCTATTATCAAGGTTCTTCTTAGTTCTGCTTTTGCAATGTGTAGAATCTCCTAAACCACATTTTTCCCACCAAAATAAATCAAATWCACAGATTCCTTTGCTTTCATTTCTTTGTACTTCCAATATTTAAGATCTCTGATGATATAGTCCCTTGCTACATCAGAGCTTTAAGACATTAGTAATATAGTTGGTTTCTAAGTTAAATTGGTGGCCATAGTTTCTGTCATAAATTGAGTTTAATTAGGATTGGAAAAAACGCTTTTATATAAGAGAAGTGCCAATTCAAAACAGAGATGAAGTAAAACGAAAGAAATATAAAAAGGAAGATGAAATACTCTTAATTCAACCAAATCCCCTTGGAAATAAATCATAGTTAAGCATACTTCAAGGTTCAACAAGAGATTCAGCAGTTAATTTGGATACTTGCACATTTCTTAAGCTAAAAAGTCAATTGCTATTCAGTGCTGGCTACTCAACATAGTTGAAAACTGACATAGGCACTTAGAAGCTTACTGATGCTGTCAGCATAATAGTTGGCTAACAGAAAAACCTAACTCACATAAATGGTTCATAACCACTACTTGACCGCCAAGAATTGATGTTTACAGAAATTCTGTAACATTTCGAATTATAAACTATTATGAAGAAGTTTAAGCTCAAAAGAACCAAATGCTATTCTAGTCTAAGTAGTATTAGCTCTAAAACAGGATCTGTGGAAGGTCTACGAAGTAACGGCCAAAAATTTAGGCAAATATGGAAAAAGTCATTCATCTTTATTTTCTTTAGAGCGTCTAATTGCCTGGATAATTTTCAAGGAATAGAAATTACAAAAAATCATTTAATCCAAAAAGAAAAGGAGTCTTTAGAAGCCCAACCAACTCCCCTCCTCCCCCCTAGAGACACAGAGAGAGAGAGAGAGAGAGAGAGAGCTACAAATTTGACTCATGGAAACCTCTTTCCTTTAAAGCAAGGAAAAGTAAAAAGACAAAGCAAAATAATGAATCGGTTTCGTCATATAATATTGTTATAAAAAATTATTGTATCTAATATTTGATAGTTCTTTAAAATTCCTATTGCTTCATGCATAATGGTAACCATCTAAGGGTTTTTGAAGTAAATCAGCTTGTACCAATACTTTAGAAAGAAATGAGCAATAGGACAAATTTCTATATTTTAAATATATGGATGCAGGAAGCTTTGTTCCCCTACCATGGCGCTGTTGCAAATGTTCGATAATTAGTCAAACTAGTTTCCAACATTTAATTTCCACAAGTATCAGGGAATAAAAGTGACACATAGACAACCATCATTTACACATAGAATTCATAATTACCTGAGAAGCAAAATGGCGATGCCCAGGAGAGAGTGTGCTGGAAGCTCGACCCATTGCTCTCTCAAGCACCACACGCATAGATCTCTCTTGCTGTAAACGCAATTGTAATTGCTCAATCTGCAAGTTTGTTCACGTTTTGTTATAAAGCTGAAACTACAGAATAAGAGAAAGATGCTGAACAGCACAGTCTTTCAATAACTTGAAGTCAATACATGTTTAGATATTTAATGATCTACTATTGGTATCAGGACAGTTACTGTTCCCCACATAGTTTTGCATTAGTCATTTATCAGTATTAAGATGAGGGCAAAGGGATTTCATAGGTTGTAATAACCACTTGCCTTACAAGCATTTCAAAGCTAATGAGTAGAAATGATTTTCGTTGTGCACAATTTCAAGACATTAAGCCAGACAATGAACAACATTATCCTATGGAAAAGGACACATAAAGTTGTTTTTCTCAACTCATTTCACAAAACACTCCTGATTTTACAATTCCTTTTGTTTGATAAGCAAAAAGGAATTTTGGGTCTTGTTTATGAACCTTGATTGCAAGATGAAACTAATTACACATACTGCAATAGCCAATGTCTTTTGTTAGGAAACCACTTTATCATTGAAACAAACATACACCAAATCTCTTAGCTGTTAACCTTGTCAGTAAAAATCTGAGACCTGACAGGGCCAACCATAAGCTCTGAGTCCCACTTGTCAGTTATCAGTGGTACATGCAAGGGCACCAATACTACCTTAATGGTTTTCCATGTTTGCAGGTCACTTTCCAGTATGTTTCTTGCCCATTGCTCCTATTACTAATTTCTTTGTAATGGATTGTGCCATGGTTTTTTCAATGGTTACTCAACTTCTTCAGCTCATGTTTCACAATTTTCCCCTGTTTCCTACTGTATCTTCATTATATCAAGTTCTAACAACCCTATGCTTTTCATAGTATAAACAATTTCTGCTGTACAAGTGGTGATCATCTTAATGAATTCCTACACTCCTACTGAATGTGGATGAATCAGCAGAATGCTTGTACATATCTGAACTAAAAAAGAGAAAAAATTACATCGAACTCTAATGTGGTTTATGATACTACCCCAGTCTATACATTAGTAATCTGAAATTCAAAGAAATTTAAACAAAGGGTTGGGTAATTGCCAAACAATAAGAGAGAGCATATAAAGTAATTTGCCGTAGGTTTTAATTAGACCAAGGATATAGAAAATTCTATCCTCACATCATGTTCCAGGGAGGCTCTGTGATTTGAAATAGCATCTTTATTAACGCCAACGCCACATGCAGGCAGGGGACTGGCCTTGCAACTCCTTGTTAAGGGCAACAATTCCTGTTGATCCAGTGGTAACTTTGTCAGGTTCATGGAACTTATAATGGCTTTTGCCCTCTGGGCTACATCTTAAATTCAGCTTGGTAGCCACTCTCATTGTATGCTTAAAGAGGGATTGAATTGAGACATGAATTCTTCTTACAGGTGATCCATTTGTATTCCTCTGCGTGCAAGGGGAATCTCTCTCCTTTGAAATATTCAAGTTCCTGTCAGAAGCACTGGAAAAGAAAATGTATGAATCTAACAACTAGAATAGTTTGAAACAACACTATCAAGAAACTAGGAAAAGATCCACATCCAAGCTCAAAACCATTAAGCCTCACCTAGTATGTTAAAAATATAAGTTGTTCTTAAATAACTTTTTCCACCAAATTCAGTTTGTCACAATTGTTTATGCCTCTGCCAGCAGCAAGCTTGGATGGAGAGGAAGGGAGATACTATATTATGATTTCTCATGTTCAGGTTAGCTTTCTCATCTAGGCCACTTTTTTTCAGAATTCTAAAANAGCTTGGTAGCCACTCTCATTGTATGCTTAAAGAGGGATTGAATTGAGACATGAATTCTTCTTACAGGTGATTCATTTGTATTCCTCTGCTTGCAAGGGGAATCTCTCTCCTTTGAAATATTCAAGTTCCTGTCAGAAGCACTGGGAAAGAAAATGTAAGAATCTAAAAACTAGAATAGTTTGAAAAAAACACTATCAAGAAACTACGAAAAGATCCACATCCAAGCTTCACTTAGTATGTTAAAAATATAAGTTGTTCTTAAATAACTTTTTCCACTAAATTCAGTTTGTCACAATTGTTTATGCCTCTGCCAGCAGCAAGCTTGGATGGAGAGGAAGGGAGATACTATATTATGATTTCTGATGTTCAGGTTAGCTTTCTCATCTGGGCCACTTTTTTTCAGAATTCCAAAATGGGAAGGTAAGTTACTCATCAGAGAACTTGTTTAGTTTACCATCTTTAACCTTACCCTTACCAAGACATTTCTGTTTATAAAAACAAGGGTATTAAATATGTGTCAAGATTTTCATTTCCTACTACCAAACAAATGGAAATAAAATTCCTTTAGTTCTTTTCCTCTCACAAAATCCCAAACATGAAAAACAAAAGCCAACCTGAACTCCAGTTGCATCACTTGCTGAGATCACTTAAGGAATGTAGTTATTTGTCACAGACTTTTTCTATACCTAAGAAAAGTATTATAACACAGAAGCATTTATTTGATTTATATCTCTCTCCCAGGCCAAACTTCACCAGTCGCATTATCATCCCCTTCTGCAACAGTTCTTTTCACTAGACATTTCATCCTAGCTCCAAAGTCAGAATTAAACCCTATGAAGCCTGCACTTTTCAAGAAGTTGGAGACAATAATCATGTATATTATGAAATTATACATTCAAGTCCCTCCCAGGGAAATGATCAATTGCACTAGATGGGGGAGGAAGAAGTTGGAAGCAAAGACAACTCATTTCATTTTGATGTATAAGGACTCATTAAGGACACAAAGGAGGAGAACAATTGTTCAATTTGCAGCTCAAATGGGAAAAAGAAAATAGCAAAGTAAAAACAATAATGTCCATCCTTGTTTGGAGCCCTTGCTGATTCACTCACAGTTGAGAGTTTTCATTCTCAGTTCCTTTAATCCACCAGAACTTCTCTAATTATTCTAACTGAAGATCAACTACATCACATAATAATTTTTTTCTTTTTTTGAGGAAATACCACAAAAGTATTTATAAGAAGGATAAGAAATGAACCTCTTAGAGCGCATGTGTTGAACATTATCATCTGTACACGCTTGAGAAGCTCCATTTTTCCTCCAAGCAGTTCTTCTCTTCCCATCTTCATCTACAATTAAACTATTCATTATTCTCTCCTTTCTTTGAAACTCCAACACAACATTCAAAGCTCCCACTTTATTTATCAATACACTCCTACCCAGAAAGAACTTTTAAATAACCAGCTTAATGGGGCCATCTTGTCACTCATGAAGGAATAACACAAAGATATCAATGACACCTGACAGGTTTTATATAAAGGAGTAGTGAATTAACAAGAGCAAAAGAGATTGAAAACTCAATGTGTTTTCATGTTCCAAACCAAATGGCAAAAGCATTATCGTTAGTACAAGATTTTCTTCATTTCTTGAAGAATCTCACTGCATTTGCTAATGGGACTGTGATAAATGCCTGGAAAGAAAATATAAKAAGTTACAAAAAGCAAATACAAAGGGCATGCAACAGTTACCTCAAAGAGCCATGGGACCATGATTAGCTGCAAAGAATTGAATTACATCACTTTCGTGTCGTTGAGAGCATTAAATGAGATGATTTAATACGGAGTACCTGAAATGTCAGTAAGACTCCCATTTCGTGTCTCCGTAATCAATAATGAGTGAGTCTCTTTTGCTCCTTCACACTATGCATAAGAATTGCAAGCCAAAGTTCTTGAAAGGATGAATCTTTGATTACAAAACAGTTAGTAAAAAGTAAAAGAGAATCGGATTCGAACTTTGACTTGAAAAGAAGTACAGTAATTTTTTGCTAAGCACTTCCAGTGTCCCCGCCAGACATTAACGGGCCGCTCAAGAGCTCCAACCACGGCCCACGGCCACCACTTCTGGAATTTGAGACTTGGGTCCAAGAGGAATCGGCGCCACCGACTTCATCCTTTCAATTCGGCCACTGAATTGTTTGAGTTTTTGATTTTGCCCACTAAAACCATTCCTAGAAATGTATCATATGGTGTGTTTTGTCTCATTTGATTCATTCTGAATTATTTACTCGATAATCTTCTTATATTTCAGTGAAAATTAATTAACTGCATGAATTTATAAATAACCAGCCGTAGAAAAGGTTGATGGAGACTTTTTTT
>MEJB01000014.1:4974521-4990595 GCA_001752375.1 Rhazya stricta
GAAGATTGAGAAGGAATCAGAGATAGAAGGAGTATTCAACAAGAATTTCTAATAATCAGTAGTTATAAAATCAAACAAATAATTAAACAGATGGAATTTTAACCATAAACAGGTGGAATTTTAATCATGAAATTCTAACAAGAATTTAAACAGATAATAGGCGATAGAACCGGCCAAGCATATATTTATAAATAGATATAAATTTAAACAGATAAATAAGAACGGAATTTAAACGTGCAAATGCAGATCAGAAGGCTTAACCTTCCATATGCATGCGAAATTTGAGATGAAGAAGAAGGAGTTTATAATATATATATGAAAATAATGTGAGGAATCACTCACATTACAGATACAAATTTAGACTCTGAAAATCTTCAGAGATCCTRTGCAGAACAGGGTGATAGACTAGGAGAACGTCCTCAGGAATAGCTAAGGAAAATTCTGCCTAACAAATGGATCCTGACTCCTATATATAGAAGTGAGGGGGAGTATTTGAACAGTAAAATGATAAGCGCTACAGTTAAAAACTGAGAGCACTACAGTGTACAGTGATATGCTATAGTGAGCTACAGTGTACTACTGTTTTACATGGTATTCCTGATGTAGAGTGTAACAGTCTTCTACAGTATTTGCATACAAAATTTCCTGGAGACGTCTTTTACTGTAGTAGATCGGCATCGTCCAAGTCAATGGCTGGTGATGTCGCAGAATCTTCTGATGACACTGCCTTGGGAGGTGAGGTAGTAGTCCCACCAGCCTTTCAGCTGACCAAAGAAACCTGCGATAAGGAGCTCGGCTATAGCTCTATCCTCAGTTCCTATCTGGGTTTCATACGCATTTGCTGCYATCGTCATTTACTGTAAAAAGYTGATGATCTGATAGTCAGATAAATTGTCTATGTTCCAATCATAGACTGATGAGGCATTGAACCTATATTGAGAAATTAGTTTGGCAACAGTAATATCTTGCACCGTAGGGGTATTTGGAACAGGAATGATCGACGACTGCCAAGTCATCGGATTGATCCTGGGAATTGACTCAGATTTAGACATTCATCTGAACAGGTCGAACTTTGGTAGGAATATATATATATATACACTTAAATCTTAAACTATAGAAGAAGATGTGCGAAAGAATTTTAGAATAAATATACAAGTTATACATCTGATTCATGTTATAAAAAATGCGTGGCAAGAACTGTAAAAAAATTATAACTCTAAATTATCGTATTTAAATGAATCTCGATACAAATAAATCGAAACTTATCGCGTAAAAATTACATGACTCTTTCTTTGTCCCCCCTCAAAACCTTTACTTTTTTTGATACTATACAACTAAATATTTATTTTCTAAATTACGGGTTTTTGAGGGAAAAAAATCTAAATTATGAGTTAATTATTTAGTCACCGAGTTATTACTATTAATGTTTCAAAACTTTCAATGCAATTACCATTGAACTATCATATTAAAAATAATTATCTATTATATAGAGGCCCTATATTCTAACTAATCATAACCATCATCGTCACTTCTATTATAATATTTCTAACTTATATATGGTTTAGGTATATATATATATTTCAATTTCCACTACTAATGATAATGACATTGGACACCAATGATTACTTTGGGTGGAGCTTTATTTTACAATATTTCATTAATTAATTTTATCTTAATAGGCATTTTATTCCCTTTGTATATCAATTCCTATGTAATTAACTAAGTCGTCTTCATATACATAATGCGTATTATTCTGAACCGTGGCCGGTTGGTCGGCACCAATCAATGGTCACAATTCACTCTTCAATGTGGAATGGTCGGCTAATGATATTTGAATTCTCGTTCTTTGATCACTTTCTTGCGTACTATATAAACCTTTGTGCTATGGAGTTCTTGATCAAGCCAACAGGTCTTTTGTTGACTAAATTTAGGGAATTTTGAGGGTTTTTGAGCATAGCTAAGTTTTTTTTTTTTTTTCCTCAAGAAGAAAATGGTGAAGATTGTTTGCGGTAGTATCAGTGACTCTTTTAATGTCGGTTCACTTAAGGCTTATTTGGCTGAATTCTTTGCCACTCTCCTTTTTGTTTTTGCTGGCGTTGGATCCGCTATAGCTTATAGTATGTGTTATCTTTAAATTATTACATTATATATTTGTTCGAATGTGTTCCATGTGTAACGTATTGAAAGTTTTGATTTGTACCATGGTGTAGATAAACTTTCAGCGGATGCTGCCCTAGACCCGGCTGGTTTGGTGGCAGTAGCAGTAGCTCACGCATTTGCATTGTTTGTGGGGGTCTCCGTAGCAGCAAACATCTCTGGTGGCCATTTGAATCCAGCAGTGACCTTTGGGTTGGCTATTGGAGGCAACATCACCATACTCACTGGTTTCTTCTACTGGATTGCCCAATTGCTTGGTTCCATTGCTGCTTGTGCTCTCCTCAAATTCGTCACTAATGGCTTGGTATGCGCCTTTCAATATTTGTTGAGACAATTATTTTGATGTCTTATTCTTATAATCTTTAAATCCTCCATTTTCCTAACTTTCTTTTTACTCAAACCTATATCTTCCTCTAACTCATTCCAACTTTGTTTATGGTTCCATCTCTTGTTATGAAAATACCATACTCCATATTATGGTCTTAAAATAACATTATTTCTCAAGAAAATGCTTAATAGGTCAAGATGATTCATTAAGTAAATTTATGTTAAAAATTAAATTTTTTTAGTCTTTTCCTTCATCATCAAGGAAGGAAATTTTGAAAATAAACTACATTTCGTCCATGTTTTTAATACAGATTAATTCGATCTGAATACGGCTCTATACTTAATGATGTTATTGGCAGTCTGTTCCAACCCATTCAGTTGCTTCCGGAATGAGCGCAATTGGCGGAGTGGTGATGGAAATAGTCATCACCTTTGCTCTTGTGTACACAGTCTATGCCACGGCTGCGGATCCCAAGAAGGGCTCACTTGGAATAATTGCGCCCATTGCAATTGGGTTCATTGTTGGTGCAAACATTCTGGCAGCTGGCCCATTCAGTGGTGGATCCATGAACCCTGCTAGGTCATTTGGGCCTGCTGTTGTAAGTGGAGACTTCTCAGAGAATTGGATCTACTGGGTCGGCCCACTTATTGGTGGATGTTTAGCTGGGCTAATCTACGGGGATGTCTTCATTGCTTCATACAGCCCACTTCCAGCATCTGATGACTACACTGCTTAGCCTTTTGTTTTAATTGTTGAATTCTTTTTGTAATTTTTCTTTTGGTCTGAGCTTGTAAATTCTGCTCATCAAGAAAGGGCAAGTCTGTAATTCTCTTTATTATTCTCAATAAAAAATAAAAAAAGGTTGTTCATAATGTGCATCATCATGGAGGTGCTTTTTGTTTAGTCAATTTATTGTAATGTTAAATGGTAATCCTCAACCTTAGATGAAAGTCTATTTGAAAGTTTTGAATTTCGATATTGAAAATATTTAATAATTTTACATATATTAAAAGATGACTTGAACATGTAAAAAGATAATGAAAATAGAAATGAATTACAATTATACATGGACCTAATAAATTTTGACGATGAAAAGGAATAATAATTCAATTATAGTTTTATAAATTGAATAGTTATACAACAAGATAAATCATACTTGCCCAATCAATTCATTCAACTATAGTTTTATAATTGAAAGTAATCCTTAAAAAAAATATATATCAATTGAGATGATGTTGAAACTCAGCAAATGTTACAACCTAATTTATATTGATAAAAAATATATATCAATGAAATCTTGAAAAATTGATCATACTAGTGTATTACCAATACGTTCATAAAATAATATTGCACCATAAATATTATTTCGAATAAAAATCATCTTTCATTTTTCTTTGATAGAATAAATATCGTATTTTTTTAATCGTCAACCAATCAAGCGTAGAAACGTTAACGTTCAATTCGAATGCAAACTATAAGGTTGGAGTTGAATTGACATTTGGTTTCTCCACGCTTCTCACCCCTTCTAAACATGGCTGAGGAATTAAAAAAAAAGGTCAAAAATTGATTTAATGGGTTGTTTGTTGTTTACTTTATACAAATGAACTCCATATTGGGCTATAAAAATAATTAAATGTGGATTATTTTTTTAAAAAAATTCTTAAGCTAATTCATTTTTTGAAGTCATGAAAGATCACTTATACAATCTAAACCCATAACTCTCTTGAATGAAAAAACATCCTCAAAGTATAGTTAACTCTAGGACATTTACATACTTCTTACCCCATCTTCCCTTTGCCCTATGCCTTCCTACTCTACTCTCTCTGCAATATGCTTCTTGGGAGGAAACCTGTCTAGCCTTCTCCAAAATTGTCTCTTAAATTTGAACCAAAGCATTTAAAGGGGAGAAAGAAAGGAAAGCTCTAGCTGAATCTTGAGAGAATAGAGTGCCATTGAGTAGATCTGCAACTTGTGTTAAACGGAAAAATGAAAAAGAAAATGCTAGTTAATTTGTCTGGACATTGAGCCCCCAGCATTTGCCCAATGAAAAAAAGTATCAAACCCTGTAAAGAAAAGGGAGCAGAACTAGATATAGATAAAGTTCGAAACTGATGATGGGAACGGAGACCAATTGTTGCGGATAGAGGCGTGTAAATGATTTGACAGTAGTTAAAAATGTGCTGAAGAATGATTATCCCCACATGAGGAAGTGGAGATCAACTTCAGCATTTGAATTGGCAAAKCTCACTGAGCCAAAAGCCAAATGCCAAAAGCAGATCATAGCCCTCAAGAAAAGAATAAAGGGCCAATTGTAGATTCACCTCATTTCACTTTCTATGTCGGGTTTTTGAGTACTTCACTTCAAGGAATATCACTTTTATCAATGGGAAAAGACTGGTTTTTCCAAAAGGGAAACATCTTGGCAATGAATTATATAGGAAAAGTAGCAATTGGGTTGAGCCTTTGAGATGATCCTCTTAAAGTTATTAAGTTCGAGTCTGTACACATTATATTTGTCTATACGTCGATTGCTACAAGTATTTCACCTATAATGAGTGTGACTTTTTCCCTCTATGTGGTGCAACAAAGGCATGCATTAAGTGTCTTGCTTTGTGAATTGGGTAAACTTCTCGTGCTTAGTCATAGTGAGTTCTCGATTCCTTGTTTTGGCAAATGTTTCAACTGTTCCAGCAGCTTGGGTAAACTTCTTCTGTTGGAAAATCCCTCATACTCATGTTTGTCTTTTTGCCTTCCCCAATGTGCTCTGTGCTCTGAATCTTGCTGCTCTTCCTGGAATCTTTCAAGTACCTTCTCATTCAAGTTACTTTTTATACCTTTCCTAGCTTGATTTTATTTTCTCAAAAGCCAATAAAGAAAGACAAGAAAAAAACAACAAAGTCAAATTGAAATACAGATAGTGTGCCTCAAAAGGATTCCATGGTCCTTATCCAACAAAAGACTAGCAAAAATTTGCACCATATAAAGATTTCGAGGTTGCCATTCAATAATTCTCAATTTAAATTGTAAAAAATTTAGTATTTCGCGAATAAAGTTTTAAATTCAAATTTGTTTATTGAAGTAAATAAAGTTTGGAGATCTTCGCATCCTCTATGAATTAATTCCTCCGGTCTCAAACCTAAAATACTGCGAGTAAAAGATATTGATATGTAAATTTTAACGATGATCTCTTCACTTTGTATGCGTGTTATTTCTCACTGAGCACAATCTTTAAACTTAGRAAACTCTGATACTGAAAAGGTGATTCTRAGGGAATTATTTGGATAAGACATGATTAATGATTATCAGACTTTAATACTTTTCATTAAGCATAAAAAGTTATAATTGGTGAATAACTTTTTTTACCACTTCTGAAAATCTCAAGGAAATTGTGGAGGATCATTTATCCATGGTTAAACATAAAGTAAATTCATCCWGGTGCACGTGGGGTTGTAGTGTCACTTTTGCATTGGCCTGAACTGTCAAGACAACTTGTCACTTTTCATTTTTATTAATCCCAAGTACTCCTCACATTCTTTAACTTCAAGTCCAAGGTTTGAACCAGTTGGGGCTGCAAGACACTTATAATCTAATGCCGACCACCGACCCTTTACTCATAAATCCGCAATTAGGTTTTATCCCCATAGTTCCTCGGTTACTTTAGTTTGAGTTTGTCGTTGAGTTGGTGACTATGAGGTATTGATATGCTCATCGATAGCATTTATAAATATAGTATGAAGATTTTTTAATATATTTTTTAATTATAATTTTTACTATATATTTTTATCCATTAATAATGTATATATTTCCTCTCAATCCTTCTAATACATTTTGTCCCTTATTGATGTAGCATAGTACTTTTAATTTAAAAAAAAAACAGTTAAAAGTTAAATACTTCAGAATAACATCTCTTAAGAATTGGTACTAAAAAGTACTTTTAGATTTTGCTCCCATTTTCATATTGGACTTCAGTACTTGAGCCTTGATTCTTTGAACTATGAGGTAGGTATTTGATTTCTAAATTGGTCCAGACGAAATAGATGAATTATGCATTATCTAAAGATTAGTGGATGAAATTGTAGATTAAACCCACATTCCCGGTAATGCTAAGAATCCCTTCTAAAGATTGATAGTCAAGAACTTTATAAAGTAAACAGATCTTGAAATTGATATGGAGAAGAAAAGAAAGCATCTAAATCAACCATGGAACAAGCATATTTGGCAAATATGATCTTTGAAGACAAGGTCTATCCATTAGAAAAAGATCATAGGTATGTAAACTAGGGTACCTAATGATGGGATATTGTGGACAAAAAAGTATATATTTTACACATTTATAGACTTTTCACATAATCTATACAAGAAAAGCTGCATGGCTCTTGAGAAACACATTCCCCATTTAATCAGGACAATGTTCTCACATGCTGGTCAATTTAACATTGTATAGTCTCTTGTTTAACCAATATAATTAAGGTTACTTGATCTTGAAATACGTGAATATTGGACCACCATGGCGTTCGTCCTACGAATTTGACATAGTTTTCCTCTTTATATGGAGCCTCTTGTCCTTCATCTGTTGAATATACTATTGTTTTTTATGTCTTGAGACCATACCTGAAATCCTTGGGTGGTTCCAAGCACGAGACTGCCTGTGTGCGTGTTATTGTGTTGACTACTTTGCCCTTTCCGTTGCTACCTTGTCTGTGCTATATATAAATGGGCACAGGGTGAGGTGAACTGAGGAGTAGTTCCGAAATTGTCTGTAGAGTTGCTAATTGTAGGGTGACAATGGAGGGTCGTAAATACTTGGGGTGGAAGAAAAATGCATCAAATTGGCTTCGGAATGTGGAAGAAGATGAAGAGCTAAGAGGGGAGATGCCTATAACTTCAGTGCCTCAACCGGAGACGCCTAAGGAGCCCATGGAGTTCTTATCGAGATCTTGGAGTCTTTCTGCTACTGAAATATCCAAAGCTCTTGCCCAGAAAGATAAAGATTGTTCATTTGACAAGAAACTTAATGCAATACCTGAAATGGTCATTGCAAATCAGATTGTAAGTTTACCTCTCGTTATCTTCTCCATAATTCATTCTCGCGGTGGATATTTTGCAAGTTCAACAATTAGGCAGTATTCGTTTTGTAGTCAGTGGTTGGATGCCTATTCGGTTATGCCTCTTCCTTTCTCTAAATGGATTCGTGCGTTCTTTGCAGTCCGGAAAGGTGATGAATTTGCCAAATAGCCAAAGAACAGGGGCACTTGGACGGTGGTTTCAGCACAAGGATTATAGTCAGAGTACAGTGAAAAAGAAAGACAAGGCCCGAGTCGAAAATGCTCATATGCATGCTGCACTATCTGTTGCTGGACTAGCTGCAGCATTGGCTGCTGTTGCTGCAGCAGAAAACACAAAAGGTCCAGGGACTAAAATGAGCACGGCTTTGGCATCTGCTACAGAGCTCTTGGCATCTCACTGCATTGAGTTGGCAGAATCAGCCGGTGCAAACCATGACCATGTTGCCTCCATTGTTAGATCAGCTGTGGATATTCGCAGTGCAAGCGATCTAGTCACTCTCACTGCTGCAGCTGCAACAGGTATTGCATCTTTCAGCATAAATAGATTCTCTACTGGTCCTTAGAATCATATCAAGGTTTAAGTTTTCTAAGAAAACATATATTCATCTATCAAAGTTTATTCAACTATTTGAAAGCTTTGCGGGGGGAAGCAGCACTTAGATCAAGATTGCCGAAAGAACCAAAGAGGAATGCAGCTATAACTCCTTGCAACAGGAGTATTGCAGAAAGTCACACTTTCCCTGCTTTTCCAAAAGAACTAGTAGAAGAGGAGAATGCTCCCTCTATCGGTGATTTGCTGCAGCACACACGCAAAGGTAATCGTTCCACATCTTAGTATCAGCGTCGTTCATAAATAGTAGCACCTCGCCAAGAAATTGTATCAAGCAACAATCAGAAAATTGCTGATTCATTTGTCTCGATCTCTCAGGATTGCTGCGGTGGAAGCATGTTGCTGTCTATATCAACAAGAAATCCCAGGTATAAACAACCCCCCAAAATGAAACGAATATGAAGAACCTCAATGATATATGTCTTATCTGCAAAATTTGCAGTAATAACTTATGTAAAATCTAATGGCAGGTTATCATAAAACTGAAAAGTAAACATGTTGGAGGAGCCTTCTCCAAAAAGAACAAATGTAAGCTTCCATGATTTGAACTCCTACATATTGCAGTGGATTTCAAGCAGTRTCTCGTTCACTCTGCTATAATAACTCCACTCATAAGTTGCAATTTTATCCCAGGTGTTGTGTATGAAGTATGTGATGAGACATCAACATGGCCATTCAAGAAAGAAAGGGAAAATATTGAAGTCTATTTTGGAGTAAAAACTGCACAAGGTCTTCTTGAGTTCAAGTGCAAGAACAAAATCCATAAGCAGAAATGGGTAGATGGAATTCAAGATCTACTACGTCGATCCACTTGCATTGAAGACGCTGAGAACTCTATGAGAATGTTAAGCATTAATAAGAGCATTTGATTTCATTTCTTTTTCTGGGTATAATTTTTCTTGGTTCCACATTTGATAGATTAGAAAATATAAAAGCTGAYACTGAACAAAGGTTTTCACAGTGTTAACCGAAACACTCTGTTCTTGTATTCAATTACATCTATTTCTCTAGTTCAGGGTCTAATAGAACACAGCACCGAGAGCCAACCTGGCCATGCAGCTGATGGGGAGGATGGCATTATCAGTCAAGCTCAAATGCTGCAGGTACTGAGCATGGTAGGCCGTGCCTGGAGAGCATAGGATAGGAATTATCTTTAGTTAAGAGTGGAGTCCTTTTTGTAAAATGTTGCTTGTTCCTTTGTTGATAGTTGATAGTACTATATAAGAGAAGATGAACCAAGAATATTTCTCTTTTGCTTCTGTTTTATGGGGGTTCAATGTTTAAAGTTTTAAATGACGATCTGCATGGGTCTTGAAATGTTTATACAGAAACCAAGCCAACCCCATTTCAAAATGCAAATGTTTAATTCCAGAAGAACAATATGTGCTTCAAACTCTTACCACAAAAACTGAAAGTTCCATAAATTCTTAGCCATACTGGAGATGATTTCAGTCTAATCAGCTAAAATATGAATTCGAAGTAGAAAACCATATACTAATCCAGAATCTATCTGACTATATATCTATAAACAATAACAAACGAGCCAATATCAGAAGTGCCTACTGGCAGTTTTATGATGTGTCAAATAGTGATTAACTATTAATAATTCAGCTAAATATTTCAGAAAACTGAAAAATAATAATAAGTGAAAATGGCACTCAGCTCAATAAGCACCTTTTAACATTTTGCTTTCCCTCTGTTTCTCTTAACATTATATCCAAATTTACTATAGAGGATAAGGCCACAAAGCCTCCAAAAACTCTTTTATTGTTGAGTTAAATAATATTTTATTTGTCCAAATTCTACACTCCCAGCGTTCAGAAAGACAACACTCAGAGAGAAAGAGAGATAGAGAGAGGACATTCGACAATGGCAATGATCCAGTAACTCAGTCACTTATTTGCTTTTTGTCCTCAAAATACAACAGTCTTGTTTTCTATGTAAGGTAAAACACGGAGCTCACAATATGATTTTATTGCTTTTGCAAGGCATTGTTTCTCAAGGGTCTGTGATTTCTGTACAAAGCTCTGCAAGTTATCTCTGTGGGAAACTCTCTCAACCTGAAGTAGAAAGTCAAAGCACATTTTAGCATCCAAAATTCACACCTTGACAAGGTATTTTCATCTAGTACATTTCCAAAAAAACATCAAAACCTATGCACTCCATTCTTTGGAAAGGAGTTACTAATGATGCAGGACTAGTTTGAGCGCATGCAAGAAAGACCAAGAATTATTAATTTGGGGTTCTGAACTTGTCTTCAAAGAAAAAGCTGCCCAAAGCTTTTTAAGCATAATGAACCGAATAGAATCCTTTTTTTTCTTCCATCCATTTSATTTCTTTTCCAATAGCTAAAACTTCTCAATTGTAATTCCCAAGATAATTATGGAAGTCATATGAGATACAGCAATTAATGTCACATCTTGCGAGGACTCTCACAATCTTAAATTCCATTCTTCTAATTATTATTATTTTGTTTCATTTGCCATTGCAACCATTTTTCTTTCTCTGTCGAGGGAGAGAAGAGGGGCGCTGGACCGTGATTTCCAGGGAAATGCAATCTTGGCTGGTTCAGGTAATCCAGCTTTAAAATATCTCCCAGCAGGTGGCTTGGAACTTATATTTTACTAAGAGAGCTATAGACACTTCATAACCTTCTTAAGCATAAATCAGAGTAGCTGGAAGGAGTCTAGTAACCAGGGACTATTGATAGGGAGGCTGAGATGGAACATTAATATTTCAAGTAGGGGACTATTGCATCCTTCAAACATGTCACCTGACAGAAATGACTGACCCTGTACCCAGGGTTGGTTTGAATCCACTATTCAAATAGGTAATGCTGGTGAATTCTCATAATAGCAAGAAAAGGAATTCAAACAAGGCCATCACTTAGCTAGCTAAGCTTGACCTACCAAAGAACTTAACAAGAGATGACTCATAATTTTGAACTAGTTCCCTAGTCAGAAGAACATTCAGTAATTTCCTTTTTGGGGAATAGAGGAACTTAGGAGCTTCCTGATAGATGGTGGCCATATTCTTTCTAGCTAGGTTCACTGCTTAATCAGCTTCTCCTTTTACAGCCTCCACAGATTTGTATAAGTGACAAGTTGGGCTTCTTGTACAAGGTCCAGAATGTCCAGTTGAAATAAGAGAGATATATATATATATATAACTGAAAACCAGAAGGATTGAGCTTAGAACGAACTTTATGATATATATATATATATACAATTTCCACACTTGTAATGCTTCAGTTCCAGATGCTTACTTTGTGGTATCGAGAGCCACCACTTAAACTTTCATTACGTAGACAACAACAGTACAGAGCCCAGGATAACATCAAAACAAGAAGATTATGAAAGAAAAAGACCTTTCCCTTAATGCTGATTCGCGATGATACTTTTCTTGCTAGATATGTTTAGGGTAACAAAATAGGGAACACCTAAAACCAGTTGCGATAAGATTGCAACACTTAAAGATAACAGAATCCAGCCTATCTGAAGCAGAGACAAATAAGGGGCTCATAGGTTACAACGGAAATCCTCTCCAACACTCTCATCATCATTAAATATCTTTCAGGAACCATAGTTAATATCTAAACATTCTAGGGATCAACTTCTAGATAAGGAAAGTTCAGTCAAGAAACAGATATGGTTGATCCCACATTCTAATTTTCATTGAACTTCAACATCAAAGCATCTGAAAGTTAAGAAACTTAAGAGTAAAATCAGGCCCAAACATGTGAATAYATACCATTTGTTCAATGATTGGTCCTGCATCAAGTTCTTCATTGACGAAGTGACTTGTTGCACCAATCAACTTCACACCAGCATCAAATGCCTGAAGTTTCATAATTCAAGATCTAAAGTCACATCATAGAAGCTTCATGGAACAGAGACTATCACAAGTCTTTCGAGCAGGAGAAAAATTAGACCTGCTTAGCAGGGTTCCCTCCTTTGAATGATGGCAAGAGCCCATGGTGAATGTTAATTATGTCCTTCCCATAGGTTCGTAAAAAGTTTCCAGAGAGTATCTGTAGAAATCAACTGATGTATTGAAATACAGTCATTGAATGAGTAATTAATGATGCTATATCTGTAAGGTTGAAGCAGACAAGGACAACAGTAGAATGTACACAAGTATATATGAAGTCGTATTCGTGATATAGTGATACTATTCTGGTAAACAAAAGCACAATGCACAAGTAATATAAGATGAAGAAATACAGCAAAATCATGTAGGAAGTTGATGTATTCATCCGCTACGTATTTGAGGTACCATGTAAATAAGCTTGTTCTCTCACTGAATTCACTAAACTATGAAAACCCCATAGTTACTGTAAATCATGGCATGAAGCATATGGGTATAAATCATCATCCAGAAATTTAATTACCTGCATATATCTAGCAAGTACTAGAAAATCAGTATCCTGGACCAAATCCAAGATCTCCTTTTCACTTTTATCTTTATTATTTGTGCGGATGTAATGGTAAGGTATACYGTGCCGCTCCAAAAATCGTATCACATGAGTGTTGTTATCTCTATTGTGATTGCTGATGAAAAAAAGAACGCACTAAATGTAAAAATCAACATATCAAAAACCCAAAAAGTGCAGCAGGATTCTACAAGGTTTACCTTATTACTGAAGTTATGTGAACAGGAAGTCTTCCGTCCTGCCAGCCATGCAACAAATCAACMAGACAATGGTCCTGCATGAATAGTATGACGGCATTATTAAATTCACAAAATGGCAAACTATTTCCTGATTGCTTTGCATCATTCTGTTTTATGAAGCTTTTGGTATTATCAGGGGGGGAAGAAGATTGAGACCTGCTTCGAAGCAAATACTGCAATCTTGTATTTGGGGTCAACGCTAGGCACTCGGACAACAGACCTCATGGCATTGAACATCCTTGATAGCTTCAGAAAGTCCTCATCAATCTGTGCTCGGGGCCATTTGGCAGGATCAAAGACAAATTCACTGTAAATTGCAGTGGGTTGGTATTACATGAATTATTTAGGAAATATCAACTTTTATTACATCTAACTTTTCTGAAAAGCTGAAATCACTAGCAAAGCAACCAACACTTCCTACCATATTCATGCGACAACAACTGACTATGGATCCAGAACAGGTTTATGACTAGAATAAGTAGAACTTTTTGATCAATAGGTCGAAAATATCAGTTGAATTACATCAGGCAATCTCTAAGAGCAAGGAGAGTAGAATGAGAAAGGTCGTCTTTTTGACATGCATGCACCAGCTTTATTTTGTCTTCGGAGATGGAACCAAAGAGCACCTCCTGACACACGCATCATTAAACCATTACTTTCGTATAAACTGACTTAATATCTACCAAAATCTGTTTTCTAGGTTTCGCATTGTGTATTCGAGAAAAGAGATTTAACTAGAGGAAGATCATCAAAGGATTGTAAACTTTACTTACACTCAGAGAATGATGATAAGATATAGGTTTCGCATTGTGTATTCGAGAAAAGAGATTTAACTAGAGGAAGATCATCAAAGGATTGTAAACTTTACTTACACTCAGAGAATGATGATAAGATATAATTAGGACACCCAAAACTCAAATTTTTTCTTCGAATTTGAATTACACGATGCAAAGTCTCAAATTAGGGATAAGATGTTAACTAGTAGATGCATGAAGATTCAGCATTTGGCAATTCCCTTCTTAATCTCCCCAACCAAGTTTTGGTTCTGAAATTTGGTAGCGATTGTTAGAGCACCAAAAATAACTCAGACCTTCAAGAAACAGCTTTGATTTATTACTGAAATTTCAACGATTAAAAAAATCAATAGGTAAAGATTAGAAAAGCCATCCGTGTTTTCACAATTTAACTCTATTTAAATTGAATTCTCATGCAAGAGGTGGATAGACAATAGGATATCAGATACTTCCACAGTTTAAGGTACAATATGAATCACTAAAATCCCATCAGAACATGCTATTCTAGTTATACTATATAATTGCAACAATTGATGAAAAAAAACTCTGCAGCTTGATACATCTGTAGCATTTTCAGTAAATCCAGCTTATAAATCTAAGATACACACTAAATATAACTCGAGCTACAAACTATTTCTCTAATAGTCTAAAGCCCCTGAATTAGCAAACCCATTTTAAACAGTTAAACAGGATAACAAATTCTAAACTTTTTCGCGGGGAAGAAACCACATTACATAAGGAAGCGCAGATGTTAGGACTTAGGAGTATAGACCTGGTTTGAGATTTAAAAAAAAAAAAAAAAAAGATAAACTTAATTTGGCATATGGAAATATCTCATAAACAAATGGAGATGAGAGCATAGGACGGGTAAAAACCTTCTTGAGTAAAATACATTCTTGTTCTCAGGCACGAAAATATCAGCATTAAGAATGTTTCCTCCTCTTGAAGCAATGCATTCTGATAGTTTTGCAACTATTCCAACTTCATCCTGGAATTTTCACAAACGCCAAAATGAAAACAAATCTTCCAACAATAAAAATCAAACCTTCAGAGCAAATAACAGAGACCCAAATCCCCAAAATTACTTTACTGTCACTTACAGGGCAATGAAAGACGTGAATGCCAAGGATGAGAGAAGGAGAAATGGAGTCATCCAGTGAATCTCCCGCTAATCTTAAAGATTTGAAATGCCTTCTTGAAAATCCCACAAGTTGAGGAGGGAAGCTTGAGGACAGCGATCTTCTTAGGAGGTTCATGTCTTTCCTCGCCCGCCTTCTTCTCTCTCAGGAGTTGGTTGGTTRGCCAACCACAAAGCCCCGCGCAAGGTAGTGGCGGAGCTGGTTCTCACATTACCAGCCAAGCCATCAGTGGCGAGAATTAATTTGTTTTGGCCTTCGATCTTCGAATGAATATTTTTGGTCCACATCTGCGGGAAATATAAGAATATCCAAAATTTTGTTCTACAGTAGGAACTGTAAGTACATAGAAGACAAGTATGTTGTTTACCAAATTCTTGAGAAAATGATGACTCATTTGTTGACAACGAATCTGATACCGAATTTCTCGACTTGAAAGATGTTAGACGGACGCTATCTACGATAAATGTTTTTAATGCCATGTCCGGTGAATCAATAATAGTACCTCGTTCCCACTGTGATCTTCGAAGTTTCTAGATAGACAATCCTTTCTATCCGTTTAAGTCGCCAACCGGATGTAAGAATATGAGTTGTTCTGAGGGAGTTAGCTAAACAAGGTGTTCAAGTTTAACTAAGAACTTTGGTGGCCCATGAATCCCAAAATAGGAAAAGAAGTGTCCAAAAAAACGAATCGCATGTCCGTAAGGAGCTAGCGCAGACTACGAGCTTTCGTCAACACCTGTCGTCTAATTAGGACTTCTTTCTCTGTTTAACTGTTCCAAAACTAGAGGAGTCTCCCGTTTCTCCTAATTTTGAGCTAGCTTCTTTCTTTCAATTCCTATATCACAGACCCTTTAGAGCCTCATCTCTTGAAATACGTGACCTATTAAATGAAACGCAGCTTTAAACTTTCCTACCTTGTGTGTTTTATTCAGAACTACGGAGTGGTTTTTGTTGTCATATTACTCATATTGCATTAATGTATAATATATTATTTATAGTAATTGAAATCATTAAAAAGAAAAAGACAAATCTACATGAGCGAAAGAATACATATAAGAGTAAATGATATTGGAAAGTGTCATTAGACCATGAAGGAGTCTATACTATAATGTGACTTAAAACTTAAAGGAATAATTACAGTTTAAGGAGAATGAGATATGGCATTATTCCAACTTTATGGTATCATATATAGAGCCGGTGTATTTCTTACATTTTTATTCAAAGATAAAAACCCCTATATAGCCTTTATATCTACTTGACTCAGGAAAAGATAGGTATAAATACCGAACTGTTGTTCTGTACTATATGG
>MEJB01000014.1:4990620-5003522 GCA_001752375.1 Rhazya stricta
TTTCTTAACCCGCTCGCCGGAAGAAAATCAAATTTTGGGTAGAACACAAAAAGTATGGACTCTGACAGATGTTTTTTTTTTTTTTTTTTTTCTGCTTATGAATTTAGATGGTTAGTGAATTTTACATTTGAGTATGATGCTAATTTGAATTGGTTCTGAGTTTTAAATGCGGGCTTCAATTTGGTGCTTACAGGAACAAAGTTTTGATATAGATGCATTTTAAAGGCGCGGCATTAGGTGTTCAATTTTGAATGAGGAGAAAGAAAGAAAGGGGAAGATCAAAGACAACAATAGGAATAGATCGACATGTGCTTGTAAATGCGATCAACTTTGAATGTAAGAATATGGGAATGCTTTGTACTTAGATTCAAATTCCAAAAAAAACATGCTTGTTGGGTTTCTGGAACTATCTAAATTTGCTGTTAGATTCTTGGGTGATATTAATATTTACTGGCTGCTGCTACCTGGTTTCTTAATYGGTCAGAAACSGTTTAGCTGTTGTTAGTATTGCGRAACTTTCTAGCATTTCTTTCTTTCAGCKCTATGTTTCCAGAATTATCTTTGGTGTATTGGGTGGTCTTCCATTGTGATCTCAATTAAATTTGAAAGCTGAACTTGTATATGTGGTGTTTCGCTTCATCTGAAGCTCTGAATTACGTGTACTCCTTAAATGCTAAATGCTTCCAGTACCATATGGATGCTTTTTTCTGATTTTGATGTGACAAAAATTCTTTTTCTAATTTCTCGTTTCTCTTTTACTGAGGGTGCTGGTGGCGGTTGGTTATGGGCATTTAGTTGTGGCAGGGAAGTAGATTGAATGATACTCATCTTCTAGTTGGAGAATGAATTGAAGTGAGATTGCAATCTTGTAGTTTCCAACAAAACCTGTATTCTCTCACCAAGTTCCTAGTTGAATTTGTCCATGTTAAAGTTTAGTCTGTACCTTTTGATAAGTGGAGTGAAATGTCTCATCAGAACCTGTGTACAATAATTTGACATGTCTGTTTAGATTAATAATTTTCTCTTGTGGAAGCTGTCCAGCTAGGAACTCTTTATTCACCTTCCTACTTATTGGACGTAGTGAATGGCAGTGTCAATTGAATATGGATGTCTTAGGTCCATGATTGTTGAATTAGAGGTAACTTAGATAATCCCATGTTGTGAAATCACTCTGTTTTGTAGATCATATAGACTCTTTAAGGAACTCAAGAAATGTACGATAGATTCCTGTGGTAACTTGTTTTGGTAGATTATGGTGCGCAAGGGAATGACTATTACATGTGTTGTTGGCTCTTGTATACAAGATTTTGATACTTGCAATTGAAATACTAGGTTCCGTGCTTCTTTATTTTTAAGAGTTTGGATGCTGCACTAATAAAATGTTTAGCTTGTTTTATCTGTACTCCTTGAATGCTTCACAAGTATATTATCTTTGGATCCTWGAAAGTTGACATTATTTGTCTTTTTRAACTCGTCATCTTTATTACTTTCCCCCTTTTCCTGTTTCTTAAAACCTCATCCTAACTCTATAAATCTTTCTTGCATACACTTTCTCAAATTGTCCGTGAATTTGCATATAGAGCATCTTGTGATGGCTCAGCAGTTGTAAATCACTTGAATTCTAGTAAAGAGTAAGCCATTTATTTTCAAAGTAGTAGTGTTTTTACTCCTTCCCTGTTCATTGTTCCCTATGGAAAGTTTTAAATAAATAAATAAATAAGAAATAGAAAGAGAATGTAAGAGAGTGACGATTTTCTTTTATTCTTTCTTTGTGTGTGTGTGTGTTTTTTTTTTTTTTGGTGGGTGGGGGTGGGGGGGAGTAAAAAGAGAAATTCTTTACTTTATCCAAAATATGACAAGGTCTTGTAATTTCACAATTTGCTAGTTTCCTAAACTTACAGACTTCCTTTTTAGGCACATCATTAAGTGGGAAAGAATTAATTAGGGAAAGAGAAAAGCTTTTGATGATTTGCAGACATATGAAGCCAATATATGACAAGGTCTTGTAATTTCACAATTTGCTAGTTTCCTAAACTTACAGGCTTCATTTTTAGGCACATCATTAAGTGGGAAAGAATTAATTAGGGGAAGAGAAAAGCTTTTGATGATTTGCAGACATATGAAGCCAATCAAAGTTGTTTATACGTTAAATGCCTTTTTACCAATAAGCATTATTGAAGCGTTCATTACAGTCCTGGTGCTATTTTGATGATGTTCCATTTCGGCATGAACCAACTTTCTTCCTAGCAGACTAGATAAGCCTGTTTTGTGCCTTCAAAAGTTTCTTTTCTGATACATTTCTGGGTATGGTTATAAAACCGTATTCAAGTGAGATTCCTTCTTCATCAAGTAGCTGATTCTTGAACTATGGCACTTTTATAGCTACATTTACTTCTGAGATTCGTGCATGTATAACATGACTCCTAAGTTGATTGCCATATTATTGCCAATGGCATTTTTTTATTTGTGAACTACTTCTTTAAGGGGCTTCCTTGCTCCTATTTGTAATTTTCAAAATGCATGGCCATTAGTTAAACTTTGCCTGAAATCTGTCCCTAATGGTGTTTGGTAAGCTATCTATTCTTACTTTTCCTGTTTGGTATCCTTAGTTTGATTTTAGGTTTTGGCCATATTGAAGCTTTGTTCATGTGCTTTTTAGTTTGTTTAATCTTCGCTTGTCCTGATTATAGTATCTTAGCCATTGATGKAGAAATTTCAATTTGCTGTTCTTTTGCATTTTTTCTTTAAAATCTTTTTTATTTGGTTGTCGATGTAGACATTCGTAGATAAGAATTATTTTTGGCTGATTATATTGTTCGTGCTTAAGAGTGTCTAGCCCCTGATGGACTGGGCTTTTCGGGGTAAGCAAAGAAGGAGGATCTCTAGCGCCTCCCTCGAGTAAAATCTTTCTGTTTTATCTGGTTCATATCAAAAGATAATTAGTGCATATCATATTCTGTCTATTTTTATATAAACTTGTGATGGTAGAACTATCTTCATTTGAACCTTTGATGGTAGAACTCTATTTGTGCGGAGTTGAAMTTTGACRAAAACTTATGCWGCTCGAGCTTGCTCACCCTAGTCAACAAGTAGAGCYAGGCTCTTATAGAATTAGTTTTCAGAAGTTCACCCTTACCAACCTGTATGATAGTCCRCTGGGATTCTTYTRTCTCCAACTTAGAATTGTTTTCAGAAGTAATCCTTAATAATGTGTGATATTTCATGGGATTCTTTATCCCTGACTTCTCCAGTATGAAATGGTTCTATTTAATGAAGTTATTCAAGTTCCTCTGGAGGGTCAGCCTTGTTTTAGTGCAAAGTTAACTTTTTACTCTGGTATTATGTTGGGAAAAATGAACTGAGAAAATAAATTCCACTTTTTGAGCCTGTTCTCCTAAACTTAAACAGGTGATTTACTTTTTTCATCCCATTTCGGTAAACTGACGCTAACTTTTCCAGTTGGAGCTGCAAAATTTTGACATTTCTTCATGATTGACCAAATGGTTTTAAGATTCTTAATAATAAAGCGATATTACCCTTTCAAGCTTTAAAACGTGTCTTTTGGGCATGTAAAGGAAACATGGTTATGGAAACCAGTAAAACATTTCCGATGCACGATGCCTAATAGTCAATAGAAGCTTTTGTGCTAGACCTTTTTAGCAAAGTAATCAGTGATAAGCTCTGAAAATTTCAGCGGAGGCCAATTTCTATTTCGTAGATGAGAGATGATGTCAGTTTCACTACAAATATTGGCCGTAGCCTATTCCTATCTATGAATGTGRTGGAAAAATGAGGATGGTCTTAGTAGACAAAGTTGATACAGTAGCAAWAGCCATRGAATCTTGAGAATGGTTTTATCTCATGCTCCACAAGGAAAGCAGTCAGTCCGAATCATGCCATCTGCCAAGAGAATCACCCATACGGATTCTGTCCCCTCTTTTAACAGAGAACCTGAATTCAGATGATGAATCCTCATTTACGGATGAATGTGATGCTGGAGCCTGGAAGAYCAGTACCACAGTTGATCCCATATTGAATGCGCCTACCTGCGAGGTATAACATGCTAAATAGTATACCTCCATGCCAGGGCTCTAATAGATGATAGATGGGATCCGAAAAGAACAGATGTAACACACGAGCATCATGCACCTCATTAATCATCATCAGCATTTTTTATTGTGTGAAACAATTTTCAAACTAGGCATTAACTTAATCTTGAGAGCTCCATCCAATTTAACATAGATAAATACAAGGTTTTCCAAGGTCCATGGCAGATGGAAACTCTTGTTTCACCAGCAAGGTGCATCTTAGCTCGTAAACTATATGATTATTCTTGCATCTAAAAAACATATGATCAAAAGGGGGATCATTTTTGTCATGCTTTCTTCACCTAAATGTGAAATCGACAATTATCTCCGTGAAAATGATGTGGAGCATGTAATTGAAGAGACCATATGGGTGTCTTTCTTACCTCGTCCCCCTTTTTAAGCATTACACCAGTGCCTTTGGGTTCATAGACCCGTTCTTCAGGAGGTTCTGAATGTAAAAGCTTCTTCAGGGGCCGATTTGTACGTAATGCTGGTTCAATGAGAAGCTGCGAAAGAAAATTTTAACAGGCAGAAACAATATAAGAAATGCACTGTTCAACCAAAGGAATTTATATAAGTACCAGCTCACAAAGCCATCAGCATTTTCTGGAGACATACACAGTACATTTGCAGAGCAACAATAGATACATTCAAAGTCAAACGTACTCCAAAACTGAATCAGAATAAATATGATTTCTTTGATTTTTTTCAGCTTTTTTCTTTTTGGCCCTCACAGCTTGTATGATCAGTTGATTTTCAGTTATCCTAGTTTCTTTGTCATTATTGAGCCAAAACGACGCTATYGTGTTTCGAGTCCAAAACTATACTTCTTGGACATTAAAACTCGCTACATATTTTGCTATAGATGCCGAAAGTTAGAAGTATGAGTTTCAATTATCTAGAACCACCAAAAAATTTGTCCATATATACTCCAATGCTCAACCAACTGCCAACGACATTTACATTTTTAAAATTTAATTAGAGAAATACATGTCAAAACTCTTCATCGAGGTATACTGCCACCCTTTTAAGATTTTGATTCATCAATCCTACCTTACTAGCAAGTTAATTTGTTGAACACTGTCTGCTACAGCACCCATCTATTTAATTGGTCAAATGACTTGTATAAACACTGTCTGCTATCGCAACCATCGCAAGGAAATAATATTTTATCATCTGGCGAATGAGAGGTTAGGAAAACTTCATCTGACCTATAAAAGTTGAGCAATTAGAGAGCCTATTCTTGCTTAAACGCATTGAAAGAAAAAATTSAGTTGGGACTACCTTCTTGTCAGAACAACTTGATCGCATATACATGCTAAATATACTAATAAGTAATAATAAATTATGTTAAGCAGCAGTCAAGTGCAAAAAAATGGGAGCGCACCTCTACTGAACCGATGTTGGTTGCACCAATTGCTGCCATTGCCATATATCCTTCTTTCCACTGACCTTCAAGCACCACCTAATAAAGAATTAGAAGTCAAACAAGAGGGGTAAGGAAATAACCTCTCAGGCCCATCATAGTCCCTTAGGATAGGTGAATGGTAATTGAAGAACCAAAAAGGTATAATATCATCTGAAATGCACATAACATACGCTTCCACAGGGGGTGACATAGGAGGTTTTCTCTATCTGGCACATTTTTCTCCTCGCTCGTCTTAGAAATATCGGAAATAAAGAAAAGGTAAAAAAATGGATTTATGCAAACCAGACTATATGTCTTAAGTATCCAACGGATAGAAACGGTGCTTTTGTAACGTAAAAGACCCTTATGAATGGGAAATTTCCTCAAGTAAAGCTAAACTAAAAACTTGAACTTTTGATATAGTTTTCTAAAGAAGCAAAAAGCAAAGACTAGTCGGTTTATGAAGAAAAATCATGAAAAAGCTGTTTTTCCGGACTCAGGCATTGTTGAGGATTTCAAATCTGCAGAACTAAACTTTTTAAACATTTCTTCATCAAAAATGAAAACTTGGAAACACACAACAGGGCCTGTTTTTCTAAGCTTAAAGCGGCAGGTGCTTTTAAAGCTTTCATTTATAGCTCAGGCCACCAGAAGATGTTTTTATTAAGAATAATGAAAAAAAAGAATAAAAGAAAAAAACACGATAATGCTCTGCAATTTCTCCTGTACTTCTTCAGCAGAATTAAACTCACCCCAAATCTCATATAGTTTATCTAACAAGGTTACATCCTTCATTAGTCATGGCAAGCAAGCAACTAAACCATGGAGAATTTGAAGATGACGTTCTCAAAAAGATATAGGCAAAGTGCAAATAAACTTGCATCAAACAACTTGACTGAGAGGATAGTTCTGTTCACGGGCAGACCTCTTAGATTTGTAATTATTGATGTAATTGTCAGAATTTTTATAACTTTACAGTTGCTCTACTATCTGAGAAGAGTTGATGTGCAACATGTTCTATTATATGTACCACAGCACCCTATATCTCTTCCCTGATTCAAGGTAATTCATTAGCTGTTCATGCATTTATAAGCTTCAGAATAGATGCTTTCCTCTGATTCGACAATGACTTAAAGTGCTATGAGAAGTCACATACTAGTTTATCTCTCAATTGGTACTCTTATAAAATGACCAAAAAAAGAAGGGAGGGATGAGAGACGAACAGTTTCAGGTTAGGCAAATCACTATTACCCTTTCATTCTCCACATAAAGGTTTCTGATTGTTCTTGTAGCACGTTCATTCAAAGGAAAGAGCCGACCTGCAAGTGAATCAGAAAATACAAAATGACAATATTTAGAAGCAAAATTTCATTCAACCAGCGCAGATCTAATGAAAGGTACTGATGCTATGTTAAGAGCGCATCTGTTCAAATGATTTTGCACAACATGATTATGTCGCAAATAGAAAATCATGCTACTGCTAGTTAGAAAAGGTTTGCTGCTTCTAGGAATCAACATAGTGATCCAATAATCATCAATGTATTAGCAAACCTGTACATTACCCCACAATAAAGTTAATGTATTAAATATATAACTACAATACTGTATTAGTATGTTAGGTGAACTCCAAGTATTAGAAAACGTGAAGGACTAGAAAAACCTAAATTTCGACATTTCTTCTCAACATACCCCTGCAAACCCCCCTAGAGAAAATAAAACCAACAAGAAAGCAAGAAAAAGAAAACAAAACACATACGTACAAGCAAATATATTAAGAAAAAGGATGRATGAAAYGCRGTCAGTACCATAATGGATCTCTATTTYCTCAAATCAAACAAAGAACTAAAGTCTTACCTGGAAAATGACGGCGAACAAACACATTCCAATCTACTGGGGAGTGTATCCGATGGTAGTCTCCAGGCTTCAAGTAAATTACACAATAAAAAAGGCCCTTCATTGGACTGCATTAAAAGTTCCACAATCAAGGTGAGTTGCAGTCTCTACTTATCTTAGAAATGGTTGAAGATAAATTAGTCACATTCAGATTTATGTCACCTTGGAGTTCTGAGAATAATTACAACCTGAAATCTCTAGACTTTTGATTTCAATGATCAAGCTCGTGCTCAAGATATTTTTTTTATTTGGTAGTAGAGAACTAGGCATTTTAAGCTGTGCACAATCATCTTTACCTTTTGGGGAAATTTTGATGAGCTTTTTGTATGTGGACTATACACCATCCTACATTTTATTTTTGTCACAAGAAAATTCTCAAATAAAAAGAAAGCAATATTTCACTCATTGTTTTATTTAGTTTCCATCCACGTAAATTCGCACATATTCTCTTCAGCCTACTTGGTAAGAAATAGTTTCAAAAAGAAGAATGCAATTAGATGCTCCAGATTCAAAGTTAAAAGGTTTTTAAAAAACAAGAGAAAACGGAAAATTCTTAAACGCTTTTCCATTCTACCCTCAACCATGTAAAATGCAATTTTCTTCCAGCTTATATATGAAAAACTGAAGAAGAGAATTCAGAGAGAAAAACAGCAATAAGAATATGGTTTTTTTTTACACCACAGCCAATATTTTCGAAAACAAGGAAGAAGGATTTGAATTCAGTCGCTGGTGTAGTTTTTTTCCTGGTTCAGCATTTCACAGGGGAGAAGAGAGGAGAAGAAATTTGCAATAACAGTGGTGATCAAGCTTCCCCGCCCGCCCCCCCAACCCAAAAGACAAAAGAAAAGGAAATGAAGAACAATTTTTCTTTTTTCTGGTTTGGGCAGATTCTCTCCTGCCTACTAATAATATGAAGTTGGACAGACCAAATCTTGGTCCAATTCAAGGTTTGACCGGACAATCAAGTTTAGGTTTTAGAACAAAGAGTCTGATCAAACAAAACATTCACAGAGTAATCAATATTCAATTCTATGACTAGGGCAATTATTGAAAGTAGACCATCAAATTTTAAATCAAGAAGCATCAACTACTAAACTGATTACATACATAGACTCCACCAAAAAGAATAAAGTTACGTATCAGAAAATATTAACTAAAACAGTTGTGATTTATGCTTAATGCAGAATGCACTTACCATGCTGGTTCAGGACCTCTAACTTTGGGAGAAGCCAGAGACACTCTCCACCATGATTTTTGAGTCTCTTCTCTCTTAGTACTTACTTCTCCACCATTCTCTTCTACGGTACTTTCCGGAGCAGTAAGCAAGATGGTTGACCCAAGAAGGGTAGAAGCTGAATAAGAAAATCCTTTAACTTGCTCAACCATACCTCCTGATGCTTTCAGCTCTCCGAATCTCAGAATAGTGCCATCTACAGGACTGATCTATAAGCACAAGACGGAAAGGTGTTTAAAGTTCACGCATACTTTGGAATACAAAAGAGAGACGGTAAACTGAACTGAAACGGTCTCCAAGAGACCAGAAACTAGTTACCAGTTACCAGAGAATGTGGATCAGAATCAATAGGCCTGGAGCCTTCTTTTAACCTGCGAACAAAAAATTCCCGCAAAGATGCATATTCTTCTAGAGGCAAGGCTGCTTCTTCCAAGTCTGGATCACAGAAAACAAGAGTTAAGTGTTGTTTTCCTGTGAGGTTTACCTCATAGGTGCACTAATTCAACATAAACTACAATCTCTAATTAAAGCATCAAAACAGATMAAGACATTTTCAACACTGGCAATAATAAGAGATATARCATACTTGAATGAAATGCCCGAGCCCATGCTCTGTAAGCATGTGGTCTTAGCCAGATGGGAAGTTCCTGATCCATCAAAATTAAGCAGGACRAAGTTAGCAACATCAAAATCCTGTTGCAGGATGGTTAACCATTATTCTCTGCACCAGGAGACTAACAACTGACCATGCCTGTCAAAAACCCCCAAAACCTTGAAATGGTTCGCAGTGGTAGCAATCTCAAGAACATCGCCTACAGTTGGAGAAAACTATGTTCATTCAGAAAGTTAACATGAAAATTATTATGAATAAATTGCACTGGTGAAAATTTGAACTGGAGAATGTAGTTCACCTTTACATCAGGCTTGAACTCCAACTCTATCCCTTTTTCTCTCGCTTCTTCAATCTATCACCCAAATGATCGAAAGATCCAAAAGCATGTAAGGCATAGTTAGGYAACAAAGGCAAGAAATTCTGTTTCAGTACTTTAGAACAGGAAGACATTCCATTTGTGCAGAAGATATGCTTTCAAAGATGGTGACAACCAATTTACTGAAATGTGAAAAATGGTGAAAAAGAAATTCAAGACAGCAATTTGGATATAATGTACCATTTTGATCTGGATAATGAACCAAAAATGAAGTTTCTGAATCATTGTGTTTACAAATTTGAATAAACCATAAAAGAGAGCTGAAAGGCTTGAAAGATAAGGAGAAAGAAGAAAAAACTCTTCCACATTATCAAGGCTATCCTGAACAAATAAAGCTGAGCGAAACAATAAAATCAAATCCAACTCAGACAAATCTATCTTAAGTGTCATAGTATTACCTTCGATTTTCACCTCTTCCCTATAAATCTAACGACTCCATCTAGCCAGTGGTTATTACCCTCCCCTTGCCATGATTTTCAACCATGGCCATATCTACATACTCTGGTAACCTATTATTAGTTTCTCTCCATGTCATTTCTTGTAATCAAGCACAGGAAATGACAAAAGAAAAGTTTCATTATATAATATACAACTCAGGAAACAGTTCAGATACAAAGAGCTCTTCATTTTATGTTTTATTTATTTACTGATGACTTAGTTTAGAAACAAAGAGCTGCTCATTTTTTGTGACCATAAAGGCAATCACACCGATAAGGTAGGAAATTAAGAGTGTTAACAAGTTCGTAAATGAAAAATACCTTCTTGTCATCATAGAGCCGACGAGCATGAAGGGCACCAAGCATGAGTATAGTTGCAGCAGTTGCCCCAGGAACCACGAAAGAATTACCTAATTAAGTCAATTAAACATTCAAATATAGATAAAAGGAAAAGAGGCTGAATTCCAAACTGAAGATAATAACAATAAGAAAATAGCAATTTCACATATAAAAATCAACAGTAAATTGAAAATTCAACCCAATCAAGCTGTTACTAGTTGTARTAGTTCTAARTGTTTGTAGAATAATTTGTATAATATTTTCCACTTTAGAGTGAACKCARCTAAACTTCACTTACCAAAAAAGAAGTTYGCAGTACGTACGAAATTTGAATATTATAAAAGTCTAGCCAATTCAACGTCTATACCAGTCTTCCCAGAGCATTATAGTTTCATGGAATAATCACAGAGTAAATTTCTTCACTCGTCGTTGGCTTTATGCAATTTGAGAGAGATATAAGCTATACCTTGGGAGCTGCCACTCCTGCTGCTGCCACTACCATTCACCGAAGCTCGTGCTCCAGTAGTGGATTGTACCTTTCGGAAGAATGTTGTGAACTGCAGTTTCTGTTGGCAGAGGCTTCTGGAGCGTGCGCTGTGAATGAAGAAGGGAAATCTCCGAGAAGCAGCCCTGAACTTCATCTTCTATGATTCTCCACGTGTTTAAGGGCGTCTTCAATTTTTAGACTCAGAAAAGGGTTTGGCGGAGACTGCTTCTGTTTGTAATTCTCGACTTTCCGTCCTAGACGGGAAACGGCTTAACTGCTTAATTATTTTGATTTTTTTAATATACAAGGAAACAAATATAATTAAAACTTTATTCAGCCAAAAAAAATTTAAGGGTGTATACAAATTTCTTTTATATAGTATATTGTTAACCATTTTTTGGGAATAATGTAAAATTGACATATTATTAATTTTTTAGTTTATTAAGCAAATAAATTGCATGAATATTGAAAGATTAATTTATTTGGTAAATACTATATATACTATATATATATATATATAATATATGTTCTTGACTAGTAAAAATAATTTTAAATTTTGATTGATGAATCATTTTTAATTGAAATAAAAAAGTTACTTTTTTTTTGAAATTTAAAATAAATTTTTTTTTCCCCCCCACCAAAATTGATAAAAAATAATATCCGTCCGCCCTTAATATTGTTTTAATTGGATAGAAATTTGGCTCCACCGAAAGGAAATCAGCGAGGGCCGTACCTGCCAGGCGCCAGCCAAATGGGAAAAAAACAAAAAAGAGAAAACAAATCATTCTGGTTGTACTATTGTAATGGGCGCTCACAACAAGGCCAAAGTCCCGCTGTGGGCCTCCTACAACCCCAAATAAGTTACTCGGTACTGGTGTTTTCCTGGTAAGTGAAGGTGAATCCGTACTGTAAAAGAAAGAATCTCTGATCGACATGGCAGCAGAAGTTTTGAAAGTATGGAATTATTGGCGTTGGCATTGATGGGAAGAGAAGCTCTATCAATCTCTAACCCATCTGGAGGAGCGCCAAGGGGGTAGATGTCGTATGCATTGCTGACCCTCATGTGCCCTTCCCAAGAACCAATCCCAGAAACTGGCAGAGGTCATTTTAATTGGCCTCTAAAGGTGCAAGATTGAACTGGGCTTTTCAATTTTTTGAGTGGGGAAATTGAACTTCCAATCTATATAAACCCCTGATCAGTTTTCATTCTTCTGGAACAGTAATCTAATTGGGTTCTTCTGTGGCTTTTGAATTAACAAAAGTAAGAATCAAGATTAGTTTGGTTGATGAAATTTGCATATATAACAATAGGTTTTTTTCAGGGCACAAGCAGGATTTGCTTGACAGTGGAACTTTGCAATGTGGTGGGTGTTTCAACCCCCCCCCCCCTCGCCAAACATGACACATTATGAAATTTTAATGGCATATTATTAATCATCCAGACCACATCATGTGTTAGTGGAGAAGCCCGCTTTGTGCACAACAGTTTGGCAGATTGCAAAAAGGTCCAGGAATTCAATTTGTTGATTAGTTTAATTTGCAAGAAGAGTACTATCCTTATTGTCTTTTCATTTCAATCTATCCCTACAAGTGCAGCCTAACGCTGAATTTGCTTGCACCATGTCTAAGAATGCCTTTCTTTCCATATAATCTCACTCAAGGTCTTCGCCACAAGGCAGCCCATAAAATTGCTAAAAAATCCTGAATTTTAGGTTGTAGATGGCTGCTAAAAGTAGAACCCAGATATCCTGGTACAGAGTTGGGCTGGAATACAGATAGCAATGCCACCAGGTTGTAACTGATCAAAATAGTTAAGGGGTGGAAGCTCTAGGTCAAGTGAAGATGTGGGAATCCGAGAACATCGGTTTACCATTTCTTTGTAAAGGTAAATTCGGGAAAAACTTTCTTGTTGCTTTGGTTATCTATTTTCCTGCTTTGGCCTTCGATGAATTACCCTGTCCCGCTCATGCTCGCTTTTAGGTCAACAATTGGAACCGCTTTCAACTGTAATAGTGGGGTACTTTGTT